>JAQIUQ010005637.1:0-77500 GCA_030378365.1 Hybognathus amarus | reverse complement strand
AAAGCATTAGTTATCCAGGTAGGTGGGCTCTTGCCCGGTTCCCAGATAGGGGACCACATGCTGTGCCAATGCCCTGCTGTCAGCAGACCCCCTGGGGCTCCCACAGGCTGTCCACGGCAGGTGAAATGGTTGTGGCCTGTTTAAATCAATGAAGCCTTTTCCAATGAAAAGGTTAGGGGAGAGTGTTAGCGTGCGGTGAAAGCAACACGTGGTGCTTGTCAGTTGTGTCTGTACGAGATGGCCTCAGATGCCCTGTGCTATAATGGACATGCTTGGTGTCACATTTTAAAGGTGAGACCATATTAATGTGCACGGAAATCTCTGGAATACTGGATTTTGATTGGTCAGTCACAATAAACTGTATATGTTACCGTCGTTGAAAAATGTTTTCTCGGCACTGTACAGTCAGCTGGTCATTAGTGTAAAATAAACTCCTTCAGGCAATTTTTGTGACAATAACCAGCTGACAACATGGAATTTTCTTCTACTTTTAGAGCAAAAACAAGATGTTTCGGTCCTAATAAATGTACAGAATCTTATGATGTCCTTGTGGCTGTATCTCAGGGGGGCTACTGGAGGGTACTAAGGATGCATAAACCTCATGGCCCATTTCTCATCATGGAGAGAAAGTCCACTTACTTTATTTAGCCGATGTCCATAGAGACAAGCTGGACAGAGGCAAAGTCAGACCGGACAGCGAAGAGAGAGATCTTCAATCTTTCACTTCTACCTAGCACTCCCTGTCACTTCAGTTTGTTTGCTGATTTCAGGGCATGATTTATCAGATTTAGTCCAATATACACTGCATGAATTATTAAAGCTACATTGTGTAACTCTTTTAGTTTATTCTTAGCTAAAAACACTTAGTTCTTTCAAAAATATATGTGCTCATGAATGTATATTTACTTCGTTCAAGTAATAAAGTATTCTCGTGAGTGTATAATATGCCATTGAAAATACATACGGGTAAGGGGTTCTAATGTCGGTCGCCATGTTGCCCCTCCATCTTGAAAGTTATAATTGCCAAAGAGGGACATACCTGTTAATTCAAGCTTTGCCTTTCGCGTTTACATTTCAGTTAACACTCATGGACGAGGTCGAACTGGAAGCCATGTTAATCTTGGACTACATTGGCCTCCATAGGAGTTAAAACGAAATCGGAATTGAGAGGAACAGAAACTAATATTCACTGGATGGTCATCTACCTTTTCACTGCTGACGGGGTAAAAATTTCACAGTGTAGCTTTAAGAATTTTTTTTTTTTCAATTCCAAACCACATTAATCTTAATAACTACTATTCATTTTGTATTTACCAATTTATACGTGATATATAATTGTTCATGAAGGCTGGAAATGAAAATTGCCTTATATTCAGGTTTGCATAATTATTAGTCACATTTTCTTTTACAGATATAATAAACCAAAAAAGAGATTTAACTCAGACGGAAAAGTCAACAATTATGAAATGCCTATGAGATGGATGCAATTCTAATGCAATACTAGAAATAGCATTTAATGCATGACCATTGGACAGTAAAATGCTCACTGGGTCAGCAGGGTCAAACAAAAACCAACACATTCTCACCCCAACTCGTCACCTTTGACCAAGCTTCAATATCTGACACTTTGGGCGCCCTTTGGCGTCAGTTCATGACGCGATCCTACAGCGTCATCTAACTGACGCTTTCCTTTAGCGTCAGTTGGATGACGCGGTTAGGTTTAGGTCTGGGGTAGGGTAGGGTTACACGCGATCCTAGGGCGTCATGGACTGACGCTAGAGGGCGCCCCAAAGCGTCAGATATTGAAGCTTGGTCAAATGCTTCCCAAGGCGTCAGTTAGGTGACGCCTTGGAGGTGAGAATGCCTTGACAAAAACAGGTGGAGCAGAAGAAATGCAGGTTAACTGCAAAATTATTAATGAAGGTGAAACCATCAGGAACCCTTTAGTCTCCAGCACCAATGTTTTTCACCAATATCCTCCTTGGACAAAATGAAATGTAATATTGTAGTAGTTATAAATAAAGGTTTATTTTAGTTTAGACATTAACATTTGAGGGCAGTAATTGTATTGATAATGTTAAAATACAACCGACGTGATGTTACTTGAAAGCATTATAGCCTACTATTCCTGCCAAACTTACAGATAGTAGTGGGATAGTAAATCCATGGTGATGTTGTTGATCTGTGGACTCTGGATATTTCATTCATGGCACAATGTTTCTTCCTGGTTTTAACGTCAGCGCTGTTTGATCCGTTAATAACGGAGAAATATGAATGTTTCTCACTAGATCTCGCAGCTATGTTATTACTTCAGTGGCGAATTCAAATGTTTTCGTTTACTGGATTTGGCTGTGTAGTAACAGTGCTGATCAAGATCGGCTCGCGCTGCATTGGTCCAAACTGATACACGGTCCGTCGATCCAGACAACCACACAATAACGAGTGGCTCAGGTTCGTTCCGCTTACATGACATTTGCCATTTGATGTTGGGCAATGTTGTGGTCACGCCAGTGTCTCTTACATTATGAACGCGCTTGCCACGTGCAAAGCGCCTATATTTGAAATAACGAAATGTTGGTCGGCAGGAAAAATTAACCGAACGAACCGTTCAGTTCGAAAATGCGTACCGAAAACCGAACCGAAAGCCTCGTACCGAACGGTTCAATACGAAATACGTGTATCGTTACACCTCTAATATATATATATATATATGGAGAGAGAGAGAGAGAGAGAGAGAGAGAGAGAGAGAGATAGATAGATAGATAGATAGATATATAGATATATAGATAGGCTTTATAGACAGACAGATTGAGAGTGTCTGTTGAAGGACCAGCACTACATCCTCTTGTGCCACTGTTTGAAGAATTCTTCTAGAATCTGGCAGTTAGTTTGGGGAGATCATTATTACCGGTAGTTAATTTTTTTGTCTATCTCTGCAAAACGGACTTCAGGGTAAGAGATAGACTCCTTACTTGCATACTGCCAGATTCTGGAAGATGAATTCTTCAAAACAGTGGTACAAGAGGATATGCCGCTGGTCCTTCAAGAGTCACTCTCATTCTGTCTGTCTATAAAGCCTATAACATCTAAAACAATGCTGTGTGCTGTGAAAAGAAATGCTCTCGTTATATGTGTGTAGCCTACATATGATGGTATTTTGACCAGATGAGAACTCGTGAAGAGCTTATTAAGGAATCAAAAGAAAGGAATACCTCCGTCACAGACACATATGTTCTGATGCCTGTGCCAAATTGTGGGAACATTGTGACTATAATGAGAAAAAACAGGTATGCTTGAGCATTCTGTCCCTTTTAGGGTCGCATATCGTGACATTATGTCCCATTTTTGGTTAGTTTAGATGTTTTTGGTTTGTGTTGTGTTCATAGTTCATTCAAACTGCACCAGAATTCATTTGGAAACAGACAGAGACCCATCTTTTCAGCAGTCTCGGTCCACTTGTTTGGTACACACCATGGATTCGGGCCACATCAAGGAATCAATCCAGTTAAGCTATTTAAGGTATCCTGACAAGGCTTAATTAGTTTGACTGAGAGTATTGATTTGCTTTAGGTCATTTTGGAATCGTTTAGAATAGTTTTATTTGCACACAAGGAAGGAACCTTTTTGGAAAAGTCAAAATGCCATTACTTCACATAATCTAAACTGTTCTGAGATCTGTTTTGATCCTAGTCTGGCTGTTTGAAACCAATCTTCCATATATCCATCATTTGTATCTTTGTTCATCCTGTAATCAATGTAATTTTTTCACATCATCAAATTTTGCCGTCCGTCATTCCGAGCCTTATTCGATCTGCCTATAAAAATATAGAAAGAGACAAGAATCTTATCTTTGAAGACTTTTAATTATTTCATCTCAGATGGTATTCATTGTCTCACTGTTATTAAAAGGGAGTCTACTGAAATCAAAGAATAAAAGACCCCATAAATCAGAGATGATTAAAGAAACGACTAAATTAAATTTAGTAGTTTTTTATTAACCGAGCAAGTCTGCCCATACCTGCTTCCACTTCTACATCTACCTTGGTTACCTTGGCAACACCTTATATCCGCTGTTACCATGCTTACACTGCTCGATGCAGATGTCAATGGTACACTGTCTGCTAGAATCTTACACGTAAACAACTAAACAACATCCTCATTTGTTTGAGACACAAAAATCAGCTAGACTATACAAACTGATCAGCTTTAAAGGGAAAGTTCACTCCAAAAATGTATATTATATCAGCATTTACTCACATTCATGTCACTCCAAACTGATTTCCACTGTGTGTGTAGAGAGAGAGAACTATTTTTCAAAATATCTATTTTCCACAGGAAAAAAGAATGTCGCTTAAGTTTGGAATGACATGAGGGTGAGTAAAGTGCATTTTTGTGTGAACTATTTAACTTCTCTCTGTTAATCTCCAAGTTTGCCTTTACCAAAGAATAAGGGTAAGCTTTAAAAAAGCATTTAAAGTGAGGTGAGAATTAGCTGTAATATTCGTCATAACGAGGAATTGCGTTGTAGTTGCTGTGTGCATCACTCTTACCCTTTGATATGGATTTTAGAATTATGATGAGAACATTAAATCACCCCCTGCTGTCTTCCATCCAGCTATATACCTTTCAAAAACACAGACAGTGTTAATTACGCACAAACTCTTCTGCTGGGATCATACCTTTGAGACGTGTCCTTAAGCCCCCTTTAAGGGATTAAGGGACATGTGGCGGTTGCTGTTTGTGTGAATTTCTGTTTGTATGTGCTGCTGATTTCAATGTGTTTTGTTTGTGCGTACCAGGGTATTATGTCTGTAAACTCCACAAACCTCTTATAAAAAAAAATAAATAAAAAAAACCATGAGTTTTCAGCAATATTTCCACAAGGAATCGGCATCAGCCACATATAACAACAAGCGTTATGTTTACTGTAGTCTCACATACATGCTGATCCCTTAGTTGGCAGGACACCCTAACAGCTCTTTCCAAACTAACACTCCTCCTTTCTCTATGGGAGTTTCTTGAGGGGATGGAGAAGCTGAGGAGGGAGGATGCAGGGAGAGAGGGATTTGGCTGTGGAAAGAGTGATCTCATTAGCCTTTGGTGTATTGTGTTGCAGTCAGGTAAATACATGCAGTGCTAGGTCACTAACACCTCTAGTGATGGTGACTAATGAGGTGCTGTGTTTGTGTGTTGTTGTTTTTTTAACAATGTCTTCAAGAATATGTCACTGGTGCACATGTATGACATATAAGCCACCATTAGAGGTCTTCACGGGTCCAAAAGTTCATGCCCGAACCGAAAAGACCCGTAATGTGCTACACCGAACCGACCCGGACCTCGTCGTTCATTTCAAAAGTTGGACCCGGACCCGTGCAGACCTGAGAAATGTACTGCCCAGACCCGACCTGGACCCGTCTATTATTTGAAAACTGGGCCTGAACCCGGCAGAAAGACACAAACCCGACTGGACCCGATTTGACGTCAAATATTATTTCACACGAGTTTCAACACTTTTTGTCTTACCTAATTTTAGTAGCCGTCGTCTCACTTCCTTGAAACGTTACCTGACTGACTGTGATGCATTGTCCACCGACAAGAAAGTTCTATCCATGTTATTTCTCTCGTTATTCCAAGCTTAATCCACTCATTATTTCAGCTTTAAATGTCCACTTGATGTCACGGTGATGGATGACAAATGCAACCTTGCACATGCACATTCTGACTCAGAGTGAACTCGCATAATAACTTTAGCTGTTTGCCCTTTTGAACTATAATAATGATTGCTTGTTGCTTGTTCAGCTTGATCATATATGTGCTCTCTGCTCTTCATTGAGTCTAAATCTGACCATCAAAACTTTAAGATTAAACAAGACGGCTCATTTATACTATTATAAAAATAGGAGAAAATGTAAAGCTCAGTCTGGCGGAAGCTCTGCTCTGGTTGCCATAGAAACATGACACGCGCTTGAGATTGCACTTTGAACTCCGATCGCACAGGTATTACACACAATATTAAACAGACCCGGGACCCGAAGTAATAGATTCGAACCCGAACCGTACCCGGCTGATCATTTAAAATATAGAGCCGAACCCGTACGGGTCCTGGGTCTGGTCCCGGGTCGACGGGTCTCGGGTGTTCTGTGAAGACCTCTAGCCACCATACAATTCAGGTGTAAATGTGCCTCTCATTAAACCTCTGTCTTTCTCTCAATTATATACACATTGACTGGCTTGTCAGTTGCCTGACAAAGCCTGAGGTTAAGGCTTTATAATTTGTGTTTATAATGTTTCTTTTTAGTTTTTTTTTTTTTTTTTTTTTTTTTTTACTGGCCACAATTTTGATATTGATACCATTGGGTAAAAACAGCCGTATATATATATATATATATATATATATATATATATATATATATATATATATATATATATATATATATATATATATATATATATATATATATATATATATATATATATATATATATATATATATATATATGTATATATATATATATATATATATATATATATATATATATATAATTGTATTTTTTTATATCTCAAAATTTGGCAGCAGTTATATTAGGCTTCTGTCACTCTAAGACCTGACACATGGATCCATTATGCTGTGTTTCATATATTTCAGTATGACTATATAGATAAAAATATATATATATATATATATATATATATATATATATATATATATATATATATATATATATAACAACATTACATAGCACTTAGTTTATTATTTCAGATGCCTTTTAAAAGAGTAATGAAAAATTATGTACATATTATTTGTAAAATTCATCCCGACAAAGTGGTTAGTAGGACTGACTGCGTAACATGACACTGCAGAAATACAGCCGCATTTGGCGGGTTTGCAAGTGTAAATGTCAATCCCTGATAAAACATTAACCCTGATAGGATAGGGCTAAAAAGGATCTGGAATTGACTTCATTCCTTTGCAAAATATGACCTATTGTACCTTAGTTTAGCAAAATTAACCCTTTCACACGTACGAATCACACCGGTGAGATCAGTCTTGGCTGGTCCCTGGAGCGTACGATCACACCGGTGTGATTAGAACGGTCAGTGCATCACGTCATCAACTGCTAAATTCAAACTTGCTCTCCCGTGTTGGCTGGCGCTGAGCCAGAGACAGACGCACTCAGTGCTGTCATATATCACAACTATTGAGTGTTTTCAACCACATAATGTTTATTTTAGGTTTCAGACATTTAAATACACATAAGTACTAGCAAAACAATGATTTTGAGTTTGTAAAATACACACTGATGTCTATGGAAGCGGCAATAATAATCCTTTCAATTATAATAAGACGACACATTTTATTCATATCAGATACACATTGTGTAAGTAGCTTAACATTTGACCCTATTCTTCTCCCAGTTCACCAGCCACTTACTTTCATGTATTTCGTGAGAAGTGAAGGAATTGACGTTGTAAATCCAACAAAACTGATTCTCTGAAATGAAAATGAAACTAAAATGGCGCCACCCATTGTGCATACAGCTCAACTAACGCGATCGTTATAAAGATGTTTAAACGACAAAACCGATCCACTTGCCCATATTTGACAATCAGAATATCAGTGTTTCATGTTATAGCTAATACATTTATGAATATTTTTAATAAAAAAGGAAAAACGACATAAAAGCAGATCATCATTCCTCCCGTGCTCTGTTGTGGTTGTGCTGTGTCACGTGACAAGCAATGACGCGTTACCATGGAAACATTAAAGTGGCAAGTTCTAAGATAACGGTCGCCTTGAAAAACTCACGCTGGGGGGTCAGTTAGAATATTTTAAACTTACGTGTGAAAGGGTTAATGGTTAAAAAACCATTAGTTCTGAGTTAGTTCTGAGAGAAAGGTCAAGCATCCTTTGTTTCCACATGCTATTTGCTTTGATATTTTCTTGTGTTTTGAAATATTGCTGTGAAAAGAAGTCATTGTGCAGGGTTGTCTGGATCTTAACTCTGAGTTTCTTTAACAGCTTGTGTCCGTAACAGTCTTCAAAGAAACCATTGAAATATAAACCTGGTGAGAGGTTTTTTTAAAGGGATTGAAAAGACCATAAGGTGAAGGGATTGTGAGCGAGGCAATGAATGGTATTGACTGATGTCTGTAAATCGAAGTTTTCGATGGCCACTAGCAGAGCTCAGGGCACAGGTGTTCTTTGAGTGTACTAGCTGTGCAGACAGACCATTTTAGAAAGCCTGACCACGACCATAGCTCTGCTGAGACAGTGAAGACACACAGCCTGTATCGATTTTTCCCCTTTTGGACAATATAGCTGCAGTTGTCATTAACGCCTACGTTCATGCTCATCTGTTTCCTGGGTTAAAGGGCAGCCAGGACAACAGGCTGAACATATCAGTGCCATTAGCCATGTCACTCACTGGCTTTGTGACCTGATTAATGACGGCACCTATATACAGTGGCCTATTCTTGAACAGAAGTTGATGGAAATCCTACACCTGATCGTATCTCGCTAAACCATTTGGGAATGGGCAGTCCAAACAAAAGACTTTGAGTTTTGAGAGTCATGTCTCTAACCTGCTGTTCCACCGGCCACCACATTTGTCTAGAGCGCGGATGGACTTGAACAAAGAGAGACTGGGACACGGATGAATGGCAAAGGGCCTTTTATTTCCAAGCTTTTCTGTTTCAACTTGACAAGGCTACTTTGGTCTAAATACCATTCCCGTTAGGAAGAGCTCTCTTTTTTTCCGGCTCTGCCTCCAGCCATCCCTGTGATCATCAATCAATACCTCCGGATTACAGGGGGATTATAGACTACAATGGTCTCCAATTTTGGTAATCTGCCTTTTTTCTTCCACTTTTTTGTGGATAAATACTTAGCAATTTGAGAACAAAATATAGACACTCAGCTTTCTGTGTACAGAGCACACAACAATAGAACACAATCCTCTTTGGAATTAATATTTAATGGTTTTGACTGGTTGTCTACAGTGAGAGTATCATGCTGTTTTGTATGTTTTTATCTCCACTTCCTCTCGCCTTTAGAGATAGGAAGAGAACGGATGAGGTGAAATTCGAGGCGCATGAGGAAAGGGGGCCGAATGGGGAATCTGTGAAAGAGAAGAAATGGAACCCAATATTCTGCTGTTTTATTTCAACATTTCATTTCCTGCGGTTCTGACATCGCAAGAGACAAAGGAAGCAAAGATGTTTAGATTGAGCTTCTGTCTGTTGACTCGGGTGTCACGAGGGTTTAATGTTTGACCTCCAGAGGCTACTCGAGACTCCTGGAGGATCCCTTGCATTCAGCCATTGACGTCTATCACCTCTCCCTTGATCTTTAATTAAGGGATGATGCTTAGTTGTAATGCTGGTGTGTGTGTGTGTGTGTGTGTGTGTGTGTTTCACAGGCCATTAGGGGAATGTTTAGGCAGGAGGCATTCTCTGTTGATCAGTTCCCTGAGGGCTTCAAAGGAATTTGAGGGGGATGGGCATTAGACTGGAGACTACCTTAGGCACTCTGGGATTAAACACAATTATTAGGCATTTGTTTCAATGATGACAATAATTAGGTTCATCATTTTCGTCTTCACCATCATCATTATTCCTAGCTTAAGTCAATAATTTTCTGCAGTCAATAACTGTTCATTCCACTGGCAATCAGCTAAATGTCAAATCCTTACAAGTTGCACAATCTAGTTGTACCATATTGGTTGTCGACTGTATTGGAAGTTGTATTTTTATTTCATTGGTTAATATTGAATAAAAAATGGTCAATATTGGATTGTTCATTTCTAATGTTTCAACAAAGATTAAGTTTGCATCATCATGACATTGCATACTAATACTAAATGTGCATACTTTACATTGTAATGTTATGATGTTTAAATTGACTCAAATTGACATTTGAAATCATTGCTTTTATTTTTATTATTATTTTTATTTATTTAGACATTTGGTAATACTTTATAATAACTACACGCTAATAATCATTAGTTAAGCATGAGTAAATGGTTAATTCATCATTCATAAAGCATTAATAGACATTAATAAGCAGTTTATAAATACAGCTATAAATGATTTCTTCTTGATTTCAAAGCATATCTATAATTTGTTTAATAATTGTATTTTCATCCTTTATTAATGATCAATTTATCATTTCTAAATGAAGAATTGCATTTTTTTATAAACCAGTTATTTAAGAGTTGTCAGTGGTTCATAGGATTACTTAGAACATGTAAGTAAATGATTAATAAACTATTTAAATGCACATTCATCTTATTATTCGGAAATATAGTGATGGCTACTTAGTGTGTTAATAAATGATTTATTAACATGTATTTATGCTGTAATTCAGGGTTAATTCAGGTATAAAGCATTTAGTAGTGGTCAGTTAACTATGTTTGTGAGCTCATCTAATCTAGTCATGCCTTGAAAAGCATTTATAAAGTAGACTTAAAGGCTGTTCAATATTTCTATGTTCTGTATCCCAGTGTTGTGTTTGTTACATTTTACTGTTTAGAAGATGTATAAGACTTTAAATCTCCTTTATAAATGCTTTACAAGGCATGGATAGTCCTCACTTTAGATGAGCTCACAAAATAGTTAACTTACCACGACTAAATGCTTTTTTAACTACCTATTTTTACTACATTTACTTACACTTTCTAAATGATCTTATGAATAACTGGTTTGTAAATAATGCTATACTTCATTTAGAAATTATTAATTGATCATTAACAAAGTATGGAAATACAACAATTAAACGCATTATAGATATGTTTAAAAATAATAAAGTGTCTGTAGCTGTATTTATAAACTGCTTATTAATGTTTATTAATGCTTTATGACAAATGATTAATAGCGTGCAGTTATTATAAAGTGTTACCAGACAATTTATTTTTATATATACTGTATATATATATATAATACATTACTAGCATTGGGTGAAATTGCAATATTTTTAATTCATACTTGTTAAAATTCTGGCCATTCAAATTTTCTGATTATTTCACAGAGGTTGGCATCTGTGGTCATAAGGGACTTTTATTATTTCTAGTACATCGCAGAGATGTAGGGCACGATTTCCCAAGCTTTTGACACAGCTCTTGGTGTGCAGGCAGATAGGTGTGTTCCCTTGTTAATGGTATCCGTTTTGTTCCAGAGCGCAGTGTGTGAGGAGCATGCTCCATCTGAGACAACCAGCAGAAGAGAGAGAGAGTGACACATAGAGAGAGGGGGTTTGAGAGAGAGAGAGAGAAAGGGTGAAAAACAGGACTGATACACATATGAGC
This sequence comes from Hybognathus amarus, assembly GCA_030378365.1. Classification (NCBI taxonomy): domain Eukaryota; kingdom Metazoa; phylum Chordata; class Actinopteri; order Cypriniformes; family Leuciscidae; genus Hybognathus; species Hybognathus amarus. The sequence continues at coordinate 66,197 of JAQIUQ010005637.1, read as the reverse complement.
CCAGAGAGCCATGAGAGGGGGAACGGAAAGAAGGTTAGAACGAGAAGAGAGCAAAAGAGAGAGAGAGGTGCCATGGGAATAGAAAACTGAATCAGAAAGGTAACCATGTGCAGCGGTTCCGTGCGCCAGCAGCTGAATCTGCCTCAACACAAAGTGCTGAGGATCAACAGAGCAGAGCAGGGACAGAGAGAAAAAAAGGGGACATGAGAATGAAAGCAAAATGAGTCGTGGAGAAAGTCAATGAACGAAGAGAGATTTGCTGTAACAAAAAGGAGCATAAGAGAGTGTTAAACTCACAAAATGTGACCGGTTAAACTCAACTAAGCAGGTAGAAACAGTCACACCTTTTGCCCCTTCACACACACACATACTGCAGCAAACCAAATGGCTCAGACTCGCAGTGGGACTACGTCACTGCACACAAACTGCAGTGCAGAATATGTAGGAGGTTAGCTCTTCGATCTATACCAAATTCATAGGCGGTTTTCCTTTAGTTCAAGCATTTAATCAACTGGGACATCCAGGAATATGTTTCCACAGAGTGCGACCTCTCAAAATGTTAATTAGAGAACATTCTTACCATGTTACTCAGACTAGATGCTATAAGAGAATACACAAAGAACAGTTCATTCAGTTCTATCTCTATTGTGTCACTCACATCAGACACTTTTCCACAGGTATCCTGACCTAATGAGGACCTTGGGTATTAGATACTGTGTCTATCACTCTCAGTTACAAAAGAGCCTCGTCCTTTCTTTCGATTCATCGCTTCCTTTTTTTCCCCTATAGCGAAAGGATGTGTGTGTATGACTCAAAGATGGTACGTGTGAATCATGGCCATGAAACAGGCTGCTACTAAGGACCCTTTGTCCATTAATTAGGCTCAGCGTGTGCTCGCGCGTGTACGCTGTGAGAAAAGCCGCTTTGTTTTGGCGTCAGGAGTCACGAACGTTTGAGTCATGGTCATGGAGGTTGTATAGATTGTGACGATCAGAGTTAGATAAAAAAGTTCTGTCGTCTCTTCGGGTTTAATTGGCAAGATTAATTAGGTCTGTATGAAAGTAATTATTCATCGGGTATTGACATTTGTTTGTTCTTTAGTACAGTAATTGGGCAAGTCAGAGACAAATTGCCCTTTCAGAGACCTTCAAAGTCTGACCAAAGTATAACTTTTGGATTTACCTCGGTGAATGATAATTTGATGGCGAGTTTTCTTCTTAGGTTGAAACATATGCCTTGTATTTTCTATACATGTTTATTCATGTGCATTCTCAGATTACACACACATACAATTGTGCCTATAAGTAAAAAAAAAAAAAAAAAAAAAAAACATTACTTCACACCCTTTAAGAAAAAAATCCTAAAAAAAATAGTACAACTGTTTAGTACTGTCCTGAAGAAGCTGAGCTCAAATTAAATACACACCAAGATAAAACTATAACTGAATTTGCACAAATTATCCTGTTCAAAACTTTACACACCCCTCGGACCAGCATCAGTGACTGTTAGCAGCTTTTTGTGATTTTTATTTTATTTATGCTTTATATAAAAAAAAGTCCCTCAGGTGTTCTGAGAGACGAATCTGTACCTCGCCATAATTCAGACAAATGTGCAAAGCATGCTGGGACACCAAAGAACCCACAGTTCCTGAAATATTTTTGTCCAAAAAAAGTAGGCTGCCTACTGTTGATGACAAACCAGATGCACGACTATCACAAAAGCAGTCATGATGCTCAGCACATGATATCAAGAACCAGTAAACTTCTGGATAATGTGCAAATCTAGTTATTTCATCCTTCTCATCTCATTATATGTAATATGTCAGAAAGCCAACAGCTAAATTTAGTTGTATTATACTTAAATGGTTGATTTCATTGTACCTTCAGAGGTAGCCTTCAGGGACAACGTTGCACCTTATCTACCCATAAAAGATGTATATCAGTACCTCTGAGTAGAAATATGTATAATGCGCTTAGGGTAAATAAGGTACAAAATTCCTTTGGCATTTTTAGTGTAGGTATGCCTATAGTAGGCTGTTTTATGTATCCTGATTGACTTTATGATTAGTAGCAAACTTTTGCTGATAATTTACTCATCCAAGATATCCAGGTCTTTCTTTCTTCAGTCTAAAAGAAAAATTCAGGTTTTTGATGAAAACATTCCAGGATTTTTTTTTCTCCATATAATGGACTTAAATGGGAACCAAATGGTTTAAGGTCCAAAAGACAGTTTCAGTGCAAACTGCAAACTGTTCAAAGGGTTTTAATTGATTTCAGATGATGAATAAGGGTCTTATCTAACACAGTCTCATCCCAATTCGTCATATAACTGACGTCTTGGGACGTCTTTTGACCATTCGTCAATATATGCCTTTTATGGCCACCTTAAACGTCAGTAGATGACGATCCCGGGTCGTCATACAACTGACGCTTTACCTTTAATGTCAGTTAGGTGACGAGTTGGGTTTAGGGTTAGGTTTAGGTCTGGGGTAGAGTTAGGATCCCATAACGTCATCTACTGACGTTTAAGGGGGCCCTAAAAAGGCATATATTGACGAATGGTCAAAAGACATCCCAAAACTTCAGTTATATGACGAATTGGGATGAGACTGTGCTGTCTTATCAAGCAAAATGATCGCTCATTAAAAAAAAAAAAAAAGTTGTATAAGCTCAAATGTTTGCCTTGCTCTGTTCTGTGACGTGCGTTCATGACTCTCCTGTTTGAACTTGTTTATCAAAATGAACAAATCTTTTTTCGTGTCATTTGGTTCATTCAACGAACAAAATTAACGAGTTGACTCGGGAAAAGATTTGTTCATTTTGATAAACGAGTTCGAATAGGAGAGTCACAAACGCGCATCACATCCTAACCCTAACAGAGCAAGCGACCATTTGAGCTTATAAAACTTAAACTTATACATCGTCTGAAATCGTTTAAAGGCCTTTGAACAGTTTGCATTGAAACTGTCTTTTGGGCCTTGAACTGTTTGGTTCCCATTGAAGTGCATTATATGGAGAACAATCCTGGAATGTTTTCATCAAAAACCCTAATTTATTTTCGACTGAAGAAAGAATGACATGGGTATCTTGGATGACATGGGGTGAGTAAATTATCAGCCAAATTTGTTATTTTTATTTTTATTTATTTTTTTAAGTCCCTGTAAAGGCAATTCTACAAAAACGCTCTAAACACATTATAAATGTTACATATGTATTGCTAAAACATATTACAAAGACTGTGAACTGTGAAGTACAGAAATGTGGAGTTAGTTGCAATTTTACGGATTGTTTGGGCGTGGCTAAAACAGAGCTCGATGACGCACTGCAGCCCATGAGCTCCTGGACACATCCCTATTTGATGACGCACAGAGTCTGATCTCTCCCCTTACACACAATAACCCTCCCCGAGCACATTCGCATTCACTGCTCAATCGCGAGTGACTGTCAGTACAATTAGTTACTACAGCTGAGCCTACCGTTTTCTAGCTAGCTATGCCTTTGACACGGACATGCATGGGCTACTACCTGGATGCGATCATGTACAAAACAGATCGGTATCTTTATTAAATTCCCTAAAAACGATCACATCAAGAAGAGGTTTTTAGAGAGCCAACCTTAATGAAGAGCTGAGGATCACCTGCCTCTGTAGAGATCATTTTACACAGGATCGTTTTATAAACTTTCCTCAGAGACAACTGGGATTCCCTGATAATCCTCTGTTACTGGTGAACGGGGCCCAAACGATCTCAGCGCGATCTTTTTCCCGCCTCAGCGTTCATTCTCCCGTTCCGAAAGCAGTATCAGCTAATATCACCGTCAACAGCTTTCCCGCGAGTGGGCGTGGTTTCCACCCAGCGTTTGAGAACAGATATAACTGCTCATTTTTTAAAGATTTTGATAGCTTATTTTATGTACTTGCTGGCTTTTTTATCATTCAAATTTGGCTGGGTGGCTAATAACACATTTTTCTGTGGTGTGACAAACTCAGAACACATACTTTACTTTGACTTTACAGGGACTTTAAAGTGAACTTCTCCTTTAAATCTGTTTTGCACATGCATCGCTATAGAGTTAACAATTTCAGACAGTACCGGAAAGCCTCTGTCTCGTTCACTTCACATCTGTGGGCATTACGAAAATCTAACGTTAGTGTAATTGACAGAATTACTCACAAATATTTAGCTACCTAAAAGTTGTACATGCAGTAAACAATGTGCAACAGCAACACGATCACACTAAATGTGTCTTTATAGCACGCATGTGTATTGTCGTGTAATATATACGCTAAAGTGATTTTTTACGTGCATATGATACGCATTGGTTGGTTAGGTTAAGTTTAGGTGTGGGGTGGGGTGCGTGTGTATTATACGTTTGCCTAGAATTAGTGGTGTGGGGTGCGTGTGTATTATACGCAAATGAACTGCGTATCATTTGCACGCGATAAACTGCGTCTCATATGCACGTAAAAACTCATTTTCGCGTATATATTACACGACAATACACATGTGTGTTATAGAGACGCATTTACGTGAGAACAGGCTGGCAACAGAAGTACTTCATGTCCAAAATGTCTTTCCAAACTTTCTGGCCACCCGTAAAATCCAAGGATTCTCTGCTCACCCAGAGCTAACGCTTCCCCCAAAACAAGTTCATTCCCTCCGGAAATATACACGATTTCAGTGCGCTGACGTGTCAGACGCTATCCTTCCATGTCACTTCTCTCCTAATGCTAATTCACCCGATTGCTCTCAGAATTACTTAGTCAAACTTATTGCTCGAGACAGACCTGTTAATTCCAATTCATTTCATTCAATGGGGAGAGAGGTGAAAGTGCAACGTGAGAGAGAGCGAGAGAGAAAAGAGACGGTGTCAGAGACAGACTCACCCTAGTCAAACTCTGGGCTCTTAGGGCTCTTTGTCAGCACGCACAGTCAGTTAGAGCTGATGCAGTATTCATGGGGCAGAAAGGAAAGATTGGTGGTGGTGAGGGCGGTTAGACCCTGAATTACACTGAATAAAAAGAAAAATGAGTGCATTAGTATTCAGAATATGGCCTGAGCTAAACCCCCCCTTCATTCCTTTGCTCGCTTGCAGCAGGGGATCTACAAGCTAACTGTTGCATGATAAGGTATTATCCAAAGAGGGGGTGATGCACTAGGCATCTGCCTCAAAATGGAGTCAGTCAACTAAACAGGGATAGTAATGCTGACTTTCTGCGCCGCGAGAGAGGGAGTAACAGAACAGTGAGATGAAAGAAAGAAGCAGAAGGAAGAGTGCGGGAGGTTTGGTTAGGGGGGGCGCAAGACCACTCGACAAAAGTTGAGGCCTGGGCGGACGTACTGTAACTGTAGGCACAGAGGTGCTCCCGAGATATTTCCTCATTCGTTGCCTGCCCGACACATTTTTTGCTGACGCTCGACCCATTACCTCAGACCAGCCGGAGAAGGAGACAGCATTCTAATTCAGGGGGCATAACAGGTCCTTATAAATAAATAAACAGACAGAACGGGCTCCATTATTGCGCTTGATGGATTTTACATCTCCAAAGCGCTTTTGTTCGTCCTCTAGATTTTTGCTCAGTCTTGTTAAGAAAATACATATGATTAGGTTTAGAGAAGTTATGTCGCATTTTTCTTTTTGTAAGCCAATTAAATAATTTAATATATGAGGAGAAAGTCAGGCATCTTGGTGGATGCCCGCTGTGGGGTCCTTCTGTCAGTGTGAAATATTGCTGATTGGAGCACACATGCGGTGGGAAGAAGGGAGGAATGAATCAATCTTAGTGGGGGTCCCAGAGTCATCTGACTTGTTTCTTGTAAGAGGAAGGCTGACACGAAGTACAGGAATTGAACTTACTTTAGATTTATATATGTACGCTGCATAAATTGGGATTTTATTTTAAAGGGATAGTTCACTTTGAAATTAATTTTTGATATGTTTTAGCTTACCTCAAGGGCATCCAAGATTTCAAAGTATTTTCAATGTTGATATATTTAGGTCAAACCATTCTTGTCTGTCAATCAATTAATGGAGGTACATGGGGTCCGCCTCGAAGAGCATGCACAGAGAAGTCAAAATTAAACATGATTTAATGACTCGTAAATGTAAGTACACATTGATGGCCTGACACGAAACGAGTGGTTTGTGTGAGAAAACGAACAGTATTTATATCGTTTTTACCTCTTGTAATCACAGTCACATCCACGTTCTCTGAGGGCGAGGGCGCTTCTATCTGCGCAAGTGCGCCGGAAAGCCCCGGAAGTGTTCTGCGTTTCTGGTTGTCCGTTTGCACGACAATGGTCAGACGACGACGTCATGCACATGTAACACAGTCTCATCCCAATTCGTCATATAACTGACGTCTTGGGACGTCTTTTGACCATTTGTCAATATATGCCTTTTTAGGCCCCCTTAAACGTCAGTAGATGACGAACCCCGGTCGTCATACAACTGACGCTTTACCTTTAACGTCAGTTAGGTGACGAGTTGGGTTTAGGGTTAGGTTTAGGTCTGGGGTAGAGTTAGGATCCGATAACGTCATCTACTGACGTTTAAGGGGGCCCTAAAAAGGCATATAATGACGAATGTGCTACAGTGCAAAACTGTTAATTCGTAAACAGAAAGTTTCCGTACTATACACGGTAAATAACTGTGATATAATTTTACAGTAAAATACCGGTAAATTTACAGTTTTTGTTAGTAAAAAAAAGACCAAATCATTGTATAATTTACAGTGAAAAACTGTAAATTGACATTCCCACAATTCCATGTGTGACACTTCACTTTTTATGTATTTTTGTTGAAATAACTATGGTTCCTCATAGTTTTATTGGTTTTTTTCTAATCAGTTATGTACATTAGGGTTTTATGTTACATTTAATGTTGTTAAATTAATGTTTATTGCATTTTTTTAAAATTTCATGTGTGTTACCATGATGGTGCTTAATGTTTGTGTGAATGATGTGCAGCTTCTTTCAATCAGTATTCCTTTATACAAGTATTCACTTGTGATGAGCTGTGATTGGTCATGTAACTCTCATCACTGCTGTGATGATTGTTGGTTGTCAGTGCATTACAATGGTCTAAACATATATCAATATGTCAATAAGTTGGTAAATCCAAATTTTATCAGAAAATAAAATACGGTTTATTACTGTAAATTTTAAATTAAGACTGTAAAACCATGAACGTTCCTACCGTATTTTTAACGGTAAAGTTCTGGCAACCACAGCTGCCGTTTTTTTATGGTAAAATTTACGGTTTATTTTTTACATTGTACCTAGTCAAGAGAGTGTGCGATTTCAGACGCAGCCCTGTGCTCACATTCACACGCTCCCTGACCTCGAACACCATCAGGTTGCTTATTTTCATTAACTGTGAAACCTGTAATCATTCAGGCCACGATTGGCTCACACCTGTTCCATCATCTTTGAACCCCGGCTCGTGCTCCAATAATGACGGGAGATCGATAACGCACAGTGATGAACGCTGAGGTGATGTGATCACATGCTCTCCATACATTATGAAAATCAATAAAAACAATAACCGCCCCCCATTCATGATCTCACCATGCTTCAGTCCCCCATCTGCGCCTTCTCACGGAGCTTTTCCATCAAAGCGCTATTACCCAAAGAGCAACGGTTGGATGGTGGGAGAGAACAGGGGAAAAAGGAGCGAGAAAGAGTGAGAGAAGGGGTGAGGGAGAGAGAAATGCAATTTCACTCCTGACTACGGCAAGCCATAGACGGAAACAGTTTACAGATGAAAGTAATTTCATTTCATTTGCTCTCCATAAAAAGAAGGGCAATGCTGATATATTCTCGCAGACAGATGCACAGCAGCGCAGCTGAGACAGAAATAGCTTCTCCTGTTGGTGGATGAGAGTCGGTGGCCTTCCTCAGCCTGACAATAAAGGCGAATACTCTGTGTTGTGGTGCGATCCAGAAAGGATGGCATTTAGGAGAGAGAGCAAATTTATAAAGTATTCAACTGCTGTACCAGACAAATATTGACTTTTTTGGGAGGAAGTGTTTGTGGCGTTTTAGAGGGATCCGGGGGCTTGCCGGAGAACTGCCCTTAGTCGACAGAGAGCAGCTGTATTGAAGAATGCAGGACTGCAGGATTACATCCATGTCACCTTTTACGCTAGCCGAGACATTGCTGCTTGTGATGAGGTGACATTCACCAATGACCCTTATGGTCAGCTCTTTGAATATTTGTCGAAGTAACATTGACGCTCTATATAAACTGCAGTCAAACCAGTTTTTTTAAAGATGCTTGTTTTTAAAGTCAACATCACAACACATTTTGCTTCCATGACTTTGCGTCTTTTTGAGTGAATGATGTTTAACGAGAAAAAAATGTTGGTAGAAAATTTCAATTGGCTATATATATATATATATATATATGTATATATATATATGGGGTTCACAAAATTCATGGTTCAGTTCGATTCGATACACTTGTGTCATGGTCCGGTTCGCTGACGTTTCCAAAAAGAAAGAAATGGCATTGAAATTTACTGATTTCATTTTTTTTATATATATATATATATATTATTAAAAGTAACATCATGATATTTTTTTTTTCAACTTTGAGCAATGCTGGAGCTTTTAAAACAAAACATCTCCTTGGACAAAATGAAATGTAATATTGTAGTAGTTATAAACAAAGGTTTATTTTAGTTCAGATTAACATGAGGGCAGCAATTGTATTCATAATGTCAAACAATGTCTTTTGGTCGGCAGGAAAAATGGTCCAAAGAACCGTTCGATTAAAAAATGCATACGAAAATTCGAACCAGAAAGTCTCGATACTGGGGTGCGTTTCCCGTACAACGACGTAGTTCACTGTTTCACTACCATAGTACGATGCATCGTTGGAAAAATCAACTAGCTTGTCACGACTGTTTCCCGAAACCTACTGTTCGCAAAGTATCGTTCAACCACGCTGGTTTCGCACGTGATGGAGTAATAACTCCTTTTAATGAAACTGTTTGAGATCCAATTAACGCTAGATTTGTTTTATATAAATTACAGACATGTCATCTGAGGACTATTTCTAATTGTTCTCAGTTGTTTTGCTTTATTACCAGACTCAATATTTGGCTCGTTCTTACATAGTGGAGCGCGTTCGCACATGCGCACTTTTCAAACACGTTACTTCAAATCTTTTGACAAACTAAAAGACGTAAATTACATTTGTATGTATTCTAAATAAAAGACACCGGTTGTACTGAATGTCAGCTTGCTCATTTTGCTCAAGATAAGGATTTATTACCTCCAAATGTCATGCAATATAGAAACGATGCCTCTAACCATAGGTCAAGAGCTGTCATTCAAACCACACAACTTTGAGATGCTGTTTGCGAATGTTCGTTGGAACGATGGTTTCGGGAAACACCGAATCGTTGAACTATGCTGATAACGACGGAACTTGCGACCATAGTTGGCTAACGATGCTTTCAGGAAACGCACCCCAGAACGGTTCAATACGTATACGTGTATTGCAGGGTCAATGAGATTGTTTTTTTTTAACTAATACTTTTGTTCAGCAAGGATGTGTGAAATTTATCAAAAATGACAGTAAAGACATTTACAATGTTACAAAAGCTTTGTATTTAAAAAACAATGCAAACTCGTTATTCGTTAAAAAAACTGAAAAAATAGCTCAGTTTCCAAAGATAATGAGCAACACAGCTGTTTTTGCCATTGATAATAATACAAAATGTTTGTTGCGTACTTGATTTCTGAAAGATCATGTGACACTACAGACTGAAATAGTGGCTGTATATTTTATATAACAATATTCCATATGGTCAATAAGACCAAAAACGAGCATTAAGACTGTCAGACCAAAACATTGGTCACCATGCAGTCACTGTACAAAACATAGATATTACCCTTCAGTCACATCTCTTCCTCTCTCACAGGTGACAAAACTCACTTTCTTGCTCACACTACGAACAGTGAGGCCATTTCCTGGGAAGAGAAGGTGCTGGGATATTTGTAGCCATCATTGATCGAAGCTGCATGTAATACCCATGATGCATTGCTGTTTAAATTAGGAGAGAGTGTGGGAATGTTCCACAGCGTTAGAGAAAGTAACAGACAGAGTAGAAACTATGTATGAGGAGTTTTCAAGGACGACACAGCATGTTTTCCATACAATCAGCTAGACGTGAATGAGAGAAATCCCCCCCCTTTTTCTGATAACGAAACAAGAAATTGAATTAGCAATTCAGATTCACATATTCTGCCTGCTATGCAATTTGCATTTGTTTTTAATCCTATACTGATTCCTAGAAAACAAAAGGCACATTTTGTAATGCATGGAACCATACTATCTTACATATACTGCGAACAAAACCACAGTGCTTATCTTTCTGTTTTTAATTCACATCCTCCTCACTAAAACCTCAGATCCACAAACAACCAATAATACATATGTGTTGCTTTTTTTATGTTCAACTATTTTTAACCCAGTTGAATTTGCAGAGAAGGCTATAAATAAGCCATCTGTATGCTGATTTTGGTATGATAATGATAATAATATTAGAATAATATTAGATGAAAAACTATGTTTGGGCCAAATTCCGAACCTGGGAGCCCTCTCCAGACAGCATGCCAAATACACATATTTCAAATTATATCTGATTATATGTGTGTAATTAACAATGATACAAATCAGTTATATCCAGGGTAAGATGACAGTGTTAGGCCTTGGGTGGGACAGGGTTTAATGTGCATGTTTTTTGCAGGCTATTGCATGCTTGTATTATTGAGGACACATACCTCCAATTTTCTACAAAAAAAAACAAAGTAAAAAAAAAAACACAAAAAAAACATTGCAGTTATTGGCCTTCTCATAGAAATGTTGACTTGAACAGCAACAAAAGGCATACTTCATTTAAATAGTGAAAGGTTAGAAAAGGCTCCTCTCTGTGTATGTGTGTGGGAGAGTCTCGGATGATGGACGGCTTTAGTTCAGTCCTTGAGGGTGAAGCGACAAGGATTTATCTGTGTTGTGTCTGATAGGCGGCATGTGAAGCGGGCACTAATGTGGCATATTTATGGGGCAACTCTGTTCCATTATCATCTGTAGGGGAGGCCACAGGGCAGAATTTGCTCTTCCCTCAGTAAACACCAACTCTCTCAGTGAAGAAAATGAGGGTTTGCCTCGCAACCGCTGCAAACCCGTACATCCTTTTTAAACCAGACAAATTTTCAGTCTATTATCTCTTTTGCTTTATCTTTACGCATTTATATCCCACTTTTGCACTTAAATGCTTGATTTTTAGGTGGTTTGATGGGTGTAAAAACATCAATTGACCCTTCGCGTGGAGCTTGATTGACAGGTAATCTGCTCAATCATACTTCGCCATCCGCCATTTTGTCCGACAAAGCAGTCAGGAGCGATAGAAGATTAACATGGGAGTATTTGAACTCTGAAAACGGAGTGTAAGGACACCTTTCGCTGGTTAAAACAACATTCATTCTTATGTTCATTCATGTTTATTTTATGCTATAAATGAACTAGAAGGAAGAGATGATCAGATCATGAGCAGCTTTAAAGGGATACTCTTTTTTGGGATCCACTTTTTTGGGAAATAGGCTCATTTTACAACTCCCTCAGGGTTAAACGTTTGAGTTTTACCGTTTTCTGAATCCATTTTTGATATTTAGAAGAATATCAGTAACCAGACAGTTTCTGGTCTCATCTGACTTACATAGTAGGTAAAAAAATATATACTATGGAAGTCAATGAGACCAGAAACTGTCTGGTTACTGATATTCAAGCCCGATCTCATGAAAGTTAGTATGGCATGAATGTCATTTCTCGTGGCATTTATACACCAAAAACAGTTTTCGCGTGATATGGCACGCGACTTTCCGTACATATGATACGCACTTTTTGCCGTATAATATGCACAAACTCCCCACCCCCTCCCCCTAAACCTAACCCAGGGTTTTTTAGTGCGTACCATATACACGCAAAAACATTTTTGGCGTATAAATGCCACGAGAAATGACACTCGTGGTATAGATACGCATCTTCATGAGACTGTGTTGGATGTTTTTCTAAATATCAGTATTCTTTACCGTTCAAAAATGGTAAAACTTAACTGATTAACTCTGGGGAGTTGTAAAATGAGTATCCCTTTAAACTGATGCTCTACAGCGATCTGTCACGACACATTAAAGCGCCACAAAACAGTATTTTATTGTTTAAATTTCGTTAAAAAAATTACGAAATTTGAAAGTTGAAACTTTGTTTAATATGTTTAATATCAAAAGTAACTTGGTCTGTCCTGTCTGTCAGCATGTTGTCAGTCTCCTCTCTGCGATGTATTTTTCACTGCGTGAGAACATGTTGTGCGAGCGGCGTAGCTTGTCGGACATAGCGACAGTAACTAAGGCCCCGTCCACACTACTGCGTTTTCATTTAAAAACGGAAACCATTTGCTATGTTTGCACATCCCGTCCACACTAAAACGGAAAAAACGAAGACCTGAAACGGAGAAGTTTAAGGCTGCAGAAGGCTGCAGCTCCGTTTTGCGTTTTGAATCTTCGGAGGCGTTGTTGTGAAAATGGGACAAAACGAGAGGACTTTAGAAACGATGACGCAGAGGCTGACGCTCGGCTCTATGATTGGGTGTCATCAGTCATGACGTATCTTTCCCTGATTCGTCACTGTTTACACCGGCACACGCATGCCCAGTGTTGGCGAATGGTCACGTGATCCGCGTTTTCAGTTGTTTTAACGTGGACGGATATCAATTCTAATACGCAGATAAAACGCTGGTGTGGACGGAGATCAGATTCGTTTTAATTCTCCGTTTTTAAATGAAAACGCAGTAGTGTGGACTAAGGGGGCGAGTCTTTGCGAAGGGTCAGTTGGTCCAGACTTATAGTAACTGTTGTAAGACAGTGCCTTGCTTTGCTTGCTTCAAACTAACACACAGTGAGAACCCTTTTGGCAAACGTTGTGTTAACTAGTGAGCAACATTGACAGAACATTCTCAGAGTGCTCTCTCTCGAATAAGTACCTGCATGCACCTGTCACATCTGTGACGCAAAGACGTCAATAAATCTGGCCACTAATGCATGCAGGAAATCTTGAGCTTGTCCAATATTAATGATAGCTTGCTTGGCTTTGCTGTACTGTACACCTCTTCCAGACACTCTAAGTGGAAAAAGCTTTCTCAGCTAATGGTACAGTAATACAGAATAAAGTCCTTTCTGCCCCTCACTTCTACCATACTTTACTGTGGAAAATCTTTAAAGTGTCCTATAACCAGCGGTGACCCAAAAAATGAAATGGAGGAAATTAATAATAGTAGCCACCCCGAGTGCAGTGGGTGCAAAACGCTTTATGGCTTTTGCTAACCGCTAAGTTAAACCACTTAACTTGAAAAAACGGACATTGAGAAGTTAGAAGCATGACTTCTGAGCACAATCAAGCAAAGAATGCAACCTGAAGTCATAATAATTCATACAGCACTCAAAAAAAAAAATAATAACTAGGGAGGTTGTGCACTTTACATAATATATTTATATATAGTTTACTTATAATAATTGTGTTTTACTCACTTTACATGTTTTTTTCTATTAAGGTCTATGTAATTGTGTCTCAACTTGACGGTACAAAATCCTAATGTGTTGTCTAAACACAAACCATTTATGTTAAGTAAAAAAAGTGTACATCCAGAGTATAGTGTAGTGCGAGCCGACTGCCATTTTGCCCGAACTTAATTTTATTGTGTTCAATCTGCTTAAATCTACGAACAACTAAAGTTTACTTAATCTGTTTGTGTTGGATTACATGATTGATTTGTGTTGCCTTAACTAAAACTGGGCAGTGCTTTTAGTTCCCAGCATGCTTTGCATATGGTTGAATTAAGAGAGAATAAATGTTAAAATTAAGTGTTATTTTATGTTTTTTGAGAAATTTAGAAAAGGGGAAGACTTGATAGTGTGCAATAGTGTTTAATGTTAAATTATATTGGCATTATTAAACCATTTAAATTACAGTGGGTTACCATTGTGGAGAAGAGTGGAGCATTTTGTTTGACTGTCGACTGATTTCATTATTTTCTATTGCTTTGAATGAAGGAGCATGTAAATCTTAGCATTCAAGATGCTAATATGTACTTCTGCTAGCAAATAACTAGTTAAATCTATCAATTTAATTAAATGTCACTGAATCAAATGAAATACAAATGGATGAATGAATATAATAAAATACCTTTGAATCATGTCAGGAAGCCTTTAAAAATTCACGTTGAGACTACTTAAATTGAGTAATTTAAAATTACATAATTCTATTATGTTGAAGTTACATGAACAAATTATGTTTGTTTAACGTAATCCAGTTATGTGGAACCTGTTGACAAATTAAAATTAATTAAAGCCAACATATAATTTTTTTGAGTGAAGATGGCGATATCGTAAGAAATCATTTGAGTGGTGACCAAAACGCTAAAGTCCGACTTCCTTCCCCAAACCCTAAACCTAACCATGAAAGTAATAGGGGAAAGAAAAGGATGTCGGATGAAATCTTACAGTTTCAATCTCATAGAAACGTAATTATGCTAATTATTATAACACTGACTAAATCTCAGAACATAGCATTAGCTCAGACCCCTGTTTTCTGGGTCACATCCTCTCTCTTTCCCTCTCCATGTCCCATATCTTGCTTTCATCATGTCAGCATTTCCAGTTGTGAGAACGTTTTCCTTTTCTCCACAAGTAGAGAAATTGTTATAATGATCACATACGGGCACTCCAGCTCTATTAATATTTTATTTGCCGTGGAAGATCACACAGAGGAAAATAAAGCATCCTTACTTACAGTTTATGTGTTTGTGAAACTGCGCTTTCAGATGAATCGTGAGCAATCCTGCACAGCTGTACATCTTGTTTTGTAAAGAGCTGCTCTTTTCATTTTGGGGATTTCTTTTTTTTTTATGCGTACGCAGGGTCAAACCCTGCCACATCACATGGATTCTCACCAGCCCGTGTCATTTGACTCTGTAAAGACAGCCAAGTGATTCATCATCGGCGGGCGATGGAGTCACTTTTCATCATTCCTTTAATAAAACTAATGCACTCTGCACTCCTCCAACAGAGTGTACGACAATACAAGCCCTTTATGCCATACAATAGATTAGCCAAGCCCTTGAGGGAGGGGAGAACAAATTAAGCAAGCGCCTTATCCTCCATTTCTTATGTAGCAAATATATATAATGAGCATGCTTAAGTGACAGAGAAAATTAAATGCTAATGTAGGGGAGAAGTTGAAAGAAATGATATGTTCCAGGCTTCTAGCTGTAGTTTCACATTGTGCTTATTTGCATTCTTGAGACCCTGTTCTGATTGCTAGTCCGTTCTCGTTGCTGAAGTAATGCGGGTGGGAAAGTTCGAATCCTTCCTCTGTAGTTAATGGCTTTTAGTGTGTCTGCATTAGGCAGGAGATGATCCACCTATCACAGGAGCTTCTCTGCGCTCCATTATGCCTTCATCTACGCCATAATGTTGATATCCAAATCCACTAAACCTTTAAATGTGAAGAAAATGTGCAATTCTCCTTGTGAGCAAATGGAAAAATAGGAACAAAAACAGAAGACAGTAAGCCTACAGAAGAAAGTGAGAAGAGAGTTTGTCATTCTGTGGGCAACTCCTGGCCCACTGTGGCAGAGGGTCGTGTTTAGACGCTAGCTTGGACAGGACTTTCAGTCAAGTGTGAGAGGGTTTAGTGAGAATGTTTTAGGGGCTGACCGAGATAGGCCTGCCCTAAATATACACTCTCCATGGCCCTAGGTGAATTATACACTGGCAGCTTGGGCTGTGTTGTAAATGTCAGTGAACGCGACAGACCAAGAGACAGCTAGAGCAATCATGTATGAACACCATAGTCTCCACACAGCCCTAGCATTATGGTGAGCATACGTACCGCTGCATGGCTGCTTGATTTATTTATTTATTTTTCTCCATAAAATGTACGTTAATAACCATAATTTAGGTATCAAATCATAGTTACAAAAAACAAATGTGACCTTTATTGTCATATTAAGAAGCTTTCAGAATGTTTTTGTCTTTTGTAGCCAAAAAAATGACCAAAACTACTATGTTAACTTAGTTTTTGGACATTGTGCCATGGTAATGCTATGTTTTAAGACACATATTGGGATAATATTGTGCCCTTCTTAAAAAGAAGTACACTATTAAAAAGAGTAAGAGTTACTTTTACAGAAGTTATATATTTTAATAGAATGCTTTTAATAGAGTGCAAACATGTATAATTACATTTTTTAATTAAAATTAGTTGAACTTAACTTACAATGCTAAACAATGCTGGGTTGTTTTAACCCAAATTTGGGTCAAATATGGACAAACCCAAATGTTGGGTTAAAAATGTAATTTAAAATTTGAACCCAACTTCAACTTTCACTTTCAACTGTACATTTTTTATTACATTTTTAACCCTACATTTTGGTTTGTCCATATTTGACCCAAATTTGTGTTGAAACCACCCAGCATATTTTAGAGTGTGGTATTTCAAAATTACTTTGAAATCTTAATTATCTTTGAGATATTTAAAGTGTTGCCTAATGCCGAATCTACTGACAAGAATTTATGGTAAACTAAACATGTCATTTCTGTGGAAAAAATACATTTTATATTTTTAGTTAAACATTTGTAATGACGAAGCTGCAATTTTGGAGAATTAAAATGTATTAAGTTTAAATGTAATAATGTTGAATAGCACACACACTACACTCTAAAAAATGCTGGGTTATTTCAACCCAAATTTGGGTCAAATATGGACAAACCCAAATGTTGGGTTAAAAATGTAATTGAAAAATGTACAGTTGAAAGTGAAAGTTGAAATTGGGTTAAAATTTGAAATTACATTTTTAACCCAACATTTGGGTTTGTACATATTTTCCCAAATTTGGGTTCAAACAACCCAGCATTGTTTAGAGTATTTTCGATGAGATATACAGTAGTGCAGCATGATAGTCAACACATCAAAATTATTCAAAGCATGAAAAAAAAGAGTTTAGTTTGACATTATTACAAAAGTGCACTTTTTAATAGTGTACTTCAGTGTGTTTTAAGAAATGTAATTTTTTAAAAGTTATTTTAGATCATTAATATTATATATGCAATAAAAATAACTGAGCTGCTATATTTAAGATTTGAAGTACGCAACTGCACAGTCAATACAATTAGGTGCACTTCTTAATCACAAGATATTCTATAAAACACCTTAGGAAATATTGTAATTACATGGATATGATACTCATTCACTACCATGGTATTACCGTATGATGCTTTCAATAACCACAGTACCTTCTGTAAGGTATTTTAGTAGAACCTCTAGTAGAACTGTTGTTGCCATAGTAAATATCTGTAATATCTTACCTATCTGAATGCTCACTCTATTCATACTGTACATCAAGCAGCCCTCACACTATATACATTTGATGTGACTCAGATTTTTAGATCAAAGTTTTAGCACAAGGCATTTGCCGAGCATGATTCCCTCCATGCATACTTTTTCCTCCTCGGTGGACCGTGTTGATCGTGCAACATTACAGCCAAGAGTAAGTTTTATTAAATTGCCTCGCACATTACCATCCTCTATGCATCTCACTCACTGCGCACGGAATATGGAGGTAAATGTACTGCTTATTAGATTTTCAGGTGGTGCGTCAGCAGTGTTAAAATCTATTGCTTTTTATAATGACAGCCTCACGCTACTATTAGAGCCATTTGGTGGGTACTATTTCAATTTTATTTTGTACCCCGTCCAACTTGAAAGTCTACCACTGCTATTGATAAAGAGCCAAATCATTCAGCTCATAATAAAAATAAAAGCCATATTTCATCCTGATTAATGTGCTGCGTTTTTCTAGTGATATATGAGGGTGTAGCTTAAAGGATGCTTTTAGGAAGAATACTGCATTTAAAATGTTTCATATAAAATCGACTTCAATTTCCAGTAATGCTGCTGAGCAACAATTAATGCACATTATCTTATGCAGTAAGCTGTGAATGCAGATGTTTTATTGAGTTTAGTTTGATGGCGGGCATGTTTAACGTTTCTCGCTTTCACTTTTCACGAGCTTAGCCTCTTGAACGCTGTGCTCTGCTGAATTCATCAAGCGCTTTCTGCTGTTGTTTATTATGCTGGCATGACAAGTGATGCAGTGTGCCGGCTCGGGAAACGGGACAGATTTCCATATGACCTTGCGTAATACAATTGCACGTGGAGAACTTGTGGATAGTTTTATTGCCGAGAGATGATTCGACTTTGTTGACTTTTTCTCAGAGATTTAAAAGAGTATGACGGCTAAAAGTCAGATAGCTTAAATCAGCCGGCGTGTGCGCGCGGCATTCGAACGAGAAGAAACAGATTGCGTTTCTGGTATAGGCTGCATCTGTTAAGGTCTCTCTTGCGGTTTCTCATTGCGAAGAAACTGTGAACCTAAGGAGGAGATGAGCCTTAAACCTTCATGAATTCTTCCCGAGCTCGCTGTTGCCTACTGTATACCCTGTCTGTCAGCCCGTGCTCTGATGTGCACCTTTATCAGAGACAGCACACAGGAAGATGAGCTTTTTCTCATCAGTTTTATCATCGTTAGGGCGTGTGAAGCCAGTGCTGTCGAGACAACCTGATGGCATGAAAGTTTGATGCAGAAAATATCCTGTAGGTGTTGAATTTTTAATGACATGACAGGAGAGGGAATTATCAGCGCCCCTCCGCTACCCTCTTGCCACACTCACAGCCAGAAAGCCCCTCCAGCTCCTCACCTACGCGACGGAGATGTTTTCTCCTCACCGCTAATGTTCACTTTTTGTCTCTCAACGTCTGCTTATTCATTAATGCTGCGCTACAGAGAGGAAACAAGAAAAACATACGAAGCAAAATGCACTCTTGCGTGAGGGGTCGAATAGAAAGTCTCGCCCGGCTTCCTGGAAACCAGGTTCAGCCTTCTTGGCATTCACAAGCAATCTGAGTATTGGCTCTCAGTCCACCCGTGGCTGATTGATATTTAGAGATGTTTGTGGGACCAAAACTGTTTGAACTGCAGCGTTCATAACAGACTCATCAGCCCCCTGGATCAATAAGGATAAATATTTCCCACAGCCACACTGCTTGAGAATCAGTGTTGCACTGCTAGGTGGGAATGGGCAAAAATCAATCCATCTGAAAGAGAAAGAGAGAGAGAGTGAGAGGTAGGAAAGAATGGAAAAAACCTTCAAGCGTGTTACATATCCATTCCTGGGTGTGGATGGTCAAAAGCTGGCTTAAATGACCTCGTATCATGTGCTAGGGGTCATTTTATATCACATATAAAATGACCCCTAGCATGACATAAGGTCATGTGTGTGTGTGTGTGTATATATATATATATATATATATATATATATATATATATATATGAAGCACATTTTACATAACCATGCTTTAATATAGTAATGTTTTTCAAGTGACTTTACACTACTGACTTACATATTTAAAATTGCAAATTACTTTCTTTTTTACTTTCTGATGTATGCAAACCAAAATATTAGATTATTTACAATAATATTATGATACATTTGAAGCCATTATAGCCATAGTATTTTTGTTGTACTCTTGCAGTACTTATATCAAAATGTTCTTGAATCAAGATATATTTACATGAGAAGCAAAATTACTTAAGAAATTAGTGTCTTGTTTTCTGAAAATATAATAAATCCAAAAATCCTCAAATTAAGGGAGTTTAAACTTAAAACCGCCAATAGGGTAAAAAAAAAGTAAAAAGTTTATATTTCTTACTCTTGGCTTGTTTTCTGCATGAAGTCACTTAATTTTGACTTTAGACTTTATATATTATGTATTGCTTCTCAATTAATTGCATCATGAATGTGTAGATATTGTGCAGTAAACATATTGTGCTGCATACCAATTTGTTTATGATTATGCTAATAAATTAGAATAACATGACAAATACCGTTTGCAATATCAAGTATCACAACGGAGATTTAAAATAACTGTATGTGGCTTAAAGGTGCCATCTGTAAAAAATGAGGTTAAAATATCCAAAAAATGAGCTACACGCATCAAAAGAATGTGAAGAAATAACATTGATGATGTCATTAAAAAAATCACAAGTTATAGTGCTGCCGAGAGATTAACCTGAATTAGCATGCTAAATTACTAGCGCTGGCCCGACAGGTGTCGTAATACCAGTTTTGGCCATGGGAGGCGGTATGCGGGCAGGCAACATAACCACCAGCCAAACTGCAATACACGAGAATCTGAGAGCTTAACTAACCTGCTCTGTCTAGTCTGTCAGTTTCCGTGTCCTTTTCTGTGCATGACAATCTTGATGTGTCGCGTGAGAGCGTGTTGAAAGTGTCAATTGCGTGTCTCATGGTGAATTCGTGAAAGTTTGCAGCTCTGAATGGCGCTAGCTTGGTCAACATCAGCGAATGCTGTCTGTCAAATTAATTCAAACTAACAATAAAAATGTAATATGAACAAAACGAATATTGTAAACTTCAAATAATAGTCTAGGCTTTTATTTTCCCATATCGTCAAAATGTACCGCTTGTATTTGAGACAGGCGTCTATGAGACGGTCTCTATCATTTAGTGTCGAGATGTTGTTCATTGAGTCTCTAATCTCTAAAAATCTCCAAATGCTCCTCGTGAAACTGCGGTCTTCCAACCTTTTACTAAAGTGTCAAATGATTTTATTAATATGCGCGAGGGAGAAAGAGCAAAACAGCGCCCACAGCACAACTCACTTTCTGCAGGTATTCTGCCCCATCGGGTATGGAATATGGAGTATGATTTTTTTTTTCGGATGGCACCTTTAAACTCTAGCACAGCCTTGCACCCATGCTCTTAACTATAAAATACCACAGTATGGCAGAATTTGTTCGTGTTGACTTATTTTTCTCACCTTATCTTCCTTCAAAACAAGCATGCAAATATATATATTGCTGGACCGCCAGTTCATCCCAATTCCGACATGTTTAATAATCACAGCTTTAAATGTGAAGGGACTTGGTTTAGAAGACTAGAACTCCCATGCCAGTAAAAACATCTTTATTGCTGCTGTGTTCTCTATTTTGAGAAAGAGAGAGAGAGCGCGCATGTGTGTGTGTGTGAGAGAGAGAGAGAGAGAGAGAGAGAGACTTAATTGAATCACTTTGCCAAGAGTAATCAGAGTCAAATGTGAGAAAATGATGTGGCAAGGTGCTTTGATCGCTGCAGACACGCAGGCATAAAACCCCCTGTGCAAGTGCACTTAATAAAGTATGCTCATTTTTCTGGTGAACTTGGGTGTGAAAAGAACTTAAAAAAACTGTTTAATAATGCACTTAGATTTTAAGCCGTTAGCTTAGCTAGCATTAACAAGTTGGCCCTCCCTTGAGCTGGGTAATGACTGGAAAGAGAGATTCAATAAACAGTGCTGTGTGAACATGTTTTTTTTTTTTTTTTTTTTTTTGAAACTTTACACCATGGTCGTATCCGTAGTAGCTGTACATGTTCACGGCAGGTGGCCGAACCATGTGTGTGTTTAGTGTCATTCTCTCCTCAAGCAGTCCTCAGGTACAGTAAAGGGGGTATTGATATCTTAGCTCAGGAGAGTGCAGCAGCGGCAATGTGTCGACACTGGCTTGATTTAGGTCAAGCCACCTGTGTTACAGGCAAGAGAAACACCATTGGGGCACATCTTCATGCTTCCAGTCATTCCTGATAACACTACACACCTGTAAGTGCAATATGCACCCTCACAAAAGAATATCAGCCACAGGTGTAGGACAAAAAGCCTTGAGAAACTAGAAATCTAATGAGGCTGCAGAAATATTTATGATATCCAAAAGTGGATATAAGGTATATTAGGTCAAATTCCTGAAAAAAATTAAATAAAAATAAAAAAAATAAAAAAGCAGCTTAATGACCATGGGAAAATATGGGTATACAACTGTAATATATAATATAATATAATATAATATAATATAATATAATATAATATAATATAATATAATATAAATATAATATAATATAATATAATTTCTGTTAGATATGCATTATATATTATATTTCTCTTAGTATATTCCCCTAGATGTACGTACATTGATTGAGGATTGGTAGAGTGTTGTCCAATCTAGTTTCTCATTCATTTAAATGGAAATATGACGCAAAATGTGCAAAATGGTTTTAAGGTTAGAAATGTTTTAAGGTTAGAAATGTTAGAATGTTTTGGAGGATAAAGGTGCCTAATAGTACCCTTTAATAGTTTTTTTTGTTTTTGTTTTTTTTAGCATGCTGAATGTCACTGTTTAACATCATGGGACCATGTAAATGAATTTAAGCCTTTAGTCTGAGAAAAGACACAACTGCATTAAGCTATTTTGCCATTACTTTGAAGCTAAGTTAGTATACGGCTTTAATGTGACACCATTCTGGCTCCATCGAATTAAGTGTGTCTTTGCACAAAGGGTTCTTCAAACAGGAGTGATGCTACGTTTAAAGATTTTTGGGAGCTAAATTGAGAGAATAAAATGGGCCACGGTAATGCTTTAGCAATTATATGTTCCCACGCTTGCTAACATCCAGGCAAAAAGAATGTGTTGTTCCTCATTTATTCAAGGCCCATATACCTACGTCCGTATTCTGTCTTTTTTCATATAATCATGTAGTTTAAAACCCCGAAAATATGCCACGGTGCTTGTATGTGTCTTCCCTAGCTCATTCATCCTTAACAAAAGCCACACAGATCCAAAGCCCTACTAGGCTGAGAACTTTCTCTGAAAGTTCACTCGACTTTTGATGAGGTGCTAGACTGAGAACCGAGAGGATGTCTCATCAAGACCTCCCGGCTTAACCCCGCGGAAAAAAATGAACCCCGCTCATTTTGCAAGTTTTCGCTCAATTTCAGCAGGCCTGAAGGGCCAAAACCCTCCAGTGTTTGAGATCTAGAGAAGGCAGCTCGATCCTCTCTACCTCCGGTTCTACTTAATTAGCCTCTTACGCCCCTTGGCATGCTGGGAATTAAACATAGTGACTCAAGATGGTGCCTTTTCATGAGAAATATATGCAGGGTCCACGGCTCAGGCAGAGTGGTGTAGCGTGTGGCCGGTTTGGTCGACTAACATAGAAGTTATGAGTCCATATCCGCAGGGATAGTGAGGTGTGTGTTGTTGACGAGATTGTACTATATGTAATACACGAGTAAGAGTATGACAACAGTACGACCATTTCTCATCTAAATTGCAGTGGAAAACCATTTTTATTTGTGACCGTGTATAAATCAATTCGGAATAATCCTGTGTAGCATCAAGTAAAGGCACTTTGTTTGAATCAACACTCTTGAGTTATTTATTTATTTTAAAAAAAGGCTGCATCCGGAAAACAATTGTTTGCCGTCAACAGTTTGGAAATTCAGTCAACCTTCATTGTGTGCTTCAAACAATCAGATCTCCTTCTCCCAGTCTTTCTGTCTTTCATATTCCTTCTCTCTCTAATATGAGTGAGAGAGAGAAAGTCATGCCTTCCTCTGTTCTGTTTCCTCTGTGGTAAGTGGAGCAAAGCACAAACCAGTAGGTTTGTGGGATTTAATTGAAATTGTATTTTGACAAATACGCATTTAATGGTGTAAAATAGGCTATTGTGTGTGTGCGTCTGGGAACGTGCGATAAGGCACCCAGTTCTGAGCCAATGAGACGAACATTGAGGAAAAAAACACACACACTCACACACAGCCACAAACACACATACATGTGAGATTTTAATCCCTGTCTGTCTCTCACTTTCTATATATCTGTTCTCTTATGGCACAGAGTCAATCTTAGCTCAAGCCCTACCATTTTCTAATATATATGTTACAATTTTTCCATTTTTACTGTCTGTCCACCTCCTGAATGCTTTTCACTCTATCACCCTACTCTTTGTCATGGAAATTGTGTAATATATGTGTCAGCGCTTGCAATGCATTTGACCGCTGAAATGTGGTTTTGAGTAATGTGGGGAAAAAGGCATTTACTTTAGTTTTAGCTTCGCGAACATTGCAGTCAGACTGGCCTTTTCAAATACACAGTGTTGTAGTTTTTTGGACTGTGAAAATGTCTTCTGGTTTCCCAATTTAGAGACCTAGACATGTCAGCGTTGTGATTGTGTATGCATATGAGCACACTCACTCTCTTTTTTATGACAGATAGATGAGAAGTCAGGAAAATGAGGGTCAGCGCCACATTTCCGAGACTCGTGATGCCTTCTGATGAGAGAGAGGGAGCGAGAGATGCCGAGAGTCGCATTAGGTAATTGGCAGTGAGATAGTCGCAGAATGAAATTATGCTAGTTAATCTCTCCTCAATTAATCATAGCTGGAGAGCTCTAACAGTAGACTAATTATTTCCCCAAGTGCTTTTAGGCACCATAAGGGGCCACCTATACCTGTTCAACTCTAGTGAGACTTTTCAGGTAATTTGTGCTCTGTGGGTATTTCCGTGTCTATATGGTTGTGCATTATTCTTTTTTTTTAGCCCTATCATTAGTATCAGTAGTAAGATTAATGAAAGTTTGTGCCAAACATGAATAAATATATAACATACATTTAAGATAAACTTGAAAATTACATCTAAATTCACGTTGTGAGATGTAAATCTACAATTTGGAGATATAAGCCGGTTTCTAGGGATGCACCGATACGATACCGGTATCTGGTATCGGCCTCGATACCACATTTTCTAAAATACTCGTACTCATTAAAAGTCCCCTGATACCGGGGACCGATACCATGGTCTGAGAAATGGGTTAATCACAGGCGCCGAGTGCCCGCCCCCAGACCCCGTCTGCAGCTCAGAGTGGGGAGATGGCGAGGCGAGACATGTCAGCCGTTTGGAACAGTTAAACGCGGGTCAATGTAACAACCCACATCCTACCAACGTTTTCAACTACCCGCTCGCTACTCAGACCGCAAAAAAGTGAGAAAATATTGTACCCGACCTGCTTCCTGACCGTATTTTTTTTTAAGTAGTACATGCTCATCGTAGCGTCATTGGGCCAAAGATGTGTAACAACACAACATCGCAAGAAGACGTAGCCTACACATAACAAAGCCAGCACTTTGGTCATCATCTTTCATTATTTTGGTAAATGTCTCCCACACTTACTCTTTCTATTTGTGTATTTGCGGAGCTTCCACTCCCCAGTCTTCACCTTCTCTCTTGCCGCCTCCATCTCTCTGCAGACTAGTGATCATAGACATGGCCGAATCGTTCTTTTGAACCGGTTCTTTTTAATGAACCGGTCGAACCAGTACACTAAATCGAACTGAATCGTTCGAAACAGTTCGCGTCTTGCGTCAGTGCTGATCCACAAGTTACTAAAGTTACTCACTTTCAGACATGCCTGACAGTCCCTCCGAGTTCGAAATAACACAATATCCCGAATTATATTTTACTCCAGTAACTCCAGCAGTTCACTGAACTGAGACATGTTGGTGCCACTGCTGAGAGAAGTGATGAGCACGAGCAGCTGATACTGCGCATCCGCGTACTACCGAACGCAGAGGTACAGCGTTTCCCGGGTCACCAGGACAGAACCGAGAACAGTTTAGACTGAGCTTGTGTGTCATCTCCGTGCCAGTTATTCAGCCAATAAAGTGTAGGCCTATATATTTCATAGAAAATTGTTTCTAGTACTATATACATCTTTTTCCAAACGACCCAACCGACCGCGACCAAATATCATTAAATATATTTTTGGATGACCCGTAACCCGTAACTCATTTTGGATCAACCTGCGCATCACTGGTGTGGAACTATTTCAAAGTGAATGGCTTTGTGTTAGGAGAATAAGTTTACTTGTAGTCGCCAAGTTACTTATAGTCAGTTGAATGTCTGTTGGGGGACCAACAAAATAAAGTGTTAGCAGATATTAAGCTGACAGTCTACTAATACTCTAATGACAGTTAGTTGACATGTAGTTGAAAAGTTACTTATAGTTAGTAGAATGTCTAAAGTGGACTATTGAAATAAAGTGTTGCCCAAGTAATTTAATCAAGCACCCTAAAATCCCGTATATAAAAATATTTAAATCATGTTTTTTTATTTTTATTAAGTACTCGGTATCGGTATCGGCGATTACTGAAATGCAAGTACTCGTACTCGTTTTCCAAAAAAGTGGTATCGGTGCATCCCTACCGCTTTCCGACCGGAGGGACTTTTGCAATACCTAGAACCTAATGTTCCTATAACCCTTTTTTCTCAGTGTTTCCGAACCGGACTAAATTGAGTATTTCTTAGTTCCTCAGACCGTAGTTCCTATAACTCTTTCAGGACCTAGTCTGAGAGCGGAGGACTTTTTCAGTTCCCTTTCCCTAGGTCTCCGTTGATTGGTTCAACTTATAAGTCATGCCCACTGTCAAACACGGAACTTGTCACGCGCTGTCTGCCATATCGCTGTGTATTTTTGCAAAACATTACAATGAGGATTAAGACAAAAATAACGCATTCAACCAGCTAATTGCTAATGCTAGCTAAACTTACCCGTCGTTTTGTTTGCCTCCTGCGCTCTGCTCTTTTATCTTCTTCCATCATATTACTTAATATCAGGGATCACCAAACTAAGGCCCGCAGGGCGCAACTCAGGCCCGCCACCCCCTTTTGACTGGCCCCCCAGTCCCTCTGCCTCACTACTAAACCGGCCCTATGAAGCAGATCCCCAAAAGTCGTTATGGCCTATTTTTTTTATTGCTTTTTGGAAAATAATAACAAGTCTGCATCTGGTATTTTGATTATATATATATATTTTTCAGTTTAAAGAATTATAGTTAGTTATAAAATGAACTATATTTGCCGAATTTGATAAGCCGGACATGCTCGAGGTCAAGACAGTGACAGACAATGCATGCACAGGGAACAGTCAGTGTTCAGGACAGCAAAATGTCTAGCGTTAAATGAAAAGTTGATAGAGAGTGCAAGTTTTCAAAGACCAGTGGAAAAACAATAATAATAATAATAATAATTCATTACATTTATATTGCGCTTTCTCGGAACTCAAAGCGCTTCACATAGAGGGCGGAATCTCCTCAACCTCACACCAGCTTGACTGGTGGAGAAGAGACAGTGATGAAGCCAATTGGTATATATACATATATGGGGATGATTAGGAGGCCATGATGGACAGAGGCCACTGGGCAAATTTGGCCAGGATGCCGGGGTTACACCCCTACTCTTTCAAAAGACATCCTGGGATTTTTTGTGACCACAGAGAGTCAGGACCTCGGTTTAACTCTCATCCAAAGGACGGATTATTTTTTTATTCAGTGTAAGGACTGTGCAGTTTGTATTATTTGTAAAGAAAGTGTGGCGGTTTTCAAAAGAATCTAATCTGCGTCGTCACTACGAAACCCGCCACAAAGAGGATGCTAGCTTGCGAGGGCAAGCAAGAGAAGACAGGATTCGGAGGAAGAAAGGCGGACTGGCTGCAAAACAGGATGTATTCCTTCGCCAAACTTGGAATCAAGTGTTAATATAGTAGTGTAGATATAGTAGTGGGGATGGCTCTGCCAGGCTAGTGATCTCTACTACACAATGAAGCCTGCTGATGGTCATTTTTCTCCAGGTCGTACAAATTCTATGTTATATAGCTAACCCGGCCCCCCATAAAAGTCAGGAACGATAATGTGGCCCCAGAGAAAAAGTTTGGTGACCCCTGCTTAATATCATTTGCGCTGGAGCCTTCGTCTTCTGTGTTTCTCTGTACTGAACTCAAGCATAATATTTAAACGCCGCCATTCGTTCTCCGTTATAAAGGTCCTGGCATGGCAGAAAAGGAACATTGCAATAGCCTCTTCCGTGCTGGTTTGTTGTTGTTGTATGTGGCCATGCTACGTCTAGTGATGATGCTATAAAGACCGTCGCCGTGCTTGTGTTACCCCTCCTACCAGTTCCTATGGCCACTTGGCCAGTGCGAACGCAAGCAGCAAAACCGAGTTTGGGGGAGAGTAGATCTTAGAACTGTTTAGAAGTAGACAGTTCCTATAACTAAGTTCCTGTAACTACTTGGTTGAAAAACGGCTATAAAGTCTCAGTTATGGGAAATACACTCGCAATTGTGAGAATTAAGCAGTTACAACAAATAAATCCTCAAGTGTGATATATATAAAGTCACATTGTGAGATATAGTAGCTATATATTAATATTTGGAAGATGTACCCACATATCCATCCATGCATTAATGTTTTTTAGCAACTTTATATCTCCCAATTTGGAATATATACTGAGGTTATCTGGCCTAGTTTGGTAATCTGATAGTTACCCTTAGATCTCAGTTGAACCCTTTGGTGCATACGGCAAAGAAGGTGATTAGTCTGGGGATTTTAACCCATTTTAAATCTATATAAATTGGAAAATTACTCTGCACCCTTTTCATGTGCTACAGTATATCCAGATGTTTAACCATAAATAGTAGTAATCTGGTACAATACAATACAAAAAACTAGAAACAATAATAAGAATGTATTTGAGTTAAAATTGGTATATTGATAAATCTGAACGTAGTGAGACATTGAGGTCTCTTTTGAAACTAGAAAAGACTTTTACATATATTGCAGAAGATACATGAGAATTACTAAAGTTAATATGAGAAAACCAAGGGACTTGGTAGCTTAATTTTCTCTGTATTTAATCTCATCGCTGCTGATATTAAAGGGGTATCGTTCGTGAGTTTTCTTTTATATGTGAATGTAAGATCATAATTCGCAGGTGAACTGGAGGTTGTAGGCTGAGTATGATGTAGAGATAGAGAAAGATACAGGATGCGAGAACCGGAAATAAATATACACATCACTCCACCGCACTTCATTGCACCATGTCTGACATGGTTCTTCTCCTGCTGTTGTGTTACTGTACACACTCTGTTGTCCTGGCTCACTGATGCAGCACCGCTGAAAGCATATGCAGCACAATGCTGAGGTTACTGAAGCAAACCAGGTCAACAGAGGCCTCAGTCCTCCTGAAGATCTACTGGCTCATTCTCGCCCATCACCTTAGTTCAGCCAAAGCACTCGTGAGCTGAATGCTGCGTTACTTCACCTAATGCTATTAAAGGGCGTTATGCTGTCAGTTTGCTGGGAATTTCCAAGGGAAAGCGCTAAAAAATACTTTTGCTAATTAAATTATTCAGTTTTTCTGTCAGCAAGTACACTGTAGGTCAAATGGTCCCAAACACGTTTGCTATGAAGATGCCCCCCTAATGTGTGACAACCAGAAAGTTTGCAAATGCTGATTTTCTTACTTTTGAATAGGCTCTATGCACAACTTACTTCCGCATTCTGTTAAACAGGTTGCACCGCTTCCGGTCCAGGTCTTTTGTATGTGCTTCATGACATTTTTTACTCAAGATAACTTAAAAGGAGCGAGCAAATATTAGCATAACCAATGTCCCTCACATGTGCAGATATATATTTAAACGTTTTATATTTTTTCTTCTTCACAGTAACGTTTAAATATTTAAATGGAATAAAACGGCAATAACAAAGTGAACTAGGTAGGTTAGCTGATTACCTTAAAAATCCATAGATATCGTAGTCAGTTCTTACGGCCGTTAACACTTTTCTATGACAAGCGGATGCGAATGAGACCTATTTTACGGTTTGGTCACGTGAACGCTCGGCAATAAAGCCTATTGTGATAAATAAATATCTAAACATCCATTAGTAGCATTTTCTTGAAAAGCAAGATCATTATTAGTATATATATATATATATATATATATATATATATATATATATATATATATATCTGATAACACTTTAGAATACTGTTCCTTTATTAATGAATAAATAAACAATAAGTGTTCATTTATAAGTATAAGTATTTCTAGTAACTACTATTAACTAACAAGAAACTCTGATTAATGAAGATTTTGATCTTTTTTTAAGGTTTTGGATAGTAGTGACCTAAGTGTTACTACATCTTTCTAAAGAAACTTCAAATTTTCTTTCCGGCAAATTTAAATTTGCTCTGAAAGTTAGTCTGGCAAAGAGCTCATTCAACCCCATTTCCAATCAGAAACATTGGGGCTTGGCTTTACACGCAGATTTTGTAGCCTACATTACAAACATGGACGCCGCCGTCAAATATCACTCGTTCGAAATCAGCTATCGTGTCTGTTTTTAAAGCGATTGGAACATTTCCTTTTTGTTAAACCCGAGCAAAGAACAACACTCGGAGCTGCCGGCTGCCGCTCTCTATACGTCATCTCCTTCATCACTCTGATTGGTTTTAAGTCTACCCGTCCATTGTTCGTCCATTGGTGACGCCCCTCTGGAAATGATTTGTCTATGATGCTTTGCCAGACCATGACTCAGTTACAGCTGAGAGTGGTCTGGTTTTAACCAGGCTAAAAGGAACTACATATTAGGATCCATATTCTAAAGTGAAGATCACGGAAAGACACTAGTAATGACTAAAGTGTTACCAAATCAAGGAATTGCCTATACAAAATTATACAAAAATCCCAAAAGCTTACAATGACTTCAGTTAGTATTAGGTAGTTATCAAGCTTTTCACTTTAGAAAACTGATCAAAATTATTATTAGTTTCTTTAGAAGGATGTAGTAACACCATTACCTTATATTATACATTATGCATTTTTAATATTAATTGTGAACCTCTATAGGTTGACATAAAAGGTGACTTTAGGTATGATGACTCGAGTCTAGGTGTACATAGTGACAGAGAGAACATTAGATCAGCAGCCTAATGAGTTTTAAAGTACAGTGTTATTGAATCAAATAGCACTAACTGAAAGAAAAGAACAGTCTCCCTTCTTTTTCTTTTTCAGTTAGTGTCTGGTGAAAAGAACAACCATCTCTTGTGTGGACGGCTCCTTCTGAAAATATGAAACTCGTGAAGCTGCTCTGGATAAAGACAAGATAATGTGTTAAAGAGGGGGTTTTATCTCACTAAGAGAAATAATGTGATGCTGATTAGAGGCTGATTTTAGACATTCACAGAGGGACACAACTTTCCAATTGTTGCAAAGTGGAGGGATTGTGTCTCAGTACGTGTACTTCCCTACTACACATTATGCAAAAAACAATGTCAACAGGATGTCATGATACAGCACGCGAACCATCCCAATATGATGTACTGCATCTGCTGCGATTCTGATGTGTTAAACAAGTGGACACTTTGCTATCCCATAGTGCCATGGGAGCTGAGGAGCTGTCAGAATTGAAAAGTTGACAAAAAAGCTCTTTTCTAGTGCTATAGATGTTAAGAATGTTGTTTTTTGTGGTTTAACTGTAATTGTTTGACAACACCCAAGTAAATTACGTTAAAAGTTGCCGTTAATATACTCAGTGGCGCAAAAAGTGGGTATGTGCTTTATGCGGCGCATAGGGGCGCAACACCATGGGGGCGCCAAAGCGATGGAAAAATAAATGTTGCTGCACACCCCTCTGACACTGGGTAGTTGCGCCCCTGAGTACACTATGTATGGGGTCGGTGTAATTTTTGTTTTCTTGTAGTGCCCAAACCCCAATAGTTTTTCAAGGAATGTTCAAAGGCTTTATATATTTATATATTTTTTTTACATTGATTCTGTGAATTTCCTCCAATACTCCTCCTCCAAACTTATTAATCTAAGATATATGGCTTTTAAATATCATAAGGATAGTTTACCCAAAAAATCATCACCCTCCTGTTCCAAGCCTGTTTTCTTTTCTTTCTTTTTTTTTTTTTCTTTTTTTTTACTGTGGAACCAATGCGTTCTCATCCCAAGGCATAGGTAGACATCCAACGCACATGGCACCCTTTAGCATCAATATAACATGCTTTGGTTATGGGTATGTTTGTGTTGCTTTAACTTGTATAGGCATAAGACATTTATATATATATATATATATATATATATATATATATATATATATATATATATATATATATATATATATATATATATATATATCTTCTTATATCTTCTTTACTAAAAGTGTCTGTCTATGAAACAAAAAGAATATATATATATATATATATATATATATAAGAAGATATATATATATATATATATATATATATATATATATATCTTCTTATATATATATATATATATATATATATATATATATATATATATATATTCTTTTTTGTTTCATAGACAGACACTTTTAGATTGACATGAGTAAATGATAAGATATTTTTTTAAAACTATGCCTTTAAATATGTTCTTATTAGCAGTGATTTTTATAGTATTTATCTCAGTGTGCAAAGCAACGTTATTTGACATTGACACTTTGTGTTGAGGTTTCTTGGGTCACATGTTTGTGGGCGTGAACACATGACACTCTGCTGTACATGCCATTTATCTATTGGCCAATCTTCTTGAATCTGCTAAGACTTTGAGGGCGTCTGCTATGCTCATCTCTGTCTCACAGACACACTCACAGAGTGACTGGACAGAAGGGTCAGCAGTTCTGTCCGGCAGTTCTGTTTTTGCTGGGTGTAGACTTGGAATTAAGCCTTTTCCCCGTTATTATTTGATTCGGGACCAGACACCAGTTATCTTGCCAATAAAAATCTTTATTCTGATAACTGAAACTCTGAGACAGATGTTATATATCAGGTTAAACATTCATTTTCTTGCAAAGTGCATACCAACTGTACACATTTGAAGTATTTGCATTGCTCTGCTAAGTGAACATCACATACCTCTAAGCAGAATACATAATCCCCCCAGCTACCCTCCTTCTGTCTAAAATATGTTCCTTAAACACATGGGTCCATGCAATCTATAGTCTACTCATGCATTTTAAACTTCATAAGATCATTCAACTCTTCATGAATACTACATAAAATAATAATAATAATAATACAGATACATAATATTAAATAATGAAATTATATTCAAAGATGAAATTTTAGTCTTCACTGGGCCTCCTATCTGAAAAACAGAGAGTAAAAGAGCCAACCTGCAGGGACAAGGCTTAACTTGCAGAAGATGAAAACACATTCATACACAGAGCACTTAAAATATAGAAAGACGACTAATGCTTTAACTCGCAAACATGTTCTCACATGCTAGAAAATGAGGCATTAAGCCTTAAAGAGCAGGACAAAAATACACACACACCCAAACATAGATTACAAAATCCTCATATCCCTGTCAATTAGCTGAGCCTCTGCCCACTTACTGCTTTCCAGAACCCTGCCACCAGCCTCACAACAGCAGAGACTCCAACTGCGCCAGGGAATCCACTTTTGTCCACACGTAATTAACTCACAGAATAGCTCTGAGAGCCATATCTTCCGTTTTCCCCCTCCCGCCGTTACCCTGATCTCTCGTTTTCAAACCCTCTGTCGGAGAAGAGTGGATGTTTCTTTTGAGTTATTAAAAAGGACTGGCTGTGGAAAATGGCAGGCATTATACTCCGAGCCCCCGTCGGCAGAATAGCCCACTATACAGAGTGACAGTTCAGCGTGCCACAGAGCCACATGCGTTTCCGGCCTCTCTGCAGCCTGGCGACATTCGCTCTGCCCTGGGCTAGAGGCCCGAGTATGGCTCCTTTTGTTCGCCATCTCCAAAGCTTCGCTTTTCAGGCTCAAAACTGAGTTTTAAAAGTGGCTTGGGGTCAAATTTAAAGGCATTGGGTTGTTAGGGAGGATGTGAATGGAAGAAATACTCCTTTGGGTCTGCAGGCCTGCAAACGTTGGTTCACTATTGTAAGCATTTGTAACAAAAAAAGTTTAGTGATAGTTTAAAAAAAATGGTTAAACACTTTCAGACTTTATGGAT
This sequence comes from Hybognathus amarus, assembly GCA_030378365.1. Classification (NCBI taxonomy): domain Eukaryota; kingdom Metazoa; phylum Chordata; class Actinopteri; order Cypriniformes; family Leuciscidae; genus Hybognathus; species Hybognathus amarus. The sequence goes on along the minus strand of JAQIUQ010005637.1, from coordinate 32,383 downwards.
TGGATTCATAGTTTATGTATTCAATGTTTTGATTTAATTTTAGATTTGACCAAACATTGCACAGTATCTCACATTTACATTTAGTCATTTAGCAGATGCTTTTATCCAAAGCAACTCACAACTGAGGATTAAACCAAGCGAGTCATCGTAAAGACGCAAAAACAACACAAGAAGTGCTTAAAATACAAAGTTATATATATATATATATATATATATATATATATATATATATATATATATATATATATATATATATATATATATATATATATATATATATATATATATATATATGTATATATATATATATATATATATATATATATATATATATATATAATAGGGCCGAGACTGAATAAAAAAAATAATACTTAATTAATTAGAGGCTTTGTAATTAATTAATCGAAATTAATCGCATTTTAATCGCATAAATATTTGGACTAAGAACAGTGAGAAGATTTTTTTTTTTTCAAATGGATTTTTAGTAGGCCTATACCATTGAATAATGACTGAATACATAAGCTTAAGCAACAAAATATTGTTTATTTTTGTTCAACCAAGTCCAACAGACCAGTGCAATTGTATATGTTTTGCGTTGAGGTGAAACTTAAGGGTTCGATGTGATATGCGAATTCCTTGTTGCATAGCTTGCACACAACCCTGCTCTTTTTGCTCACTAGCCAATGTGGCTGGTTTTACAAAATTACTAGCCACACAGCACTTTTACTAGCCACATTTTAAATGGGGCTTTAAACGTACTAAAGATTAATAATTTTATCATTAGCTCTGGTTGTAAAGCTATTTTTTTGAAAACATGTTGTCTATTCTTAGATTCTATAGATTCTTATTGTATATAATAAAAGTGCTGCATCTTTTTTACAGCAGTAAATAATACAGAGTAGAACAATTATCTGCATTAGAAACAATGAGCAAATGTGATATGACGTGACATAAAGGGAGCCCTGCTAGTAGTTACACCGTGTACCTTAATCATGAAGATTATTATTTTTTTCTTTGTATCGGCCACGCACTTACGAACTGACTGAACGCTGTGTTGGTGTGTGTGTGCGCGCGACCAGTTGCGTGTGATGATCATTTGACAAAAGTCTGGAATGGATGTCATATATTTGGCGCGCGTACCCTCGCGCAGCGGCACTGCAGGAGAGCGAGACGCGCCGTATGTTCTGGATTCTCCTGCTATTAAAAAAGTTAATTATATCATCACATTAAGTTGATAATTAAGGGCAGACTTAAACAGCCCTCAGTTCGACGGCCAGCCCGCGAGTTTAATCTCCACGTGTTTAATGTTGTGCAATTCGTTTATGTCAGATGTCTTTTGACAAGACTACAATTTTTCAACACGCCAAAGTGGCTAGTGGGAGTGACTGTGTGTTACCCGCCACGCGTGAAATCTCACCCGCATTTGGCGGGTGTTAATGTCAAACCCTGCAAAATGTTACAAACACGTTTTTATAACATAATTTCCCAATCCACGGGACCAACTAAAGCGGTCTCATCAGCTTCTTCGTTCGTGTTCACTGTTTGTTGTTTAGTTGTCTGAAGCACTGTAAAAAAGTCATGAACGCTAGCTGGTGCTCCAGTATAATCAGTCCGCCGAAACTAATCCAGAGAGAGAATGTTCCGCGGTGGAAAAATACGTGCGAATTAAAATGCGTTAATTTTTTGTGTAATTAATTAATGCATTAAAGTCTGTAATTAATTAATCTTAATTAACGCGTTAAAGTGCTGACCCTAATATATAATTGACCTTGGTAGCAGTTGGCTAAAATCATTACAAGTTATATGGTTAAGAAAAGTGAAGTTAGCTTCTTAACCATAGCAGATACAGCTTGATTTGATATTTTGTATATAAAACAGTTTTGTTGCATCCAATCAATTATATAGGCTATAAATGGAGATAGAGATGAATGAAAATGGATCAGCAAATTTCAGTCTGACATATTCACTCCTGTAAGATGTTCATTTAAACGAAACAAGGTGGAGGCAAAGCTATTCTAGCAATGATTTAATTCATCTCAGTGCATGTTTGACCCGTGTCTGCCCCCATCTAAACGCTTTGAATTATTGCTGCTTCAGAGTGTGTCTTTGAATGACATCTTAAATGGTATCCATCTTACCTCTATAATGAGCTGGAAGAGAGACAGAGATTGTGCAAATCACAATTACATGCTGTTATATTACATTAACTACAGCCTAGAATCAGACAATGTTCTGTTCCATTTGCAATGAGATTATTGGACAAAACTGGTCTTAGAAGAGAACCCAATATAGGACCACAAACTAGGAAACAACAGAATCCAGTTAAGACTAGAATGGTTTTACACATGACGGCTAAGGGTCAGATTTACAAACAGCTTCCGCCATCGCAAACCATCTTTTGGCGTTAAAAACTTTTGTCAGGACACAAAGTGAAAATTTAGTAGTGAAAAGGCAAGGACATGGTTATTTTTGTGGCAGCATATGCATTTGTAGGAGTTTCCATCTTAGATGCAAAATTCATGGGATAAGAGTATTTAAATTAATAATTTAAAGTGATTTACTATGTTTGTGCTATTCGATTTACTGGTATTTGCTCAGTTATTTACCGCCCAAAAAAGCATGTATTAAACCAGATGGATTTTTTTTTATTGATTTGGTCATTATGGAAATGATACGGCTGCATCTGTGTTGAAAATGCGCCAAACTTTCCACTACCATTTGCACTTATTTTGGAATTTGCCCATTAATTTGCCCTGTTTAGTAAATCTGGCCCTTTAACTGTTAGAGAACAGACTTATATGGAAGAAAAATAACACTATGCAGAACACTATACATGCCAGCATTTACAGTATAAGTTCCAATTGAGCTAAATGGATCGCAGACAAAATGATCTAATGTACAAAAAATTCCAACGCATTCTAATCCTAGGGCGTCATCTAACTGACACTTTTGACCATGCGTCTAAATCTGACGCACATGGCAACCTTTAGCGTCAGTTGGGTAGGTTTGGGTCTGGGGTAGGGTTAGACCACTAGGAGGCACATCTTATATTGACGCTAAAGGGTGCCATGTGTGTCAGATGTTGACGCATGGTCAGAAGCGCCAGTTAGATGAAGCCTTGGGATGAGAACGGGCTGAAAAATCCCCCATATTTGACTTTCAAAGGCCAGATTCCAAAGCATTTTCCATGTTCAGGCTAAACCATAAAATGTTTTTATTGCATGCTTTTAAAGACCATTTTTGTGAACTTTCCGTGTTTAAGAACGTATGCAGAGTTTAGTGCTGGAATAACAAATCAGAAGCAGGCTGTATTGGGAGAATTGTGCGAGGGAGCGCCAATGTGCGCTCCTTTTGTTGTTTGCACTGGATGAAACAGTAGCTGAAGACGGCACGGTATGCCACTGTACTGCCTTGAGGGGCCTGAGCGGTGCGAGAGCCAGGCACTGGAGTTGAGAAGCTGTGGAGAGTGCTAGTGGTCTGAATGACTGATTAGCAAAACACATTCATCAACTGAACACTAACCACTGAAATTGACTTGAAGCTCTGTGTGGACAGAATACTAGACTGATAGAAAGAAGTTGATGTTGAATCTCTTTAGTTTGATGGACAGCTAGAAATGATTAAGAGATATTCAAGGTGAAAATTTATATTATTTCATTATTTAACTTTCGTTCCAAACCTGTATGACTTTTGGGGAACAAAAAGGTGGATTTTAGAAGAACACTCTGGCCATTCTAATTCATTAAAAAATACAAGTGGATGAGAACTGGATAGCTTTGTGTGTGGAACTGGGCAATGTCTCCTTGGCATGTCAATGAGAGAAAAAGCAACATATAATTCTGTTATTTTGAGTCAATTTAGGATTAAATTTAAGTCCAAATGTTTAGCTGTTCTTTGCATGTTAATAAGATAAATATATGGTAACGCTCTGAATGATTTGCTGATTTGACAGTTTTATGGGGTTTCTGCATCCCTTTTAAAGCTTAAGGAGTAGTTAAAAAAAATAAATAAATAAATAAAAATTGCTGATAATTTACTCACCACCATGTCATCCAGGATGTCCATGTCATTCTTTCTTCAGTTGCAAAGAAATTAAGGTTTTTGATGAAAACATTCCAGCATTTTTCTCCATATAATGCACTTCAGTGGGAACTAAACGTTTCAAGGTCCAAAAGACACTTTCAGTGCAAACTGCAAACTGTTCAAAAGGCTTTAAACGATTAAGTGTCTCGATAAGTCTTATCAAGCATAAAGTGTCAGAATAAGTGTCTTATCAAGCGGAATGTTCGCTCATTTAATAAAAACAAATATATATATAAGTTTAAGTTTTATAAGCTCAAATGCTTGCCTTGCTCTGATCTGTGACATCACGTTCGTGACTCTCCTGTTCGAACTCGTACATCAAAATGATCGAATCTTTTTCCGAGTTATTTGGTTTATTCAACGAACGAAACAAACAAATTGACTCAGGGAAATTCGTTTTTTTTTTTTTTTTTTTTTTTTGAGCAATCTATTCGCTTGATAAGACCCTTATTCATTCGACTGGAATTGTTTAAAGCCCTTTGAACAGTTTGCAGTTTGTACTGAAAGTGTCTTTTGGACCTTGAACCATTTGGTTCCTACTGAAGTGCACTATATTAACACACCGTCGGTAGATGACGATCCGGGTCGTCATACAACTGACGCTTTACCTTTAACGTCAGTTAGGTGACGAGTTGGGTTTAGGGTTAGGTTTAGGTCTGGGGTAGAGTTAGGATCCCATAACGCCATCTACCGAGCTTTTAAGGGGGCCCTAAAAAGTCGCATATTGACGAATGGTCAAAAGACGTCCCAAAACATCAGTTATATGACGAATTGGGATGAGACTGCGCTGATTATATCGAAGAAAAATGCTTTAATGTTTTCATCAAAAAACGTTATTTCTTTTTGAATGAAGAAAGAAAGACATGGACATCTTGGATGACATGGGGGTGAATAAAATATCAGCAAAAGTTTTTATTTTATTTTTTGAAAAGTGAACTATTCCTTTAAACTCTTTAGTCCACATTCATTTTGACTGCATGAAAAAGAGCAACCAGCATAATATTCATAATTTCTTCTTTTTGTATTCCACGAACGAAAGAAAGTCATGCAGGTTTGAATTGGCATCCGATTTTCTTTTTCCCAACTACTTCCTTAAAGAGACTCCACAATGTTTTAAAGAGATGATCGCCTAATCATACGTTGACGTGTTCTTGACAGTTGTATATGTGAATAACCTGTTACAGTTCTTAATGCCTCTTTGCACACATTAACTGTCATATAAGATTTATCCAGCCATTTTGTAATCCCTGTCTGAAGCATTAACATTGCGCTGGCATATCGACGTCTTGCAGATCGGAGCCTACACACTCATCTTTGTTATTAGTGCTATTGAGGTACCGTCGCTCTGACTGAGTGTTCATTGGTGCATGACAGAGCTTTGTGGGATGAACATACATCCACACCTCTCCCTAGACACTGGGCAGCAATCCAGCCTTGCGATATCACAAAAGCGCACAGGAAGCAGCACTAAACTCTTTCTGTGGTCAGGTGTCTCTGTCGGACCCAACTAACCCTCACTTGCCCATAATGCAACCGCACCACAAAGACGGGATTAAAGCTAACAGGAGTTCGCAGCCATTATAGTCTTGAGGTCAAGAGGACGTGTTTAGGGGTTCGCTTGAGGTCAGTGAAAGGTCCTTACCGGACAAGGATGCTGAAATGGTTTGTGTCAACAAGTATACCAAACGAGAGACAGTCTGAGTGGGTTCAAATGTAAGCCTGTTGTGATCTGTGACTGAAGAACGCCATTTATAGCACTCCTCCTTTTGTGCAGCATTGATTTCCTGGAATTTAACGGCTTAACAATAAAACTTGAGGAGCGACATGTCTGTAGCTCTTAGATGTGTTTATTTCTTTTCTCACCCTCATTTTTTTTCCCAATCAATAAATATCTTTGTATAATGCACCATAGAAGACAATTTTTTTTTTTTGCAAACATGCCATGTAATCAATTGATTCTCAGATAACTGCAACACATCATTTTTTTTCTTTTTTTCTGTCTGATACCTTTTTCTAAATTGATTAATCTTACTTAGCATTACATTGTGAAGAAACCGAACAATGATTCTACCCTATTCTTTCTTTGCAGGAGAAAAAGAACATTAAAAGTAAGCAATGGTTAACCCAAATTTTTGCTCTTCAACAAAAGGCAGCATGCTTTCTTCCTTTTTTTTTAGATTTGCACTCACCCTCTCTTGCTTGCGCCATACCTCACATTTGGTCATTAACCGACCATCTCTAACACTGCAGCTTTGTGCTTTGGCATCAAAGGTTAGGGATTTCAGCATTTAGTGTTTGTGTGCACTTCAGCTTAGTGAACTTCATATTCAGCCGTGTTTGTGCATTTTTCGCATCTGATGGTTATCTGTTTGCTTGTCAAGTGTTTAAAAGTGTAAACAGAAAATATTTGTTCAGAAGACATTCTGAATAGAAGAGATATGAGATGTTAATGATACTTGTGGCTTTGTAGCTTTGAATCGAAAACGATCTCTTCTCTCAGCCCGGGAAAATAAGCAATCACTCAAATGCGTGACAGTTAAAGCCTTTAGAAAACGCTTGCATAATCCTTTTAACTTAATACATGTTAAAGATGTAACTTAATAGCAAATCCTTCAATATGTTATTCTATAGGTGTTTTCCCAAGGCCAAGTTGAGGGATTAACAAGTTCGTACTTCGTACACTTTTGATAAAATGTAAAGCATACACAACACATGCATAAAACACATCAGCTACACACACTCAGCCATTAGGGATGGATTCAGGGCAGTAGTTTAGGAGTTAGAAGTCACAAAACAGTCGAATTGCCCCACGTTTTCAAAGCATGATTCTTTTAAGAGCTCACATTATTTATTCTGTTTAATTTATGTTTTAGCTTTAAGTGTTGTTGTTTGTGTATGTATATCTCCATTTTTGCGTTATGTGGTATGTGTTGACCATGAAGTTACAGTGAAAAAGAGAAGAAAAAAAACAATGCACAAAGCCGATCATAAATATTTCAAAGGCTGACATTCTAATGGCAATTTCATGAGACACATACCACAATACATTTTTAGTGTCAATACTTCAGTTTTCTCAGCTGTTCGAAGCCAAACAACACCATTAATGTCCCGCCTGTTCTGTTTCCCTTCTCCGTTTCCTCCCAGACACTCGGCCCCTGCCTGACGTAGCCATGACGGGTAAATGCACGCGGAGTGCGACGAATACGGCCACTCGGATGCCTGCTGGATGCCTGTGCGCACCTCGCCTGAACGTCAGGCCCAAGGCCACCCCTCCCAAACTCTCCACCTTCATGACCTCCCCGGGGCAGCGTTCCCGAACAGCCCGGCAGCCAGGAGGCGCTAGCTGTTGCCAACGGGCGACCCCTCGCACCTGCTGGGCGACCGTAACCGCAATCTCCTTAACAAGAAAATGGCCTCCTCCTCCTCATCCTACGACACGTTCAGCTCAGCTGGATTTTCCGCCAGCCAGGAAACGTCTCGCCCATTCGAGGAGATCCCGCTCGCGCCCACAGGCGAATACAAGCCGACGCAATGCGGAACTCTCACCAGGCGGGAAGTTTACCTGTAAACGACACACACAGCGACTGCGAAGGGACGACGACAGTGACTCAGCATGGTTAGAGATGCTGTTAGCAAACCAAACCCTAAAACAAAAGCAACATGGATTTTCCTCACACTGCTCGGACACACTAGTGCGGCGCTACTTTCGAACCTAAATTGAGTAAAAACCGTGGAATTACATGTTGTAAATGTGCGTGAGAAGGATGAGATGGAGGAGGGGGAAGTGACTGAGGTGGAGAGAGAGGAATGCTGGTGGATAAGTGCTACTTTGCTGCTAGCGTATCGGGCCCCATAGACTTCCCAAAGTGCTGCCTGGTTTCTGTAGACTCTTTATAAACATGCATGCATCATCTAACCCCTTAAGAGTGTGTGTCCCTTGAGGCGGACCTGGACTATACCTTTTTGTCTTTGTTTTTATAACTGTCGCTATAGCTATGGAAACCGATAAGACTGGTTGTGTCTTTTAATCCAGTTTTTCATTTTCGGGTGTGGGCGGTGAGTGTTTTTATGTGGATGTATTATGTCCATATGCAATCAGTCCATGGACTGAACTGTCCGCTCTGGAACGTCAACTCACGTTAACAAAGAAGAAGAAGAAAAAAAAAAGAAAGGCCAATGATAGACGAAAAATCATCGCACGATGATCAGTGATGGTGTAACCTGACGATGTCTGGAGCTCTTTGTATGTCGTCATTGACTTAAGCATTTTACAATGGTTTGTAGAATACTCAAATGGCGCAAGTGAACGGCGTGCACGCACTGTACAGCGAGAGAAGCAAGTTTACCTGTGTGCCTATCAAACTCACGTACACATGAAGGAACACAAGCATACACGTTTTCTTTGTCGGGTATTGTATCGACACATTGTGTGTATATATGTATATGTATGTATACACATATATATATATATATATATATATATATATATATATATATATATATACACATACTGTAAACATACTCTGGACACACACTTCGAAATCATGAGTGACCCATTTCCATCATGCTCCTACACCTTTGGAAGCAGAAGGAGATGCTTTACATCCTAGATATTGACAACGAATTGCCTGAATGTCACGCGTTTGTGTAATTATGGTTCATCCCTCTCTTGATGTGTGAAACTATGCTAAATTTACTCTTTTGTGGTCTCAGAGGCCTCCCGGCACACATACATTTGCAAACACACATACGCACACACAAAAGATCTGCACATTGTACATACACATTATAATTAACACATAAATTCACAGGAACTCTGTTTGGAAATGCTGCTGGGGTGAATTAGTTTAATAATATTGCCCTGCTGAAGAGCTTGGGCTGGCCCTGTGTAACATTCCTAGTATGATTGTTAAATAGAGCAATAAACTCATACTCAATCTCACACACTTCAGAAGAGTAATCAGAGGATGAGAACTTGTGTCCCTCGTGTAGCGGTCAGAGCAGAACTCAACTACTTGTACAATCACATTCAAAGTTTGGCGGACTACAGGCGCGACAGGAGCGATTGCAATGCGACGCACGATGCCGCTGTATAACCAAAGTATCGGGAACAACATGACGTGGTGTTCTCAGAGAGCTGGGAACAGGAAAGATCCTTTTTTAGGTCACATGTTGCTTTAATAACCATCACACATGTTTTTTGTGCAATGTGAGGAAACTACATGCACATTTATACAGGCCTATCCCAAACGATTTTCAAGGGGAGGAGTATACTTAGGAGGCATCATGCTTTTAAAAATGTTGGTAAATTATTCAGATGCAAATTGTTTTGTTTTTTTTATGTTAATGATTCCTTAGAGTTCTGAACGGACTGCCTTTTTCGCAGCTTCCAGATCTGTAGTCTGTATGTACTACTCGTGTTTAAAAGAAGTGCTCTGATGCTTACAAACTGTATACATAGATATGTACTTTTTATTGCACGTTTAAAGGGAATCTACACTAATTATGAAAAAGAAAAAACGTGTACAGATATCATACCCTGTGAACATGAAAGTCCACTGCTTGCGTTTGTTACAAACAGGCACTAGACATTGTAGTATGACTATGTATATTGATTTGACAGGAGGAAGAATCATACACATTCGTGATTCACTGATTTATTTAGCATCACATCATCCGTTGCTCATTTATCCGATTTATTCATATATTTTTTAATAGCACATGTACTTTTATCCATTGGTTCTGCTAATAATTATGTTCTTGTCACACACACACAAAACATACCTTTCATTATGTAGAAAATAAGTTGATTCCAAAACAATTCAAACATCTCGCATTCCTCACAAGTCTCCGTTCTATTTGTTTTTTTTCAATATCTGCTCATAATGATGCCCTCTTCAGATCTCATCAGTCATATATACCCCCTTCCTTTCCCAGTGCCACTTTGTATATGTAGTGCTTCTGTAAAAACAAAAAAACAAAAAAAGAAAGAAAAAAAACAATCAAAACTAAACTATAGTGTGAATGCAAAATATGCAACTGTGCCTTTTTATACCGTTATTGGTATGACTCGTTGGTTTTAACCAGTATGAAACCAATTGTACTGAAGATGCTTTCTAAAAGTGGAGAAAGAGTAATTTATGCTGAAACTACAGTCCTGGCAATTTTACTATGATAGACTTTCAAAAAAACAAAAGCTTTTATCTTGTGGCTTCTTTAAGTAAGCTCAGTCGAACTTTGTCAAGTATATTGATGAGTACCAACTGTACATGTCATAGGTGATACCCTGGTATATTCATCCATTTCAAAGTTAGCATGGTCACGTGTCCAAACTGTGATTTTTACAGCAAGGATATCTTTAGTCAGGAAAGCGACTCTGGAAAGGATCGGTCATTACACAATGCTGCAATGGCGGCACAGCAAAACATTGAAAATGCACAGTATCCTTTAGGGATGAAGCAAACGTGCTTTGAGACGTTCGCTTTGAAAGGGACACACACCTCAGAGGACCATAGAGTAGATATATCAGCTGATTCCTATCAATAGGAGTATATGGCAGTCTAAAAAAGAGACCTGAGGAGGGTGACACATACATCTAAATGTTTGGAAACAGCCTGCACCTTACTTCCTAAAATATGCATTGTTGTTAACGTGATGAATTTGCTTTCTTTAATTGTCGTTTGCACTCTGAGGTGTGTGTTCCTTAAGCTGACAACTTAGAAGATATACGACTTAAGTTGTAGCACTTAGGTCATAGGACACATCACAGATAATGAAAAAAAAAATGAATTGTAATTTTAATCATACTCTATTTGTCCTTTGACTTGGATGTTGATGTAGAATTGAGGATTGATTTTAATCATTGTTTTATTAGGAGTCACTATGCACGCAGCTTAGCTGAACATGGCAAATGTACTGAGCGCAAGCCCACCTCTATTTATGATCTATTTTACATATTTTTTGCTTTTGTACAGGTATTTCTGTAAATAAATTGCTTGTCATTTTTGTCTCGGCAGAAATTAAAATATACCATGATACAACCAGTGACTGGATTTGTTTTTAGTTGTCTTTTGGGATGTTCCACAAAAAGATGTTACATAGTCATTACATTTGTCAAATTATACACTGAATATGTAATACATGCAAACAAACTAGCAAAATAATTAATAAATAATTAAATAAATACACTTGTTTTTTGATTCGAGGGAGACAGTAACATTATACCTAGCAAACAACAGGTATACTACAGACTGGCAAACAACATACCTTGAAGTGAAGCCTGAAGTTGAGGGCAAACCAACACAGTCTCATGAAAATGCGTATCTATATCACGAATGTCATTTCTCGTGGCATTTATACGCCAAAAAAATGGTTTACCCGATCTCACGGGAATTCGTACGAATTTTACCGAGGTGGCTAATTCGTAACAATTCATACGACCTCACTCGTACAAATTAGTACGATTTTGCTAAATCGTACATATTTTACGAATTGGCCAATTCGTATGAATTCTGTACGAATGACCTACCCCTAACCCCGCCCCTAAACTTAACCGTCACATGGGTTAACACAAATCGTACGAATTTGTACGAGTGAGGTCGTACAAATTAGTATGAATTAGCCACTTTTTAATCACTCGTACGAATTCTTACGAATTGGTCGTGAGATAGGGTAGGCTATGCACTAAAAAACCCTGGGGTAGGTTTAGGGGGAGGGGGTGGGGAGTTTGTGCGTATTACACGCCAAAAAGTCCGTATCATATGCACGCGAAAAACGCGTACCATATACACGCAAAAACTGTTTTTGGCATATAAATGCCACAAGAAATGACATTCCTGCTATAAATACTAACTTTCATGAGATCGGGCTCAGGCAAACAGGCTTCTTTGACGTTTGTTTGCAGAATCGAGTTTTGAAAGGATTAGAGAGCAGATACTGTCATTTCATTTTCCCAATGCTGTTAAAACTTTCATTGAGCGTCAATCATCAATCAGAGATAATCATAGCACAGTTTAGTTTTAATGAATTCCTAAACAGAATCAGATTCAGTGCATTAAACACTGTCTAGACTCTGATAGAACACTCAAAGCCACAGTTCACATTGACAATCAGTGCTTCAGAAACTCATCCATGAGATCTAGTAAAGTGTGTGTATTACATTACAAATCAGCACCATATTTTTACATATCACTACAACGTAATTAAAAATAATAAAAAAAAGTTTCTCTGTGACATTTTCAGTGTTTTAATTAAATTTGAATCAATTTTAAACACTGTGCCGAGACATATTTAGACGACTGCTTTGTTTAGATTATTATGTCCGTGTCTGGCCTAGAGTGATAATGGCACATTGTAGATTCGCTTCCCCTTTTTTCTCTCTTTCTTTGAAAAGTGGGCCAAATGAGGAACATTCATTTCAATTGCATATTTCTGCAGTGAAAGTCAAGATGAAACTAAATGTCACAATGAATGCAAGTGGAATTGTGTTAATGCACTGTCCAGCATTCAAATGAATTATGAATTATGTGAATTATAATTATATACGTGTTATGTACATTGTACTTGACTGCATTCAATTATGCAAAAAAAGGTTGTTTTATTCAGAAAATATATAATCCGCCAGTAAAAATATGACATTTATTAAAATAAATTATAAATAAAAGGCTTATAATTTTAGCTTTAGTCTGGATACACTGTGAAAAACAGGAATTATTTTTGTCTCTGTGGTTAACAAGGACACTGATAACACAACCCTTGAGATTTGTTTAAAAAATGCATTATTTACCCTGTGCCCTAGAGAGTTAGCTGACTTCTACTTTTGCAGAAGGGTGCCAAAACTCCCCAGAGTTCACTGCTGTTCCTTGCACAGCCTCATAAAGTCCCAAAGCCAGTGTGATGGATGGAGCACTCACAGAGGACTGACCCTGGATCAGCAGCTCTCAGCTGCTGCAGAAATCTAACACGACCCTTGAGGATTGAGAGCACTATTACACCCCAAAAAACTCTCTAACTTCTTTTGGACTCAATAATATAAACTTGTCGCTAACCTTTTTGACCATGTTTGACCATGATTTATACGATGCTCCAAATACAGACTTCCAGGGTGTAAAAACAATAAATAATAGTTGTAAAATTTGTGAAGACTTCCACCAACAGGAATCCATTGGACTTACCTGCATTCTGAAATTCGGTTTGTAAATATGAAGGCAGGGAACGACTCCTCATTCTGAATGAGAGCAAACAATGTAACTATGTTTGTTCCCCATCTCAATAGCATATAATGTATCTTCATCAAGATCAGATGTTAGGGTGTGGTAAAGGGAAGACATTGAAAGAAATGGAGATCCAGCGAGGGAGAGAGTCGATACTCAGCATGGGTTATTAATAATGTCATTGATCAGCTCTCACTGCAGTTCTGCTCAAGATGGTGTTTTGAAATGAATTTCCCTGTCATATTTAACCCTGCCTTTGTCAGCCACTGATTAAGAGTTATATGAACCACTGAGGCAATGGCAAAACATTTGGGCATAGCCTACAATGATTCAATACAGAGTTATGTTTACCTGATTTATGACTTTCTAATGTTCTCCTCTGTATAACAGGGAGTTCAATCAAAAGCTGTTAGAACTTTGTACAATAGATTGTTGGTATTTGTGTTGCCTATTTTTTCTCCCTTAGTATGAAGTGAGAGAATTAAATCGCCATTTCAAGCGCCATTTCAAGTTTTAAAAAGATGCCTGAAACTGTGAATATTCTATCCACAATTATTTGTTGGGATAGAGCACCCCTGGGATATATTGCTACAGCATATTATGTTGTATTTGAATCAAGGGTAAACATCCAAAAGGAGGCATACCGTATATGTATATACAGCTATGGAAAAAATTAAGAGACCACTGCCAAATCAGCAGTTGCTCTGGATTTATTATTTATAATATAAATAATAAATCCAGAGCAACTGCTGGTTTGGCAGTGGTCTCTAATTTTTTCCATAGCTGTATATACCAACACAGTCTCATGAAAATACATATCTATACCACAAATGTCATTTCTAGATGCAGATTTATACGCCAAAAAGTGTTTATTTTGGATGCGATTAATCATGATTAATCATTTGACAGCCCTAATATTTACACTAACAGCATGATTGTAAATGTGAGTTCAATAAACAATACATTATTACTGACTAGTGACTAAATTACAAATTAAGCTATGCATTTTCAAATGAAGTCCACGTCGGAAGGATAATACTTCTAAACAGTGGAAGTCAAAACAGGATTTGTTTACTGCACAACACCAGAAATACTCAGTAGTGTCAGAATTATTCAAAATCATTCTATTATTATTCCAAAATTACTGAGTATTTTTTAACAAAACAGTGAGTGAATAATTCAATGACTATAAAAGCAGTCAATTTTTAGTTCCTGAATTAGTCAGTGTTTTGACCGAATAATTAGAGCAAATGGCTCAGAGACTCTTACTGCCATAACAATGCAAAAAAGTCACTGAACAATTATATATCGTCGCTGTCCGATGAAAACCGTGTAAGTCCATTTTGACGATTTTGAGATTTTTCACGGATAGAATGTCCAGGTTCATTTCCGTATACAGCATGCTTCACATTATCTAAATGACCAATGAAAAGTTGTGAAATCATGTCATCTGATTTCCACGTATTTCCATTTGCTGTCAAAGCTGTCAATCACACAGCGTATCTCCCATAGACAGTATGGTATCTCCCCGCCCTGTGGAGGCATCTCGCGGTCTCGTGAAGTCTCTCGCGGTCTCGTCTCTGAGACCCCTACACCTGGTATTATAATGCGATTTGTATCCAGATAAGTTATCCGGATAATAAAAAAGGCATGTTAATGCAAGGTATAAATACATTGTGATCGGATTGTGATTCGGATCTGCCTGACCATCTGGAGGTAGTCTGGCTCGCATTGTGTTCGGATCTTTACTAGGTGTAAACGCAATCTGGTTGTTGAATCACATATGTATATTTTGCTCCTCCTAAAATGCTAAAAAAGACGAGTGAGTGCGTGTTTAGGCTATATGACACGTTATAGTCAGATATGATGGCGCTACTGCGACACGCATCACCGCAGATGAGCAGCTGCGTCAAAAGTGAAAGTAAGTCACAGACACAATCATCTTCACAATCACACAATCATCTTCAAGTAAAAAAACAAAGTGATCTTACAGGGCAGGCTGTTGCCACACTTATTGATGTATGTCTTTGATTTTGAAATTAGCTGATGATAAAATGCAGCTCATATCTGTAATAAAATGCAGCTCATTTCCGACAAATTACGGTAGGATTGTGTAAATAAAGTATCAGTCTAGCATCGCCATCCATGCCAGTGTATTGATTCATTGTCTCTTCATAGTTTGCAAGAGACATTTAATAAAACTGAGAGTATTTAATAAACTGAGCGTAGCCTATTCACCTGTCAATATGAAACACGATTTGGTCATTCTAATTAATGATCGGAAGACGCGTATCAACCACTGTTACTATACAATATGCACGTATGTCCATTTAAAATCGATTTTGGGTCAAATGTGGATTATATCATGACACTGGCAAGAATATGGTTACATGTAAAGATGTTGTGCCAAGCATGACAATGCTACATGTTCAGCTACTTTTGAAATGACATGTTTTTTCAACCCAGGCTCATTGGAAATACGTTACTCTGCCTACATTTTTGCAAAACCTGAAATACGTACCTCCAGGTACGTTTCCCTGCACTTTTCGGGTGAAATGTCCACTAGAGGCGCAAGATGCGTGTTTATAATACGTAGGTTTTAATACGTTATTTTCAAAGATATAAAACGTACGTTTTTGTACGTTTGGATAGATGCTAAAACGTATAGTATGGATGTATTTGCAACATTTAAACGTAACATTATTACGTTTTTACAGCTACAAAACGTTAACTGTTTACGTATGTTTCATATCATAACGATATCTGTATACTTTCACTTTTAAAGATAAATGTAACACGATCCCTTAATCCTACTCCCAAAATCTAAACATATCCATTTTATACAGAATATAAAAAGGATAAAACGTAAGTTAATGGACAGAAATGTGTAGGTAAATGAGTTTTAGCATTAAAATATATTTTGAGCCACTAATCCTACTCCTATCCCTAAACCTAACCATTCCTTAAAACTACGTAGGCTAACACAATTATGAAGAAGAAAAAAATACATAACAGACAGACAAGTATACATTTCACAATAATTTATTTATTTTGAAAATGTCAAAACCGGTAACGTTAACATTACCAAAAGTCGTTCACATGATGATGCGTTGCAGTCGCAGTCCTCTGGCAGTATTATAGTAGTTGTGTATGAGGTACAGATCAGAATTAAAGTTATTAACGTTAATCCATGAAAATGTTAATCTGATTTCGGTTCGCTCTCTGAAGGCGCGCGCTCTTCTCCATTTCAAATGTACTACACCGACTGAAACACGGCATGTCGCATATCTGTGACGAAGCAGGCGAGAGCCAATGAGCGTTTGATATCACTGCCGTAAAACATGTCGTAACGCTTCTTGAAGGCGCATTATTTGAATTTGAATTCATCACCAGCGCGGATTTGACGTTTGCGGTCGCTGCTGAGAAATGAAGATGAAGATCAATGGATAAAAGGCTGAATTTGGATCTGTTTCTTGCAAACAACGTATGGATTCTAGGATTTGGTTTACATCAAGCTAATAAAATGTAGGTATGTCTTTTGTGAATGTATCAGTATGTTGTGTTTTATTGGAGAAAATGCTTTTTGTGTAAACACTAAATAGGCTACTACAAAATGGTTAAACAAGGTATTTTTAAGGTTAAAAGTGTATTCCTTTTTAACACCACGCAGGCTAATCCTCCGAAATGACTTTGCTGCAGAATGCACGAACAGAGCGAAATGTTAATATTTATGAGTAACGTTGGCCTATTATATTAATAAATGCGACTGAAAACTTAATTGATAAGACAGTTGAATGCAATAGAGTCAAAACATTAATGCCACGATTATGAATAAATAGTGAAGAAACCTGCTTTGGATGTATTATGTTCAGGACAAACGTAATAGCACTGCAATAGGTTAAGGACCAACGTAATGTATTATGTTCAGGACAAACGTACTAGCACTGCAATAGAAAAAAATTATAGCACTTAGCGCCTCTAGTGGACATTTCACCCGAAAAGTGCAGGAAACGTAGGTACCTGGAGGTACGTATTTCAGGTTTTGCAAAAATGTAGGCAGAGTAACGTATTTCCAATGAGCCTAGGTTGTGTTTTTTTCACTTCCTGAAAAGTAACCGTTTTGGACATACGTGAGTTTCATCGGGCAGCGCCGATATATATTTATATATATATATATATAAATGCAGCACTGTAACAGGTGAGCTACCTAGTCTTACTATTACAGAAAAGCTATACATATGGAGCTGTATATGTGATGCAAATGTCAAAATGTATGTTTACAAATAATGCAATGTTAAAAAACTCATAGCATAGTATTGAGCATTGTGAAAATAAGAATAATGTAAAGAAAATAATATTGTGAGAATAAATAATTAGTAAATAATGTGCCCAGGATTCACAATTTGTGTGAAAGATCTAAAAGTTTACTGTAATTGCTGGTCATTTCAGCTGAAAACGGCAGTAATTTCCTTTTTGAGTTTTGCAAAAAATGTAGTTATAAAGAAACATTTTTTTTTTCCAATGAGCAACAAGCAAATTGATACAAACACTGAAATCCCAGTTCTGATGGAATGATGTTTTATAACCCCAAGCCCAAATGGATAACGCTCTGGATGGTAATCAAACGGATTTGCCAGGAGCTAAATTTGATCGCTTTCAGACAGTTTGAGTCCTCAAAACTGATGGCAGACTAATATTGGCCAATTCAATAGTTCTCTTGCAGCTGCGGATCTGTATTCTTCCTTTTTCATGTCATGTGGTTAAGAACTGCCAGTGTGATCCATCGAGGTGGAGCTCTGGGCCTCAGCACTCATGTCCATAATCTGTCCCTTCCCTCACCAGCCCATTAATCACTTTATATTTTGTCAGACTGAACTGAAACCCTGTGATTTAACTATGTGAGAGTGTGGGTATTTGTAAATGTGATGGAACAGTGACAGGTAAAAGACACCTCTAGTGTCTGCTTATCAAGTAAGTCAGCATTTACTTCAGACTATGGTCAAAGTGCACCACCCCTACAATGATAGATTAGCAACTATGAGACAAAGTGAGTGAAATGCTGCCCACAAACATATTCAATAGCTAAGTTAACAAACAGGAACCGTCTGTTTATGATTGTATTGTCCCAATGGTAACAATTGTAATATGGTATCACTTTATAATAACAGCGTGCTATTAATCATTATTTAAGCATTAGTAAATAGTTAATTCCTAATTTATAAAGTATGAATATAAATTCTTATTATTTATAAGCTTAAATACGCTAAATTCTTTAATTTAGAACAGGGTTCCCCAAACTCAGTCCCCAAACACTGTCCCTGCAGAGTTTAGTAACATAATGAGGGTCCCTACATGTAAAGCAAACATTGAGAACTTTGTTTGTGTACAGACCGGTTAATAAGAAGACATTATTCTAAAGAGTCCACTTCGTGTACACACCAGGAGCCATCTTTTGGATAACAGTCTCGATAAGTCGAACCACAACGACGTGCCAAGTGAGCTAAACTGTATGAAGTTCAGCAAACTTCTGAAATGTATGAACAGCGTTCGTGGTTCGACTTGTCGAGACTGTTTTCTCCTGCCTATATAGACGAAGTGATCTGTCTTTATAAAGTTCTTATTAAACGGTCTGTACACTTACAAAGTTCTCAATGCTTTGTTTTTTTTTTGCATCATGAAAACAAATCTCAGAGAATTATGATTTATTGTTTTCTTTGTTCACAGATATGCCACTATACATTGTTCATCAGTGTTTCAAAGAACTAGTCACCACTAGTTAAGGGATCACACACATGATGAAGTCATTGATAGATAATGCCTAGTTAATGATGACTTCTGTATTTGATTAACAGAATGTGTGTGCCATATGAGCTGTGATTGGTCTATTTTAGTGTCTGTCCAATACAGTAGTCATCATTAACTAAGCATTATCTATTGACTTCCTCATGTTTGTGGCCCCTCAACTAAAGTGGTGACTAGGTCACTGACCTAGACAAAGAACAAAGAAAACATCATGATCATGCGTAATAAATAATTTTTCAAAATGATGTGCTCATCTTAGTTAAAGTATTAAAGGTGGAATACCTAAGGTTTTTGCATTAAAATATCCCCAAATCACAAGGCCAGTGTTATATATTTAGTTAAGATGATAACTTACAATATTCCAAATGTTTCAAACAATGTTTAAATCACGAGAAAATTAAGCTTTTAACTAAGGGAACGGGGCGTGTGAGCAGGGGTGAGCTGGCAGTCGCCAGTCAATCACGTCATATCTGCGTTACCTCGATTTCCGCTCGTTCTACGTGTAGTCCTGGACAAATGCGGAAGTTGTAGTTGTGCGTTCAGCGTCTATCAAGCAACAAACGTCAGCTTGTTTCACGCATTTGTTATGGAATGGTGCAATTATTATTTTCAATTATTCTCGGAATGTGAACTGTTGGCTGTAGAGGGGGTCGCACACCGATGAGAGAAGCCGCGCCACGTCTAGGACAAAGTCCAGTATCGCAAACCGGACACGCACTTTCTGCATCAGTATATGGCCAGCAATATTGCTATGTTTAATGACATGAAAGGAAGATAATGTCTGTTCTATGTTATGATTGTACTGTACAATTAAATACAATTGTTGCGGAGTCTGCAGTCTGAAAACTTTACCTCAGAGCATCCGTTAACTGAATGAATTGAGAATCTCACCTGAAAAATCTAATAACATCAGCAATTGTCATTCAAGCAGCTGATTTCTGTAAATGAATGCAAAACTAAATGCATATTGCAGCATAGGGCAACGTCAGGATCCATTAGCAACGATTTGAATTCAAACCCTCTCCACCATAGCTTCGTCCAGTGACTCGTACAGTAACATCTGTGATAACTAATTTACCTTTAAACCTGACTTTTCTTGCGGCTATTTCAGTTTAATGAAAAACAAGCATGTCATTAAATGCAACATTTATAGAAATTGAACTTTACCTCATCCATGACAACTAGGGGTGTAACGAATTCACTCGTTTCTCAATGCATCGATTACAAATCCTGACGAGTGCATATGCATCGATCCTGAAATGTATTTTGAAATAAGTGAATCGTTTATTGACGTGAATAATCGATTTAAAAGGCTAAGAATCGAATTAATCGCGATTCAGTGGTTTAAAATATATAAACACAACCTTAAAGTGTTCCTGGTACAAGCTGCCTCACGCATTAGCCGTGAGACATCCACATTTGATTGGTTTCACGCGCTCACACACCCGTGATTTCTCACGCTGAAGCAGGGTCGGTCAAATGCCTGAAAGATGAGTTTATCTTTTTGCCTGTTGAGCAACTCAGTGTCGTGATCGGCTAGTTATACCGCAAATTAGTTAAAATCTAGAGCGAGCTTGCATACGAAACAGAGGTTGTGCTCTAAACCGCGTGTCGCGCGTGTTTTCCATGTAATAAATGCCCGCCCTTGAATAAAGTGGGCTTTTACTTCACAGCTCAGGACGGGTAATGTCAATGGTATGGCCCATTTCAGTAAAATCTTATCTTAAAGAAAATAACTGCGACGTTTCCACGCAATGAAAGCGTTTTATTCCACGCAATGGCATGGCAGCTTTATCAATGGCTTGAGCGGTTTGCCCTTAAAACTATTGCTTTCTCGATAGAGAGCTGGAGAGCTCAATCATGGACTGCTCAAAAATCTGTACATGAGAGCTATGGGACTGAGCGCGATGTTAACGAGTGCACTGAGAGGATGCAAAATGAAACTGATGAAAACGTCTCCATTAATTTGTGCATGTAGTCATTTAATGCAATACTTTAAAAGCCTTTTTCAAAAATTGGTTACTTAGGTTTCTACAAATGCTAATTTGTAGGCCATTTAATTTTTTTATAATAATATATTTATTAAAATTAAAAACCAACATGAACTAACATTAACAAAGGACAAAATCCCCACTATCTGACCCCTGAAGGCCGCTGTGTAATTCAAACCCAGACAAAGACCCATTGGGTGAAGCATTGAAATAATACTATAATGCATATAAAAAATTAAGAATCGAATCGAATTAATCGAATCGCATCAGAATTTGGATGTGAATTGCATCGAACTGAATCGTTCTGAATTTGCACAAATCGTTCTTGAATTGGAATCGAAAACCTATGAATCGTGAATTGAATCGATTCGCTGTCTACCCAAAGATTCACAGCCCTAATGACAACTAATTTTCGATTCCCGTCTGACTGATTTATCCACGGTGGAGTTGAAAACAACAGTTCCCATCATTCCGCGTTCCTCCACGTCATCATCAAGCAAAGCCGTTGTTGTTGTTTTTTTTAATGTAGCGCCCTCTAGCGTCATACAATCTTAGGTATTGCAGCTTTAAAAGAGAATAGTTAAATGTGCCTTACCCCGGTGTGCCTTTGGAACCTTTATACCCTACTCAGCTATCGCAGTATCAAAACATTCAACTCACCATTTGCAGCAACGCATTCGAAATGTGGCACTTTCCAACAAGGCCTTGTGTCTTAACCTTGCTGCTGGGCATTTACTCACAGTTTGGGGATCAAATGAGATTGGCCACATTAAGCGTTTAGTCAAGGTTTGGTGAATGATTTGAATGCCACAGTCTAAATAAGTGATATACACAGCCTGACCTTGCTGAATTGAATATGGAATTTGAAATCTCTCTCTCCTTCTCTCCGAGCATATCTGTGTGGGAAAAATATGATGAATTCAGTTCCACAGTTTGATCCCATGCTTCAGCTGAGCTTAAGAGACTTGAGAGCATGCCTAAATGTCAAGATGGGAATATGTTTGGACTCTACCATACAGCCCGAGTGACACACACTGTCCGTGTCTGAAAACCTTCAGACACGCGACAGGCACGTGACTCTATCCCCATCACCATTTCTTTCTCCCGATACAGTGCAACACATTTATTTCCCTTAACCAGCAGGATTTCTGTCCACACACATACACCGATATGGTGGAAGAAGCTGTTTTTCTTCATTCAGTAGGTGCTCTGAGCCCCAGCGTTCTGCACCAGGGCACAAGAAGCAACAATAAATACTGACTCTAGTTAAATAAGCATGTGAAATAACAGTGCTCAAACAATCCCTCTGAATGTTTCAAAAACGGACCCTCTCGCATCTGAAGGCATCTCTACAAAGCAGTGCAAATGTATGGCCGTGTAAAGCAGTTATGAATAATGCAGCGCGTGTGTGGTGATGGGCTGCAGAGATGAATGGTCTTGGGGAACAGGGCTTAGACTGACTGCCTCTTACCACTTTATCCCTTAATTACACCATGGGATCCGATATCAGGGATCAATTGATTCAAGTGGCTCTGGATTTGGCTGATTGGGGATTTCAGAGTACCATAAAGCTGATAATATGAGCGCTCTTGATTCCCAGAGGGGATGTGGAAAGTGAACAGATGTGAGCAGCAGACACAAACACATATACTCACATACAGACGCACACAGCAAAACAAACAACATACTGAGCGGTGAACTGTGTGGGCTTTGCATCCACATGATAACTCTTGATCTTAAGTAGACTCTCAAATGTGACATCTGCAAAATGATGTCAAACATTAAAAACACACAGTGCTGCACATCTAGGCAGTCATCACAAACTGGAAAGACCAAATAACATTAAGCAAGGTAGCTAACTTAATGCTGTCTATAATATTCTAGACATTTTACACATTTAACAAATAAGTCATGTGTGGTCACATTAGCGTAACTTGAGTGAAATTCAGCTAAATTCTGCATGGCTAACAAGGATATTCGCCTTTATTTATAACACACTTTATTCAATATAAAGATTTTTTTCAAAGCAGCTTCACAGTAATGAACAGGAAAATAACCAATGCATTCTCATCCTTTATCGTCATATAGAACGCTATATGACAAAACGGCGCTATACTATGGCATCCGTTATCGTTAATATAACACGCGCTGTGATGGTTAGGTTTAGGTGTGGGATTGGGTAGGTAGTCTCATATTACGCTAAAGGATTTATTGGATTTATTACCGCTTGGGTTTGTGTGTTATATCAATGATAAAGGGTGCCATGTGCGTCAGTATAGCGCCGTTATTTCATATAGCGTTCTATTTGAACGATAAAGGATGAGAACGGGCTCAAATAACAGAATCAAATGATGCAAACTTTATTTTATATGAGGCATTTTACAATAGTGTCATCATTAATCACATATCAGTTCAGTTTTTATTCCTTTAGTGTCAGTGCAGTCAATATTACTATGTCATTAATACCACTGAATATTAAGTGTCTTTTAAACCTAACTAAGCAAGCTAAAGGTGACAGTGGCAAGGAACCCAAACTCCATAAGGTGAGAAAACCTGAGATAAAAATAGCTAAAATGAAATATGTGTGAAATATAATATAATACCAGGCTGCATTTATCAGACTTCTTGATTCGTTATTATTCAAAACAATTGCATCCAGCTCCTTCTGCTTCTAAGAAGCGATGTACACTCTTATGCCTGGTTCAGATTACACGGGTTTTTTTTGTCTGTTACGATAATCACTGTGTCAGATTACGTGATTTTAAATACTAAAATCTTGTCGTGTCGTGGACAATTCACAATGTCAGACTACACGTTGCTTCCTGACCAGTCATCGCATGCCGTCTTTAACGGCGCGTGATGTCATCGAGAAAGCGAAACTCAGCGAGTGACTTCCGGAAACGAACGTAAACAAACAATGGATGAAGCGGTGAGTGTTGTATTGGCTGTCCTGTGTTCAGAAAAATGTAAAAAAAAAAAGAAAGAAAACCCGACAATGGACACGTTCCTGGATTGCTCGGCATTGCCTTTTCAGTGTGAGAAATACACGGTGTGGCGTGTGGACTGGTTGAATTGCGTATGTCTCATGGCCATTGCGTGAGACTTAACCCTGCTCGAAGAGGACAGTGTGGGCTGTCAATCCTCCAAAGAGAACTTGAGGTAAACTATTGTTTTCTTATATATTTTTACTTTTAGTTTTAACGTTAGCACCATAGTCTCTCTTTCGTTCGCCATTTTTGAAAATTGTGTACAGAAAAGATGTGCTCCTATTGGTCAACCTCATACATGTGACGGAACCGTCGTGAACGACCATTAAAAAAATTAAACATGCTAGTCTTTGTGTCGTGATGTCGTGAAGCATCGCAGACGTGACGTAGGTTGTATCCCACTATGACACACTATACGAGATGATACGATCAAATCTTGCTTCCCGACGCCCGTTTGTCGTTTACAATCCCACGACACCCTACGTCAAACGTATCGTGCCAAAATTGGGGCTAAAAACGTGTAATCTGAACCATGCATTAGAAGAAAAAGGTTCTATATAGAACCTTAAAAGGTTCTAAAGCGCTACGTATTTGGAATCCCTTAAATGCAATGCATGAATGATCACAAAATTCAAGATATGGGGGTTAAAAAATTTAATTAATCAATATCACATGAAGAGTGCCATTTCAGTTTTTATCCTTCAAAAATCAGCATGATTAAAATGGGATATTAAGTTACTACAACAGTTTAATAAACAATAATTCAATTACAACTGCAAAATGTTGCAGATTAATGTAATATATGAATGAATAATAGCCTATAAAGACCCTTTGTGCCAAAAGGGTTATTTCTTGTCATTATCATCATTTCTTTGCATAAAAGGTCCTTTGCAGTTGATTAAAGAACCCTATGCTACATATATAGAACCCTTTGTTCTAAGAGTGATGGAGCACAGTTCACACAGAAGTCACTTCCAAACCAAGCAGCTTTCTGTTGGTCAACGTGACAAATTTGTGTGACCAACTTAAAACACAATGCAAAATCTGCATTGATAAATTTTCAGCCTGACGCAACATTCCCAAATCCGTGGATTCCAAATGAAATGACTGGATTTTGCCTAAATTCACTGAACAGTAGTAAATGAGAACACACGTTCTGTGAGCAAAGAATTTGAAAAGTTTAAGCAAACTTGATCAGATCCACGAGAGGCAAAACATATCCATCAGTGCAAATTTCCAGATTTTGCCTATTGAGATTTCTGCATTTTGCCCATGGAAATTTGTGGAAACTGGATTTAATTCCGTAACAGTTGATCATGAATTTCTGTCCTCACTGTGATCTGCCCTTTACTCTCAGTTGTGTTTGTTTCTCTTATTTACCCTCTTAGTTTAGTCAAGGTCCCAAGGGAAGTTTGCCGTCTGCTCTCCAGACACACACACACACACGCACACGCACACACACACACAATCCCTTTGCTCACAAATTACATACTACACAGGGAGATTTCATAAGGTTGCCATGGTAAATTATCCATTTGACACACACACACACACATTGTCACCATTAGGCTTCTGTTTGACTGACAGTTATTTTTTTATTTTTTATTTTTATTTATTTATTTATTTATTTATTTATTTTTGCCATGTGTGTTTCCCAGTTTGAGTTTCCCGCCACTAATCTGTTTCCATGGACACCCATCACATTCCACACAGCTGCCTGTCGTTTATTGTAATCATCCCTGTGTATTTAGTTCCCAGAGAGGAGACCAAGTCATTGTTTTGCAAGTCAGAAGTAAGTCTCAAGTCTTTGCAAGTCAGAGTCCTAAGTCAAGACAGACAAGTCCAAGTCAAGTTGCAAGTCCTTGAGTTTAAGCTTCAGGTCTTAAACAAGTCATTTGTGCTTTTTGCACAAATTACTGTCTCAGTGTTAATTTCTATAGTAAATGAAATGTATACTAATTTATATCAGGAAGGCTTTTAAAATATGATATAATATACTAATATATAATATTATCATATTTATTAAAACTTAGTGGATGTTCATTGGTTAGTTCTGATTGGTTGAATGTGAAAAGTGGAAATGCAGATTTAAAATGGAAAAATAAATAAAAGTAACTGTTCATTGGGAAAATTAATCGTGATTTGCTACACATTAAGTTTAAAATATTGAGTCCCTGGTTAAATTATTTTGTTAACGTGACAGTAATTGTACTAGAACATTCTTATTTCCATGGCGATGTATCAAGTGTCACGTGACACTTTTTGGGGCTACGTCCCTGTCATTTACAAAACGTAACGTAAAAATCCATCCATTTCTCTCGAAAGACATGAAAGTGAGTGGCTAGTGAACAAGGAGAAGACTTTATAGTTACCTATAGGCTAAAATGTGTGTTTGTTGTGGGGAAAATTCAACACAGTCTCATGAAGATGCGTATCTATACCACGAGTCATTTCTCGTGGCATTTATATGCTAAAAATGGTTTTTGCGTGTATATGGTACGCACTGAAAAAACCCTGGGTTAGGTTTAGGGGGAGAGGGGGTGAGGAGACTCGTGCATATTATACGCCAAAAAGTGCGTATTATATGTACGCGAAGATCGCGTGCCATAAACACGCAAAAACTGTTTTTGGCGTATAAATGCCACGAGAAATGACATTCGTGCCATAGATACTAACTTTCATGAGATCGGGCTCGAAAAATTACATGTCTCTCTGGCTCTGTCAGAATCTTGAACTCAATGAAACAGTGGTACAATACAGTCAGTGATTATTACAACTCTGATCTGTGGTTTAAGTCAAGTCGCAAGTCATCTTTGAATATGTCAAGTCTAGTCGCAAGTCATAAAATTTGGGAACCCGGGTCTAAGTCAAGTCCAAGTCATGCGACTTGAGTCCACAACCCTGTTAGTTCCTGCTTGAATTCAGTTTTGTGTCCGGTATTGTTTGTGTTTTACACACTGTTACACCTGTTTGCCTGTCTTCAGAATAAAACTCGTTTTGGATTTATTCCTTCTTCTGTCCTTCCTGAACCACGCCGTGACAAAATAACAAACCCAAAATGGATCATTTGGACTTTATACTCGCAGAGAAAAGCCAGAACTTTTTAACATTCATGAGAGACTTTTTTGTTCTTGCAGTCACCAGCAAGCCTGGTAATACCAGACTCTGCTACTTCACTTTGCTTCGTAGACCTAGTCTGGAATGGCATAATAGAGAAGTGTTTTCTCTCTCGCTCAGGGGCGCTTCTCTGAAGTTTAAAATCATTGGTTACCCGTAAGCCAATCAGATAAATTTATTTATGACATACTGTATGTTATGCGCTGACACAGCCGCATCGAACCACAGACATTATGCATCGAACTCAAATCTATGATCAAACTTCCACTGTAAACAGGGAGCGGAATGTGTGCCAACCGAGAATGAACAATTCACAAACTAGGTTATTTATATGATTTGCTGAGCTGCGGCCGCCCCGCAGCATCGGCGTGCCCTGCTCTCACGAGTCATGACTGATTTAGCTTCCGCCGCCCTGCAGCGCCGTGAGGGCGAGCCCGAGCCCCTGCTCTCGTGCAAGTCATGACTGGTTATAAGGAAGTTCATTTTACTGACTCTCATGCGAGTCATTTCGTTTATTTAAGTGGCTTTAAATTTAATAATTTTAACAGCCAAATTCCCCGATCACATCCACCTACGCAATGTTGATCACATTCTGAATTAAGAAATCATAATGCAGTAAAAAATGATTTACAGGGAACATAAATAATCACTTTACCTTCCGAGTCTTACGTTCATTTGTCACGTGAAATACGCAATGAACAGGTCGTTCATGAATAACAGATCTGGGACTAATGCAGCCGGATGTCGAAACAAAATATGGTGGATTGTTGTTATTATTATGATAATAATAATATGATAATAAGAGCGCGCCAGGAGCGTTCACAGCCGAGGAGACCGACGTTCTTGTCGTGGCCGTAAAAGACAGAGAAGTGACGTTGAATGGGTGTAAGATATGTCCTTATCGTTATCCATATTATTCATATAGTTATGGCCAAACAGGTCTGATCTGTCATTACTACAATTAGCCTGAAAAAATTGGGTAACCTAAATGTGTAAGCTTGAAGTGTTAATATTTTTCCTTGTTAAAATGTATGATTTGCAAAAATGAAAACGGCTGCATCTGTGTTGATGAGAGAATGTGCGTTGTGCAAGCTACATAATGGCCAAGCATGCTGGTTGTTGCTGGTATACGTTGCAAATAGAGGGGCAGCAAAATAGTTTTTCACCTAGAGCGGCAGAAGTGCACGCGCCGGTCCTGGCTGTAAACACTTGATGATGCGAGCGAAATACCAGAGTGAACATGGCTGTAAATTACTTTTGCTTCAGTTTGAAAACCTCCGAAATGTTCTCCATAACAGAGCGAATTGCATCCCGTCTCTTGTTTCCCATTTCTGTGGTCGTTTCGGTTTTCGATTTCTCTAACCTACAATGTAAAACTCAGCGCTTCAGCGTCTACGTCACAGCTCTCAGCCCGCCCTCTGTTCGTTGATTGGTCGGCTGTTTTCAGACCGGTGGAAAACTGAAAGATAGGCTACTATCTCAGACTCACTACAAGAGCGAAATGAAATTAGCAAAAAGTAGGAAGTGACATAGTCAGGCTAGTCACCAGCCCCCTGCATGACAAAACCCTGAAAAATCTGTTCTGGATTGGGGCCAACTTCCATCAGTGCATCGACCTCCCAGACACCTCTAACCTGAACTGGAAGGAGGCCACCATCAGGTGTCTGGAGAAGCGTCAGCCCGGTCAGCCCCCTTGGTCAGTCGTCACGGGGATATGTCACCATTAGGCTTCTGTTTGACTGTCAGTTTTTGTTTTACAATTTGCGTTCACCAGTTTGAGTTTCCCGCCACCAATCTGTTTCCATGGACACCCATCATATCCATCACAGCTGCCTGTCGCTTTCTGTAATCATCCTTATATTCAGTTCTGTGTCCAGTATTGTTTGTGTTTTACACCCTGTCACACCCTGTTTGCCTGTCTTTAAAATACGTTTTGGATTTATTCCTTCTTCTGTCCTTCCTGAACCACCTCGTGACACACATACAGTACATATATGCGCTATGAACATATTAACAGAGCCCTGGGATATGAACAGACATGATATAAGTACATGCATAAGCAAATATTCGCATTTGCTTGACTGACAAGATTAATGGAAATTTAGTCTTAAGTCTAAAAAGTATCAAACTATGTAAAATTATACAGAATTAATACTGCTTTTTATACTTGCTTTGCTATGTTGTACTAAAATATGAACCCTGCCTGGCCCTGTTTACTATTGATCATTTTAAAATGTAGCGTGCTGAATGAATTTTGTATAGCTACATCGCCATTTCTATTCCTCTCACTATCAGTCTGAACTTACCGTTTGTGCCCTTATAAATGAATTGTAGAGATGTGTCTTCTCTAAATCTTTAGACGAAATCTCATCAGTGACTCAAGCTGAGCTCAAGTCTGCAATCAAACATTAGAGATTTTACTAATCAAATTCTCCCAAAAGCAAATCATCCAAGCAATTCCATCCTCATTCATGTATTTACACAAAAAAATGTCTCATTTGTGTCTATTTCTATTACTCCCAACCAAGGCATTTTAGAAGAGACAACTGATGAACGATATTGCTCTAGAATGCCAACCTTTAATATTAATTATGAATGGTAACACTTTATTTCTATAGTCCACTTTTAGACTTTACTAACTATTAGTAACTTTTCAACTACATGTCAACTGTCATTAGAGTATTCAGTAGTCTGTCTGCTTAATATCTGCTAACACTTTATTTTGTTGGTCCCCCAACAGATATTCAACTGACTATAAGTAACTTGACGACTACAAGTAAACGTATTCTCCTAACCCAAAGCCTAACACCTAACCATAACCTAACAGTCCACTGACAGTCTACTATAATATATTAACACTCTAATGTGAGTTAGTTGACATGTAGTTAAAAGTTAGAACGTCTAAAGCCACTATCGGAATAAAGTGTAACCTTATGAATTACTATTAATACATATTTTAAATATATACATTACCATTTGGGGTGACTGAATTATTCTTTCAGCAGCAGCAGCAGCACATCTTACATGCTCACAGCAATGACTTTGAATGTATTGGCAGTAGCAAGTCGTTGTTCTTGCCCTGCAGCAGCAGCGTAGCAGATCGATTCATTTTAGACCATTAACATTACTAACCATTATAATTACCATATCCATTACCATTACCATGCCAATCTCTCCAAGAGTTGTCTTGACATAATTATGGTTACTCATTAAGCTCCTTCGTTTGCTTCATCTGTGTTTATCCAATTATCTTAGCTTGCTCTTAGTATTTATAAGCCTGGGTTTCAGTTCTCATTTGTTGGTTCTCGTTAACATTTGCGCTTGGTATGGTTATGTTTTATCTTCTGTTTATTCCTGTAATTTGAGTTACCTTAATTGTTAATACATTCTATTGCATCTATCTTCTTTGTCTTGCTGGCTTTCCTAAACCACAACTTGCAAAACGAGACAGTTACTTGAGCACCAAACCAACATATTAGAATGATTTCTGAAGAATCATGTGGCACTAAAGACCGCTGCAAATTTAGCCTTGCCATTACAAGAATACTAGATTGCAAGAATATTTTATTTTAAGGTATATTAAAACAAAAAAAGAGTTTCTAAATTGTAATGTTTCACAAAATGGCTCCAACAATGAAAAACAATGTTTTTACTCCAAATGCAGCTTTGGTGAGCATAAGAGATCTTTCATATGCTTATATATATGTTTTTGATCTGAGAAAGAGATTTCTGTCAGAGCTCACAGTTTGATGGTTGAGAAACATACACATGTTTAATATACCTGTAAAGCTGTTGTTGAGCAAAAAAAAAAAAAAAAAAAAGAGGCTTGTAATATTCAATTTGGTTATGAGGTGATCTACTATCCAGACACAATCTTACAGCATTACATCTGGCAAACACACACACTCACACACACAAGAGTCTACATAAGCATGGATGTTGACAGCTCCCTGCCTGCTTTGCCTTGCGTTAGCATTACCGCAGAACCCAAATAAGGAAACAAACACACAATGCACACACTCAAAATGCCCACACACACACAAAGACGACAAATATACAATAAAATAAACAAGAGGGATGTGAGGTGATACAAGGTCTTGCAATGCCTCATAAATAGCAAACCCTGCTTTTGGATAGATACGACAAACAAAATGGACATCTGCAGCGGCAGGAAACAAAGTTGCATCACAACATGGCACAAACTGTACAGTACATGTCCTAATTAGTTTTAATAATAATGTTAGATCTTTAAAAAAATTAGAAATATCTAGATCCGCTAATTAAATAACCCAGCATTTCTGTTTCTAAGAGGGGAGGATTGGGATTTATATAGAGTTCAAGAGTTCACTCTCTTCTATTATTAGGTCATTGCATTATTTCATCTTCTCAACTGGATCAAAACATTAATGATGATTTACATAATCAGATTCATCTATTAGCAGAAGCCCTTCAGCTATAAGTAACAGTCGTGACTCTCTTTAGGCAAGATACATTTTAATTTTTATTTATGTCACTGTTTTAATAAGACTAGTGACTTTAAATACAATATGTATGGGTCAATCACTCTGGAACACATATAGGGTTAAATGAATAGTTCACTCAAAAAATAAATAAATAAATAAATAAATAAACAAAGTTTTGTTTGAGCTTCTGTTCTCCATCTGTTGTCCATGTTGCATTATAGCTTTTACATTTTTCTTTAGTTACATTCCTTTCATCTGAAACTAGATCTGTAAGACAAACTGTCCTTTTTTTATTTTTTTTTTCTAATTTGAAGTTTGTGGGAATTGATCCTAAAAAATAACATAATGGAAAAAATATTAGAAGTAAAGTGTGAATTTCACAATTGCTTCCCAGTCCACTGGTTGATTATTAGACAGGCTACATTAATAATGATTGCATGAGTTCCTTTAAGAAACTGGCCTGTAATTAATATGAGCCATACAGTTTGTGTTTTATGCTAAAATTGTTAATTTGTATTTGGCGTATTAAAGCTATTAAAGTTTCAGCCAATACTTGTAGGGGACCTAGAAATTTGTGATTAAAATTGTGAAGACTTATATTTTGACGTCTGCCATGGGCGCCGCCATTTTTTTGGGGTTATGACAAGTCGCACGAAGAGTGAGTTGAGAGAGGGAAGAAGAGCAGCGGGAAGCTGAAGATGAACGTCGACTGCGGGTAGTCAGTCACG
>JAQIUQ010005636.1:0-26537 GCA_030378365.1 Hybognathus amarus | reverse complement strand
TTTCAAGAGTTTTCGAGCATGTCAAGGGCCTCAAGAGTGCCCCCGAATAGTCGCTAGAAGAAAAATAAAAAAAATAAAAAAAAAAAAAGAAAGCAGATCGGAAGGCAAGCAATATAGGGCCTTGCGCCCTTTCAGGGGCTTGGGCCCCTAATAGAGTATCCGGAGGCAACAGGAGGGCTCCTGCGCCCTTCAGGGCTTGGGCCCTAATAAAAACTTATGTAAAAAATACCAGGCTTAAGAAATGTATTTACTTTAGCAGGCCAGACACACAGTGAAATGATTAAGCCCCCTCCCCTCACACACACACACACACACAGACTGTGTGACAGGCCTAGGTTTAGAAAGAGCATGATCATATTCAAACTACAATATCTGACTTTCTGTGGGTTTGAGCTTATTATTGTTAATTAGAAAGTTGTTTGGCTTGAATAGAACAATATACACGGCAAGTTTTGTAACTGTCAGTAAAACTAACCAAGTTATAACACACTATATGTGTCCTTTTTTAGTCAAAAAAATCCGCCACGGCCAAACCGTTCAAGATATCAAAAATCCGTCCGGAATATAGCATCCTCAATGTCTTGACTTCATGCACACCGAGTTTGGTGGTGATTGGTAACAGCATGGGTTGTAATTTGATGTTTTTCTAGGACAATTATTTAAAAAAAAAAAACATAATTCCCGACTTCCGTTCGAACTGTCGTAAAACTTAGAGCACGACAGTTGTTTGGCCTGATGTGATCTATGAGTGTACCGAATTTCATATTAATCCATGCACGTGTGTTTGATTTATGGACAAATGTTCGAATCCCTAAAAGAATGCATCCTAAAAGAATGGTAAAGTTTGATGCGTCGCCACGGCAACAGTTTCAAAGATATCAAGAATCCATTCATAGGTCTTCATCTGCCGTATATGTACATTATACAGATGAAGTTTGAAGCAAATCGGGTAAAAATAAGAGGGTGATTTCAAAGCATTTTGAAAGTGACACACTTCCTGCTGCCAGTTGGTGGCGCTATAACTTTGACTCACAATAGTCACATCCATGTGATCGTCCTCTTACAGCGAACGCACTGCTGAAGTTTCATCCAGATCAGTTAATGTATGCTGAAGTTATGACACACTTCCTGTTTCACGTTTCTCGCCATAGTTTCGTTTCCTCGCCACGGCCAAACCGTTCCGAGATATCAAAAATCCCCACACAAACTTTCATCCTCAATGTCTTGACTTCACGCTGACCGAGTTTCGTCGAATTTGGATCAGAGCTCTAGGAGGAGTATTTAAAGTTCATTGCGTGTGTTTTACAAAAAAACCTCAATAGCCAACTTCCTGTTGGGCTGGGGTAAAAAGTAAGAACGCGAAGGTATAGATGAAATTCTGCTATCGACATGTGTACCGAGTTTCATATTACTACATGCAAGTGTGTTTGAGTTATGGACCAGGTGTTCGGACCCCATTTCCAGGGGGCGCTGACGAGCCGCCCTGCCATGCCCGGGTACCAGCTTCAGCCCGGCTCTGATGGCCGCGGGTTCTGACCCGTGTGCAAAGTTTCAAGAGTTTTCGAGCATGTTAAGGGCCTCAAAAGTGCCCGATAGTCGCTAGAAAAAAAAAAAAAAAAAAGAAAAAAAAAAAATAATATAATAATCGGAAGGAAAACATATAGGGCTCTGCGCCTTTCAGGGCTTGGGCCCTAAATATAGCTGCGAGCAGCGATTGCGGGCCCAAGCCGGTGGCACCGCAATCCCGGTGCCTTTAGTTACCTTTTAGTTGCCTTTCAGCTTTGGCCCTCCATCGCTGCTCGCAGCTATATTTATATATATATATATATATGCATATATATATATATATATATATATATATATATATAATAAAGCCGGTGGCACCGCCACCTTGGTGCCTTTAGGGTTATTCTGTACGACGTGCAAAAACGTAACCCCTGCTTTGGAATACATACTAGTATGTATTCCACAATTGGAATACATACTAACATACTAGTCAGAACTGAATAGTTGATATCTGAATGACAGATCACCATAGAAGTCAATGGAAAAAATGTGACTAGTAACAAAAGAATAGTTACTAGTCACCATTGAAATAAGTACTACTGTCTAATGAATAAGTACTAGTATCTATTTAATAGGTACTAGTATCTAATGAATAAGTACTAGTAACTAATTAATAAGCATTGGTATGTAATGAATAAGGACTAGCATCTAATGAATAAGTACTAGTATCTAATAAATAAGGACTAGTTTCTAATGAATAAGTACTAGTATCTTTAAAAGGTACTAGTACCTAAAGAATAAACACTAGTATCTAAAGAAAAGGCACTAGTATCTAAAGAATAAGCACTAGTAGCTAATGAATAAGTACTAGTACTTAATGGAATAGATACTAGTATCTAAAAAATAAGTACTAGTAGCATGAAAATAGAGACTAGTAGGTTAAAATGATTAAATGTTAAAACGGCTTGCCATACTCTATCTGTCGTTTCGACTAGTCACAATTACGTTACAGATATCTTAAATGATAATACAAACTATCCAAAATGTAATTACGACTAGAAAGACGTTGTTGATATCTACAATGTTAATTACGAATAGTCAAACTTAGCTTTTAAATGTTAAAAGGGCTTGCCATACAGAAGTGTAGGCTCAGAGAGACACTCAACATTTTCAAACCAAAATATCTGACTTTCTGTGGGTCCTAGCTCATGAGTGTAAATTAGAAAGTTGTCCGGCTTGAGGAGAATATATGAATATATGAAACGATGAGATCAACATGTGTACTGAGTTTCATATTATTACATGCAAGCGTGTTTGATTTATGGACCAAGTTTTTGGACCCCGTTCCAGGGGGCGCTGTCTAGCCCCCTTGCCACACCCGGGTACCATCTTCAGCCCGGCTCTGATGGCTGTGGGATCTGACCTGTGTGCAAAGTTTCAAGAGTTTTCAAACCCATTAAGGGCCCCAAAAGCCGCTGAAGAGACTCAAAATCATCAAAAAAAGGAATGTTAAAGTTTGATGCGTTGCTATGGCAACATTATCTTAGATATTGAATAATGCTTTCACAGCTCTTCATCTGGCGTGTGTTTACATTCTGAAGCGAAGAAATCGGGTAAAAGTAAGAGTGCGATTTCAAAGCATTTTGAAAGTGAAACACTTTCTGCTGCCAGTTGGTGGCGCTATATATTCTGACAATGTCACATCTATGTGATCGACCTCTTACAACGAACACACTGCTGAAGTTTCATCAAGATCAGTTAATGTATGCAGAAGTTTTAACACACTTCCTTTTTGATTTATTTACTTACTTTTTTGATTTATGGACCAAGTTAATTTAATTAATACACTAATTATATAAAACTATTGTCAATGCACTACAATTAAACAGGTTATATGCCTTTACTTATAAAAAAATAAAAATAAAAACTTATTTAAAAAATACCAGGCTTAAGAAATGTATTTACTTTAGCAGGCCAGACACACAGTGAAATGATTAAGCCCCCTCCCCCTACACACACACACACACACACACACAGACTTTGTGACAGGCCTAGGCTCAGAAAGAGCATGATCATATTCAAACTACAATATCTGACTTTCTGTGGGTTTGAGCTTATTATTGTTAATTAGAAAGTTGTTTGGCTTGAATAGAACAATATACACGGCAAGTTTTGTAACTGTCAGTAAAACTAACCAAGTTATAACACACTTTATGTGTCCTTTTTTAGTCAAAAAAATCCGCCACGGCCAAACCGTTCGAGATATCACAAATCCGTCCGGAATTTAGCATCCTCAATGTCTTGACTTCATGCATATCGAGTTTGGTGGTGATTGGTAACAGCATGGGTTGTAATTTGATGTTTTTCTAGGACATTTATTTAAAAAAAAAAACATAATTCCCGACTTCCGTTCGAACTGTCGTAAAACTTAGAGCACGAAAGTTGTTTGGCCTGATGTGATCTATGAGTGTACCGAGTTTCATATTAATCCATGCACGTGTGTTTGATTTATGGACAAATGTTCGAATCCCTAAAAGAATGCATCCTAAAGAATGGTAAAGTTTGATGCGTCGCCACGGCAACAGTTTCAAAGATATCAAGAATCCATTCATAGGTCTTCATCTGCCGTGTATTTACATTATACAGATGAAGTTTGAAGCAAATCGGGTAAAAATAAGAGGGTGATTTCAAAGCATTTTGAAAGTGACACACTTCCTGCTGCCAGTTGGTGGCGCTATAACTTTGACTCACAATAGTCACATCCATGTGATCGTCCTCTTACAGCGAACGCACTGCTGAAGTTTCATCCAGATCAGTTAATGTATGCTGAAGTTATGACACACTTCCTGTTTCACGTTTCTCGCCATAGTTTCGTTTCCTCGCCACGGCCAAACCGTTCGAGATATCAAAAATCCCCACACAAACTTTCATCCTCAATGTCTTGACTTCACGCTGACCGAGTTTCGTCGAATTTGGATCAGAGCTCTAGGAGGAGTATTTAAAAGTTCATTGCGTGTGTTTTACCAAAAAACCTCAATAGCCGACTTCCTGTTGGGCTGGGGTAAAAAGTAAGAACACGAGGTATAGATGAAATTCTGCTATCGACATGTGTACCGAGTTTCATATTATTACATGCAAGTGTGTTTGAGTTATGGACCAGGTGTTCGGACCCCATTCCAGGGGGCGCTGACGAGCCGCCCTGCCACGCCCGGGTACCAGCTTCAGCCCGGCTCTGATGGCCGCGGGTTCTGACCCGTGTGCAAAGTTTCAAGAGTTTTCGAGCATGTTAAGGGCCCCAAAAGTGCCCGAATAGTCGCTAGAAAAAAAGAAAAAAAATAAAAAAAAAAAAAAATAATCGGAAGGAAACAATAGGGCTCTGCGCCCTTTCAGGGCTTGGGCCTGAAAAATAATCGGAAGGAAAACAATAGGGCTCTGCGCCCTTTCAGGGCTTGGGCCCTAATAAATAAATAAATAAATAATCGGAAGGAAAACAATAGGGCTCTGCGCCCTTTCAGGGCTTGGGCCCTAATAAAAAAAAAATAATCGGAAGGAAACAATAGGGCTCTGCGCCCTTTCAGGGCTTGGGCCCTAATAAATAAAAAAAATAATCGGAAGGAAAACAATAGGGCTCTGCGCCCTTTCAGGGCTTGGGCCCTAAATATAGGGTATTAGCTGATTAAACCAGTTTTATGTGACCATGACAAGATGTAAAGATTGCTGACAGTGTTTGGAACTGGCTCACTAGTTCACTGACCTGCTTAAAGCTACAGATTCTGCCCAGGCTGCTATAGTATAATAGCCTAATACAATAATAGTATATAATAGTCACGTTACTAGGGGAGATGTTCACAGAGGCTTCTGCACACAAAACATCAGATACTAACGAGTAAGCCTATGTGATAACTTACCAGAGTTGTGATAATAATTTTCATGGCACTCCACGTTTTTTAAATAAATAATATTATAATAATAAATATATATATATATATATATATATATATATATATATATATATATATATATAGCTGCGAGCAGCGATGCGGGCCCAAGCCGGTGGCACCGCAACCCCGGTGCCTAAAGGCACCGGGATGGCGGTACCGCCGGCTTTGGCCCTCCATCGCTGCTCGCAGCTATATTTATATATATATATATATATATATATATATATACTATATATATATATATATATATATACAGTAAAGCCGGTGGCACCGCCACCTTGGTGCCTTTAGGGTTATTCTGCACGACGTGCAAAAACGTAACCCCTGCTTTGGAATACATACTAGTATGTATTCCACAATTGGAATACATACTAACATACTAGTCAGAACTGAATAGTTGATATCTGAATGACAGATCACCATAGAAGTCACTGGAAAAAATGTGACTAGTAACAAAAGAATAGTTACTAGTCACCATTGAAATAAGTACTAGTGTCTAATGAATAAGTACTAGTATCTATTTAATAGGTACTAGCATCTAATGAATAAGTACTAGTAACTAATTAATAAGCATTGGTATGTAATGAATAAGGACTAGCATCTAATGAATAAGTACTAGTATCTAATAAATAAGGACTAGTGTCTAATGAATAAGTACTAGTATCTTTAAAAAGGTACTAGTACCTAAAGAATAAACACTAGTATCTAAAGAAAAGGCACTAGTATCTAAAGAATAAGCACTAGTAGCTAATGAATAAGTACTAGTACTTAATGGAATAGATACTAGTATCTAAAAAATAAGTACTAGTAGCATGAAAATAGAGACTAGTAGGTTAAAATGATTAAATGTTAAAACGGCTTGCCATACTCTATCTGTCGTTTCGACTAGTCACAATTACGTTACAGATATCTTAAATGATAATACAAACTATCCAAAATGTAATTACGACTAGAAAGACGTTGTTGATATCTACAATGTTAATTACGAATAGTCAAACTTAGCTTTTAAATGTTAAAAGGGCTTGCCATACAGAAGTGTAGGCTCAGAGAGACACTCAACATTTTCAAACCAAAATATCTGACTTTCTGTGGGTCCTAGCTCATGAGTGTAAATTAGAAAGTTGTCCGGCTTGAGGAGAATATATGAATATATGAAACGATGAGATCAACATGTGTACTGAGTTTCATATTATTACATGCAAGCGTGTTTGATTTATGGACCAAGTTTTTGGACCCCGTTCCAGGGGGCGCTGTCTAGCCCCCTTGCCACACCCGGGTACCATCTTCCCGGCTCTGATGGCTGTGGGATCTGACCTGTGTGCAAAGTTTCAAGAGTTTTCAAACCCATTAAGGGCCCCAAAAGCCGCTAAGAGACTCAAAATCATCAAAAAAAGGAATGTTAAAGTTTAGATGCGTTGCTATGGCAACATTATCTTAGATATTGAATAATGCTTTCACAGCTCTTCATCTGGCGTGTGTTTACATTATACAGATGAAGTTTGAAGCAAATCGGGTAAAAGTAAGAGTGTGATTTCAAAGCATTTTGCAAGTGAAACACTTTCTGCTGCCAGTTGGTGGCGCTATATATTTGACTCACAATAGTCACATCCATTTGATCGGCCTCTTACAACGAACACACTGCTGAAGTTTCATCAAGATCAGTTAATGTATGCAGAAGTTTTAACACACTTCCTTTTTGATTTATGGACCAAGTTAATTTAATTAATACACTAATTATATAAAACTATTGTCAATGCACTACAATTAAACAGGTTATATGTCTTTACTTATAAGAAAATAAAAACAAAAACTTATTTAAAAAATACCAGGCTTAAGAAATGTATTTACTTTAGCAGGCCAGACACACAGTGAAATTATTAAGCCCCCTCCCCCTACACACACACACAGAGACTGTGTGTCAAAAGACTCAATCACACACACACACAGACTGTGTGACAGGCCTAGGCTCAGAAAGAGCATGATCATATTCAAACTACAATATCTGACTTTCTGTGGGTTTGAGCTTATTATTGTTAATTAGAAAGTTGTTTGGCTTGAATAGAACAATATACACGGCAAGTTTTGTAACTGTCAGTAAAACTAACCAAGTTATAACACACTTTATGTGTCCTTTTTTAGTCAAAAAAATCCGCCATGGCCAAACCGTTCGAGATATCAAAAATCCGTCCGGAATATAGCATCCTCAATGTCTTGACTTCATGCATATCGAGTTTGGTGGTGATTGGTAACAGCATGGGTTGTAATTTGATGTTTTTCTAGGACAATTATTTAAAAAAAAAAAAACATAATTCCCTGACTTCCGTTCGAACTGTCGTAAAACTTAGAGCACGAAAGTTGTTTGGCCTGATGTGATCTATGAGTGTACCGAGTTTCATATTAATCCATGCACGTGTGTTTGATTTATGGACAAATGTTCGAATCCCTAAAGAATGCATCCTAAAAGAATGGTAAAGTTTGATGCGTCGCCACGGCAACAGTTTCAAAGATATCAAGAATCCATTCATAGGTCTTCATCTGCCGTGTATGTACATTATACAGATGAAGTTTGAAGCAAATCGGGTAAAAATAAGAGGGTGATTTCAAAGCATTTTGAAAGTGACACACTTCCTGCTGCCAGTTGGTGGCGCTATAACTTTGACTCACAATAGTCACATCCATGTGATCGTCCTCTTACAGCGAACGCACTGCTGAAGTTTCATCCAGATCAGTTAATGTATGCTGAAGTTATGACACACTTCCTGTTTCACGTTTCTCGCCATAGTTTCGTTTCCTCGCCACGGCCAAACCGTTCGAGATATCAAAAATCCCCACACAAACTTTCATCCTCAATGTCTTGACTTCTAGCTGACCGAGTTTCGTCGAATTTGGATCAGAGCTCTAGGAGGAGTATTTAAAAGTTCATTGCGTGTGTTTTACAAAAAAACCTCAATAGCCGACTTCCTGTTGGGCTGGGTGAAAAGCAAGAACGCGAGGTATAGATGAAATTCTGCTATCGACATGTGTACCGAGTTTCATATTATTACATGCAAGTGTGTTTGAGTTATGGACCAGGTGTTCGGACCCCATTCCAGGGGGCGCTGACGAGCCGCCCTGCCACGCCCGGGTACCAGCTTCAGCCCGGCTCTGATGGCCGCGGGTTCTGACCCGTGTGCAAAGTTTCAAGAGTTTTCGAGCATGTTAAGGGCCCCAAAAGTGCCCGAATAGTCGCTAGAAAAAAAAAAAAAAAAAAAAAAAAAAAAAAAATAATAATCGGAAGGAAAACAATAGGGCTCTGCGCCTTTCAGGGCTTGGGCCCTGAATAATAGTTTAAAGTAAAAATAATAGCTTTTAATCAAATAACACCCCTCCACGCCCCTGAAACTTTTCTCCATCAAACAGCAAGCTAACGTTACTTCTACAGCCTACACACAGCAATACAAACAATATCTCTCATGCTCTCTTCACGTCGTTTTAGTAAAATACTAATAATAAGTAAACAAACATCAAAATCAATTCGCTGAGAATAGAACACCACTTACCAGCAGCCGCAAGAGTTGAAGATATCCTCTGGGAATGCGTCACGCGCGTAGCCGCGCGAAATTAAAAAATGCGCGTGCAGCGTGAGGAATCGTCCCGGATGAGTTCGTCAGGTGAAAGGTCATCATGTGGGTCATTTTATTTACGGCTAAATTATTATTCATTCAGTTTACTACTAGTTAGATGGGGCAGGCATCCACAAAAGTGCCTTTAAATTAAAAAAAAAGGAGAGGAAATTTTGTCTTGACAAAAGGGCACTTTGGGCACCAAGGGGCAAAAGGGCAGGTGCTCGAGCACTAACGCCACCACCCCCCACCCCCCCCCCTGCACGTGCCTGCATCAAACATAAAGCATATCCTTTCATTAAGGTGAATTTCATTTATGTATTAATTTTGTCTTAATTTTAATAAATGTTTCATCGACACTTCAATTGCCTGGATTTAATAAATAAGAAGTAAATATATAACGGACAATAGACAATCAGGACACGCGACGACGCCGACGTCGTCTCGTGAGTCATAAAAATTAACCGAAACACAGCGTATAAAGGTAGGCCTACTTGCCTCACACACCAGAGAAATATATCTATAGAAAGCTCTGAAATGTCCACTTTTAAACAGAACAATTCAAAAAGAAAGAAAACAGACTATTCTCTGCTGATGTAATCCGTATGAAATGAATGAATTTCTCTCTGGTGCATTCACTACTGAAGTGATTCGGAGTCAGGCCAAGAAAGACGGTCTTTTGTTTTATGTTTTAGAAAAAACACATGTTAAGTGAAGCCAAGAAACACGGTCTTTTCTTTTATGTTAAGAGAAGTAAAGAGAGACTGTTATTATTTTTTTCTTTTAAAGAAAAGACCGTCGGTCTTCTGGGCTGTGACATTTCTGCTTTTCTTTTGTTTAAACCTATAAATGTATCCATTTGTCCTGTTCTGTCAATCTGCGTGAAATATTAAATTGAGCCCATTACAAAGGGCTGAGCGAGCAAGGCGATTCCCTCCTGGCAACAGTCCAATTAGCGGTAAATAAACATTTCAACTTAAAATATATGAAACAAATCAAACAATAGGATTTTTTTTTTCGCTGATTAATTTTTGTTTGGACATGCATATGTTGGTGTTTTGATATTATTTTAAACTTATGCTGTAAAAGGTTATTATATCCTATGGTACGATATTTATTTTAGGCTGTTTACAATGGAAAATAATGCTGAGATTCTGTGGCACCCCTGAGCCAGTTGTCACGGCACCCACTTTGGGAACCACTGCTGTACAGGATAAGTGAGACCCTCTCCAGTTTGCCTACAGGTCGGGCAGAGGTGTGGACAAGGCGATTCGCCTTATTCACCTGGTGGACATTTTGAAAATGCAAACGCCATTGAGGGGTACAGAAACTCTGAAGTTTGACTCGGTTCGACGCAGCAGCACCAGCAATGGAAACTCCAGTGTGGACCACCCAATCTTTGCTGTCTGCCCGAATTAACAATGCAAAATGTGAAGCAGTGAGCCGGTACTGACTGCAGCATCCCCCAGGCTGTGTTAATTAAGGGATACACAAACTAGGCGCGCTCAACTCCCAAAAACGTTTGTGGGTGCGAGTCATAAATAGTAATCAAAATAAAAATGAAAAACCGCACTCTCAAGTTAAATCTCATGAATATTTATTTCCCATGTCCACACAGACGCGTTTCGGCCTAAGCCATCACAGGTGGACCCAATCAGCAATGTCAGGTGCATCAAATTACAAACACCAAGACACACAAAGAGAACATCAAAAACAAACCACAATTTGTAATTGTTTATAAGGGTTACATGGGA
Organism: Hybognathus amarus; assembly: GCA_030378365.1. Lineage (NCBI taxonomy): Eukaryota > Metazoa > Chordata > Actinopteri > Cypriniformes > Leuciscidae > Hybognathus > Hybognathus amarus. Next base: position 15,734 of record JAQIUQ010005636.1, on the reverse strand, counting down.
ACATTGTTTGTGGTTTGTTTTTGATGTTACTCTTTGTGTGTCTTGGTGTTAGTAATTTGATGCACCTGACGTTGCTGATTGGGGTCCACCTGTGATGCTTAAAAACAATCTCTCTGTTTCACACCACACACTCACTGATGATGGCTTAGGCCGAAACGCGTCTGTGTGGACATGGGAAATAAATATTCATGAGATTTTACTTGAGAGTGCGGTTTTTCATTTTTATTTTAATTAAGGGATACAGTAACTGGATCAGTTTTATCCACGACATTTAACGTAAGAATGGCTCCTGTATGTTATAAGGTGCCTCATTTTTCAAAATGGCCGCTAGGTGAATAAGGCGACTGGGAAACTTTCATGGTTTTTAACCATCTTGAGGGGGCCAAGTCCCTTGTCCGTCTACTATTTATTGACTTCTCCTCTGCTTTTAACTGCATTCAGGTTGAAGAACACTTATAACATTGATGCTGGACTGATCTGCTGGCTAATGGATTTTTTAACAGTGAGGTCACAAAGGGTGAGAGTGAACAGTGTTTTATCAGATGCACTTTTTTCTTCTACTGAGTCTCTCCTAGGGCTGTGTCCTCTCCCCTATTTTATTTGTTCTATTCACAAATGAATGCCAAAGCCATCATGAATGGTGCCACATTATTACATTTGCGGATTATTCTGACATTGTGTCTCTCCTCAGTAGTGATGAAAACATAATCTGTTAAATTTACAGTAAAATAGTACTAAAGTATTAATATGTTACTAACTATTAATAAGCAGTAAATCTGAAGTTTTATTCAGACAGAAGTAGTAGTTAATAGTGAGTACAGTACATGTTCCCCAAACTAAAGTGTGATGTTATTATTATTTATATGTTGATATACATATTGATCACTATAGTGACTGGTTAGATCTAGATGTTAGTTCTTAGTCCTTCATCAAGTGTTGGCAGATGGTCTTTTGGTAAACAGGAAGCTGATGCTAATTCCACCCTTCTCATGCTAACTGGGCATTCACCAGGACAATGGCAGGAAACGAGGCAGATGACATTTAGTTTATAGAGCTCTACTTTCTATCATGGGAACAACTTCTAAAATGAGCAAGAAGTGTCAGTTCATTGAAGAGAGAAGTCACTGGCCTTTAATTTACATTGACCTCTTTTTTTACTTTTAGATCTGAGATCCTCCAGCTGTTACTATGATTCTTGGTGTTGTGGCATTATCAGCTTTTTACTGATTCCCAACCAAAGGATTATTTTAGTCTTGTATAAGATACTCTGGGCAGAAGTATATTTCTGCAGCATGCGCTACATGTCTCTGCAGCCGAACTAGTATTATTTATTTTATTTGAACAAAAGAACGCATAAATATTTTTACTAATAAAATATATACATTACCATTCAAAGGTTTGAACAGTATTTGCAAAGTTGCAGCGCTGAAAGTTCAATGTAAGCAGAGATATCGTCTTTTAAAAATCAGGAAGTATATTGCCTACAAAAACGACTCCAATTGGGACTACAGCTGGGTTTAGATGTCACTAACCCATACATTTGCATCAACCCTCCCAATTTTCTATTTTGATCAAGAACATAAACTAATGCTAACGCTGTTTATAGCGTTAGTAGCCAGTCAGGTGCTATTATTGCCAGTCAGGTGCTATTGTGTAAAACAAACATGTATAAAGTTAAAAATGTAGCAAATTATCATTCAGAAACATTTCGTAAGAGCCGTGTGTGGTGAGGTTCTCCTCTGACTATCTTCATCGCTGCTTTCTCGGTCTGATTCTGCCTCAAACTGATACTGCACTATCGACCATAGTATCGTCACCTTTATTTACATGGTTGGACCTTTGGCATGCACGCTTCGCCTGTAAAGGTAATGGGCGTTAACCTTCGGACAACGTGAGCAACAGTTTAGCCAATCACAACACACCAGCCCAAACTAACCAATCTGAGCCCACTGCCTGTTTCTGAGGGAGTGGTTTCATAGACTCAGGAAGTCAACCAGTCATTCAGTGGACAGAGGAGAGCGCGGCTTGCAATAAAGGTGAAATTTATGAAAAATAAGACTTTTTAAAAAAGAAAAACCACGAATACATGTTATATTGCACCCCATAAACACAATCATGCAAATAAAAAATTCAGTGTTTCTTTTTAATTAAAGAAATTGACTTTTGTTCAGCAAGGATGCATTAAATTCCTCAAAAATGACAGTAAAGACATAAAAGATTTACATTTCAAATTGATGCCGTTTCACTTTTTATTCATCAAAGGATCCTGAAAAAAGTATATACCATTTCAACACAAATGCGCCACAGCTGTTTACAAAATTGGCAAAAATAAGAAATGTGTATTGAACACCAAATCAGCATTAGAATGATTTCTGAAGGATCGTGTGACACTGAAGACTGTAGTAATGATGCTGCAATTTAATTTAATTTACCTTAATAAATTTCATTTTAGAGCAGCATTCTGTTACTTTTGAAATTTTGCTCTTGGGGTCCCCCTACAGTTGGGAAACAGTATTGGCTTCTGACTATTGTCGTAAAATCTGTCATGGTTACACTAGGGAATACACGTGTGCATTTGCTGACAAGCGATACCCCCTGAACTCTGCAGAAGGAAGGAGTTCTCACATCTTGGCCAGACTCCAGTGTTGCGTGTGAAATGTCTTCATCCCAGGTACACTGGCATATATTTTAGCATGTCTTAAGAATATAGTTTCATGGACTTTATTTTTTTCAAACGTCAAAAGATCGTGTAGCTCACGTTTTCAAGCCAGCGTCTTTATAGTAATGTTTGCCTACTAGCTACTGTTTTACATAATGGATATGCTAATTCAATTCAATGTTTGTTGGTAGATAATAACCATGTCGTCAATATTATAATATCAAGCTACCATAGATGAATCTGTAAATTTGAAAAATCGATTTGCATTATAGCTTGAGGCAAGATACTTTCACCCCAGAAAGCAATGCAGTCTACATTGGATGCAGCGAGGGGCGAAGCTACACAACACGTTAACCAACAGTAAACTGATCGCCCGCGCGCTTCACATTTGTTTTTACTTGTTGCTTCAGCCATGACAACATACAGAGGTAAAAATAAAAATGCTCGTTGGGCTCTCTCGTCGTAATTTGAGAGAAGTGGGAAGTGACGTATGCCGTAAAGCAGTTCGAATTTTGCAATTCTTTTGTGCTCGGGTTCCAACCCGCTCCTCTGAAGTTACAGAGTGCCAGTAAAAGCAATACATACACCGTCAGGCTATGGCAGACCTGTCATTCAACCTATTGTAAGTCAATGTACCATCTGAAGGATTTTGAAAATATATTATAAAGTTTGAACTACATAGTGCTGCTTTAAATAACTACATAGTGCTGCTTTAAATATTATATAAAAAAATGAACAGAAAACAGTTATTTTACATTTTAATGATATATCACAATATTGATCAATATTGATAAAATAAATGCATTCTTGGTTAACATAAGAGATCTTTTTCAAAAAATCTTAACGTCTGCAAACTTTTGAACAGTAGTGCAAATATAAATATATGTATATGGAAATATTAGATGTGTGTGTGTGCGTGTGTGTGTGTTACGTCACCAACCAAAGCAGTTCATTTCATATGATGCACTTTTAATTTGTGCCAGAAAATGCTACAGTAATCACTCAACACATGAAGGGGAGTATCGGTAAATGTTTTGATCTATAAAATCCATTATATAGTCATTCCTTATAGCAAATATTAAAGCTCTCTAGAGTAGCTTTTTGGTTTAACCTGTAATAGTGGGATTACTGTCACTTCTGAATGCTGCTGCCAAGACGAGGCTCAATGTTGTCACATGTTGCAATCGGGAGAATTGAATTGCCGCTGTGTCGTGATTCCGTCACGCCGCAATTCCTTCAGCAGCCATCCAACTGCAGATCTCCACTGCTTCTTTGCAAGAGCCTGATGGCTGACGCCCCTTTCCAATTGAGGAAAACAATTTACAGTGCAAAAAAATTAAATTTTTTATATATACATATATGTGTCATATCTTCTATGTGGTTTATATGCTTTCCAGGTCAAAAAACACTTCTTGTAATATACATGTATAACCCCTCCACCCGGGTCCTACTCGAACCGCCTCCGAGCGTACCTCAAACCTGGGTCTGCAGTGTGAGAGTCGGGCTCTCTAACAAGGAGGCTATGCTAGAGGCTGCAGTCTCAGACTGCAGCCTCTAGCATCTGTCGCTAGAGCGCCTATTGAGATCAGAGGAGTGAGGTTTACTCTCACAGCGATTACTAGCTAGCCTCCATTACACATGCAAAGATTTGAAAACAGCATCTCCTAAAAGGAGTAGTTCACTTTTAAAAAAACTTTTGCTGATAATTTACTCACCCCCATGTCACCCAAGATGTCCACGTCTTTCTTTCTTCAGTCGAAAAGAAATTAAGCCCTGTGAATTAAAGCCCTGAATTAAATGAATTAAAGCCCTGTGAAGCTGCACTGAAACTTTAATTTGGACCTTGAACTGTTTGGTTCCCAATGAAGTGCATTATATGGAGAAAAATCCTGGAATGTTTTCATCAAAAAGCTTAAAGAGCAAATATGCAGGTTGAATTTATTTCTGAATTAATACTTTAAATTGTCTGCAGAGGTCTTTTAAAAACACATATGTAGAAATTACTAATGAAATCTCATTTGATGTAGAGATTTTGATGAAAATGTGCTAGGCTCTGCAATACACCCTTCCCGCTAGCAACGCGTCATATCGTAGGCCGAGGCAAATAAAACAGCTTGTGGCCGCTTTCTTTTTGTAGGGTGTTGATGTAGTTAGAGCAGTAATGAGACGCATATAGTTTTAGATTGAGTTTTAGAGAAGCCATAATGGTAAATTATTGTGTTTGTGCTGGTTGCATAAATTCCAGCCTGTCAGAACATCGTGTCCATAATTTTCCTTCAAGGAAAAACAAGGCTTTTCGGACATGGGTGCGTTTTGTGCAGGTGAAGAGAGCAGACTTCACTGCCGCATCTGTTACCACACACACTCGGTTGTTTGTGGTGCACATTTCACTCGCTTTAAATGAGTATCACTAACTGCAGTTGAGAAGCAAACCGAGCTAAAGCGAGCCGAGCCGTGCCAAGCCGAGTCATACGGAGTGGAAACGCGAAGCGAGCTCGTGCCATCCATGCAGTGGAAAAGTGCCATTAGACTGTTGTTATTGTAGCTTAGGTATTGACATTATTTATTTGTTGTTATGGCATGATCATTAGTCAATGTAGATAGTGCTAACCAGCTTGGATGGACTAAATCACTGTCAGCATAGAAATGTGAGAAGACAGAACGTTGCTGGCTTAAATTTAAGACAGTATAAATGGATGTTTAATCAAGAACAAAGTCGAACGTTTGTTTGCTAAAGCAGATTTATTACAAAACACCAAGGTACTAGCCATACATTAGATGAACCAGCATTAGCCATGGTGCTAATTTACATGAACTCTACTCAAGTCCCTTGCCCTATTCACCACTGGTTTTCTTGACACCACAACTCTAACGTTACTTATCTCCTCTGCCCATTGTTCCTCCCCAATTCCCCCTGGCTTCTATCTTGCCTTGGAGGCTCATAATTATAGAACCTAATATATAACTCATAATAGGCATCATAATATGCATGTTCGCAACATCGCATACATTGTAACCTGAGCTTGAAGTTGAACAGACTCCTCGCCGATTGTCACTTCCGGTTAGTGCTTCATAGATATTTCATAGACAGGAAGATATTTTATCACAATTTTTCTCAAAATATAATTAATGGCTAAATATATATTACTCCAGTTCAGAAAATCTAGTTGTTTTATCATCAACATACACTATGCTATATAGGGTGTCCAACCTGCATGTTGCTCTTTAATTTCTTTTCGACTGATGGAAGAAAAACATGGACATCTTGGATAACATGGGGGTGAGTAAATTATCAGCAAAAGTTTTTTTAGAAGTGAACTACTCCTTTAACGTGAACAATACAAACCAAAATTTTCCAGGCCTCCGCCACTTAGGTTCAAGCAGGGAGATAATAACTCCATTTGTTCTGAAATTAGATTTTTTTAAACTTTGTAGACGTTTTACATTCACCAATAACTATATTACACACTACGTGAAAGGTGATACCTGAAAAAGCATATAAGGGCACTTTAATTTATGAATCCTGGTAGCACTAGCGGCGCCAGGATTTTGATTGTAGGTGGGCCTCCAGAAAACTGGATGGGCCCGTTAAAATAAGGCAAAAAAAAAAAAAAACGGGTTCCCCTTCATCTCCGTTTCAGCGCTTTCTGCGGCACTGTGGACAGCGAGCTCAGTAGCCTACCTGTGTGGCTCTTGTGTCGCAGTCCTTAGCTTAGTGCTTAAGCGGACAAAGACGGCAGTGAGCTTCAAAATGATAGCCTAATAATAGATTAAATAAAAAAGTTAAATTGTTATTATTCTGAAAATAATGCCTCGATTACACTGCAGGTCTTGATGCCCAATTCTAATTTGTTATTTATCCCATTTATCCGATTTTTTTCATTTATTTTTTTACCGTCCGTTTACGTTCTTTCGACTGCATCCGAGTCATGTGTTTAAACTTGCCATATAGCCATCTAAAACATCGCACTTGCTTAAAGGGTGACCATATTTTGATTATCGAAAACCAGGAACATCGGCCCGGCAATGAGATACTCAAATGATACTCTAAGTTTACTCAAAGATGCCTTTTTAATTTCAATACATTTAATGCCTCCTCTGTATGGATATAAATTTGTTACATTACAAAATACTATCTATAACAAAGACACAAATTCAGACAGGCTTCTCAGAGGTTAGGCCTATAGGCTACTCTACTCAACATGTTTTATTGTGACAGGTTTCTAAAAATAATGAATGAAATAATTATAGAAATATTGTCTATTCTGTAGGTTATTAGAAAAATAAAATAAAAAAAAATTTGCCTATACCTCCAAATTGAACCAAAATAGCTCTCACAAACTTAACAAAAACGAACTAACAAAAGTTGTTTATATCTTTAGTTTTCTTCTTCCTCTTAATCATGTTTTTCTTTTTTAATGGCCCAATGAAAAATAATTAAAACCAGGACATTTTTTCATCACTTTATAAAAAACAGCCAGGACAAGACGTGCAAACAGGACATGTCCTGGGAAAACAGGACGTTTGGTCACCCTTTTTACAGATGGACGAACGTGAAAACAAGCTTGATGCTAAATCTGCAATTTATGCGAAGTTCTCCAAACATCACCATGATTTTGAGGAGGAGGAGGACGAAAAGTGCCTGCCTGCGCTTCAGTTATTATGTGCGAGAGAAATCTCAGGACTGGTGGAAGCATATTGCGTTTAAACAGGCTTTAACGAGGAGCAGTGGGTCCGAAATTTTAGGACGAGCAAGCCACCCTTTTTGATATGTGTCAACGTTTGTCCACATTCACGTTTTCTCTACGACGTTTTGTCGGGCAATCCATCCCTTTGCAGATGCGCGTCGGGGTTTCTCTCGTCATTAAACCGCGGAGAAGTGGTCTAAATGCACACATATCTGATTTATTTCTAATTTATTTCCACATATGAATGAGGCCTGAAACCGATCTCGAATATCCGAATGCATGCGTTTTTTCTTGTTTACATGGTCACAGAACACATCCGATCGCTACCGTCTGTTTCTGTCTCATTGAAAATCGTGCGCGCCAACGTCATTCATTTCATTGGATCACTTGCTGGTGACGATGCAGCCTGTGGGCAGGCTTAAGAGTCCACACGTGGGGTAGAAGCCGCTGATTGGTTGAGAAGCTTTTACTCAGCTTTCCTCTGGCTGCTTATTGAATGAACTGATAGATTGAAAATCCGTACGTCTCTGCAGACGAGAATACCTGGAGAATACCCGCCTGGGTCAAAATGGGCGGACCCGGTCTAAAATGGGGTGGGGCCCAGGCCCACCCAGGCCCAATGGTAGCGCCGCGGTTGCCTGGTAGTGTTTTATCTGCGTCAGACTGAGATGGAAGCATGTGATACTTGAGCAAGCTCACCATTGCATCATGTCATCAAGTCACCATGTATACACTGCAACTAAATACAGTTGTTACTTGTATACTGTATTGAGTCCCTGAGTCCATGAGTCTGAGAGTTCGCGTAAAGTTTACGGGCCCTATTTTAACGATCTGAAACGCAAGTGTCAAAGCGCAATTAACTTTGTGGGCGGATCCGGCGCTGTTGCTATTTTCCCGGCAGGATAAATGCCTCTTGCGCCTGGTGCAAATCTAAAAGGGGTTGGTCTGGAGTAGCTTCATTATTCATAGGTGTGGTTTGGGCGTAACGGAAATAAACCAATAAGAGCGTCATATCACATTCCCTTTCAGATCGTGATGAACGAGATGCGATTGTTCCGTGGCGCAATTCTATTTTAACGGCGCATTTACCAGGCGCGCTTCAGCATCGGTTCACAGCCGAGTAGAACGATGTTCTCGTCAGGGCCGTAAAAGAAAGAGAAGGGACACTGGGGATGGGACAAACCCACCCAAATTAGCTTCGGGTTAAACATATAATAATTTGGGTAAATGTGTAAGCTTTATGCCTGTTTTCCCATCATCATGGACACAACAATGATTTCCCTCATGTTTATATATTTTTCCGTATAATAATGTATCATTTGCAAAAAGTAAAATGCATCTGTGTTGATGAGAGAATCATCTACAGTGTATGCGCGTTGTTCACACTCTGTATTATGGCCAAGCATGCACGCTTAAAATAGTATCTGAATGTACGCGCAACTGCGCCACTGACTTTAGACCAGGTTTTTTCTGGTCATTGGCGCAAGTGTTTTCTGGAACTGCAAAATAGCACCAGGGATTGTTTGCGCCGACACACGCCTCCTTTTTGCGCCAACCCACCCAGGAAGCGCAAGTTCATTTGTTAGTTTACCGACGTGCGTCTGTGAAGGAAAAAAGCCCGCTTTGCGCAAGTGCAAAATAGGAATGATAAATGCGTCAGTGTATAAAGTCATTTGCGCCGGGTGCAAGATAGAGCCCTATGAGTGACAGTCGCATTCTATAACCAAACTCACTTTAAAAACTTACATATTTAATGAATTTACTTTAAATCCACCATTTGTTCAATAATATCTGAAGTGCCAGGAAATCTGTAAAGGTTTACAAATAAATATATAAATATAAATAAAAAAGGCAGACATACCAGTCTCGTGTCAACAGAAATAGCTAACACCAAATTCTGTCACTCATAAATATAAATAAATCAAAAAGAGTAAGCAATAAAGATTTAAATATGAACACCCACACAAACACAAACACACGTTTAGATATAGGTACAGTCCATTTTTCATTACCTTTTTTTGCACTGCACATTATAATGTGGTGAAATACACTTTGATTTTGTTTTTATTTCTTAAGATGAAATATATAATTTTAACATTAGTTATGGCTATTACATTAAAATCCCCTCGTTTTAAATGCGGTTGTCGCATTTGAATCTTTGCAGTGTGTTTGTGGCCTATGAGACTCGGTCTGTGTCCAGGTTGCCATCAAATGAGAAGTGTTTCACAGTGATTGCGTCCTTACAACAGGGGAATCAAACAAGCTTTTAAAGCATGCAAAACCCCAAAACCCTGTCACATGGATCTTATTATTTGGCTACTGTAGGTGTCACTGCTGCCTGAAATCCTTGGAGAGCTTTGTAACTTGCTGTGGTATTCCCCAAGAAATAAGCGATGATATCTGGAGCTCTTGATAAATAGTGACAATTATAATTTTTTTGTGAATCATTACAAAATCAGCACTTTCAGTTAAATGGCACATCGGTTTCCTTGGTCTTTCAGTGTGAAAGTCTTAAAGCTCCAATATGTAAGGATTTTGCAATAAAATATCCAAAAATCACTTGCAAGATGTGATATATTTCCTACAGTTTTGTACTTACAATATCCCCAAAGTCTCCAAAGCAGCACAGCGCCTAAAGCAACGATCATTCGTGTCCGGACCGCTTCCCACGTACAGGCAAGGACAGGAAAGGTTCAGTAGACTTTTTGCACTCAATGAATGGTTAATGTTAATGTGCAATGAACAGAAACTGCTCTTTGTAAATAATTGGCATCTGTTTTTGGAGCGACCCAGACTGTATCGGGCAGACGGACTCCATCCCAGCAGAATCGGAGCGAGTGTTCTGTCGGACAACATCTCCGAGACGTTACGCACCAGATGACTAATAAGTCAAAGTCCAAATCACAGCCTCTGTTGTCCTAATTTAACTAATATGCATAGTGTGGAGCATTATATAGAAACTGTGTCCATTCCTTGTTTAGTGAAGCCAAACAATAAATCTAGTGTAAGATCTAGAAAAAATCGTATTGTAATTAAACCAGAAAATCTAAATATCAGTGAACAAAAACAATTTTTAAAGCTAGGTCTTCTAAACATTAGATCGCTCACCCCTAAGGCGGTTAAGGGGTCGCACATTGGACGCGCAGCGCCGCGCTGCGTCGCGTCTAGGACAACTCAAGGTATCGCACATCGGACGCGCACTTTCTCATCAGTGTATGGCCAGCAATATTGTAATGTTTAATGACAGGAGATGAAGATAATGTCTGTTCTATGTAATTATTTTACTGCACAATTAAATACAATCGTTGCTGAGTCTGCAGTCTGAAAACTTTACCTCAGAGCATCCGTTAACTGAATGAATTGAGAATCTCACCTGAAAAATCCAATAACATCAGCAATTGTCATTCAAGCAGCTGATTTCTGTAAATGAATGCAAAACGAAATGTATATTGCAGGATAGGGCGAAGTCAGGACCCATCAGCAATGATTTGAGACAAAAATAATTTAAATTTGATATAAAACTCTGTAAATGGCGCTCTGTGGCGCTGCAGGGTTTTGAACACGGTCCTGAGCCGTCGCTGGGCGCCCCGGACAGACGCCGAATGGCGCTGCCGGTGTGTGTACACTCATAGAGAATAATGTGTTTGAATTTTAAAGACGTGGCGCTGCGCGACGCCGCGTGCGACCCCTTTATTGTAAATGAAATGGTCACAGATAATAATTTTGATGTTCTGTGCCTTACTGAAACCTGGCTTAAACCAAATGAGTATTTCGGTCTAAATGAGTGTAGTCCACCAGGATACTGTTATAAGCATGAGCCCCGTCTGATTGGCCATGGCGGCAGTGTTGCAACAATATATAAAGATATTTTTAACGTTACTCAGAAAACAGGTCACAGGTTTAATTCATTTGAAGTACTTGTGCTAAATGTTACGCTCTTAGATGTAAGAAAGAAATCCATATTATCTCTAGCCTTGGCTACTGTATATAGACCTCCAGGGCCCTATGCTGAATTCCTATAAGAGTTTACAGACTTTCTCTCGGATCTATTGATGAATGTCGATAAAGCAATAATTGTTGGAGATTTTAACATACACGTAGATAATACAAATGATGCCTTAGGGGCTGCGTTTACAGACTTATTGAACTCCTTTGGGGTCAAACAAAACGTCAGTGGCCCCACTCATCGTCTAAATCATACACTAGATTTAATTATATCATATGGAACCAGTCCAACTGATATAGATATTATACCGCAAAACGATGATGTCACTGATCATTACATGGTGACTTGCATAATACGTACTGCTGAAATATGTCACGTTGCGCCATGTTATAGACCAGGCAGAACAATCCTTCCAACCACTATAGATAGATTTTTAAAATAGCTTACCTGATCTATCTAAGCTGCTAAGTAAACCCAAACAAACAGATGAATTAGAGGAAATGACTAGCAGTTTGAGTTCCATTTTCACTAGTACTTTAGATATTGTTGCACCAATAAGATTAAAAAAGGTTAGAGAGAAAACTAAAGCACCCTGGTACAACAGTGCTACGCATGCTATCAAGAGAGAAACTCGCAACTTAGAGAGTAAATGGAAACAAACTAATTTAGAGGTCTTTAGAATAGCGTGAAAAGACAGTATGTCACGTTATAAAACGGCTCTAAAAACAGCCAGGGCTGAGCATCTCCGCAAACTAATAGAAGATAACCAAAATAATCCAAGGTTTTTATTTAACATCGTGGCTAGACTAACAAATAAACAGACATCACCAGAGCAAAATATACCGTTACAGTTTAGCAGTAATGATTTTATGAATTACTTCAATGAGAAAATAGAAAGCATCCAAAACTAATTTATAAATGTACAATCCTCTATGGTGTCTTATGATTCAGCCTCAATTATGGCCCCTCTAGAACAACTACACCGCTTTACAACGATAGGACAGGAAGAGCTAAATAAACTTATCATTGCTTCTAAACCAACAACATGTTTATTAGATCCAATACCCACTAAACTGCTGAAAGAACTATTACCTGTAGTGGAAGAGCCTCTCCTCAATATTATTAACTCGTCTTTATCTTTAGGTCATGTTCCAAAAATATTCAAGCTGGCAGTAATGAAACCTCTCATTAAGAAACCGCAATTAGATTCAAATAACTTAGCAAATTACAGACCCATTTCAAATCTTCCATTTATGTCAAAAATACTAGAAAAAGTTGTGTCCGCTCAATTGTGCTCTTTTTTGCAAGAAAATGATATCTATGAAAAATTCCAGTCAGGATTCAGACCGCATCATAGTACAGAAACTGCGCTAGTTAAAATTACAAATGACTTACTTTTAGCTTCTGACCAAGGCTGTATCTCAATACTAGTCCTACTTGATCTTAGCGCTGCGTTCGACACTATAGATCATAAAATACTATTGGATCGACTACAAAACTACACTGGTGTTCAGGCACAGGCATTAAGCTGGTTTAGATCGTACTTATCGGACCGTTATCATTTTGTTTGTTTAACTGGGGAAAAATCAAAGATAACGCCAGTAGACTATGGAGTACCGCAAGGATCGGTTTTAGGCCCTCTGCTATTCTCAATATATATGCTGCCACTTGGTAATATTATAAGAAAACATGGAATTAATTTCCACTGTTATGCTGACGACAACACTCAACTATATATTTCATCACGACCAGACGAAAACACTAACTCATCTAAATTGACAGAGTGTCTCAAAGATATAAAATGCTGGATGACGCGTAATTTCCTGCTATTAAATTCAGATTAAACGGAGGTATTACTTATTGGTCCAAAAAACTACTCACAAAACCTCTTACAACACAACTTTAATATAGATGGATGTCCCGTTACTTTATCCTCTACAGTAAAAGACCTGGGTGTTGTACTAGACCGCAACTTGTCTTTCGAAAATCATATTTCATATGTTACAAGAACAGCCTTTTTCCACCTTAGAAACATTGCTAAGCTACGTAACATGCTATCTGTTTCTGATGCAGAAAAGTTAGTTCATGCATTTATGACCTCGAGACTTAGATTACTGTAATGCTTTATTAGCCGGTTGTCCTGCATCCTCAATAAACAAGCTACAGTTAGTCCAAAATGCAGCCGCTAGAGTTCTTACTAGGTCAAGAAAATACGATCATATTACACCGATTTTATCATCTCTACACTGGTTACCTATTAAGTTCCGTATCAACTACAAAATACTACTAATGACCTATAAAGCCCTAAATGGTTTAGCTCCTATGTACTTAACGGACCTTCTTTCGCCCTACAATCCACCGCGTTCCTTAAGATCACTAAATTCAAGGCTTCTGGTCATTCCTAGGATATCTAAGTCCACTAAAGGAGGGAGGGCGTTCTCACATTTAGCTCCAAAACTCTGGAATAGCCTTCCCATATACGGTCCGAGGCTCTGACTCACTGACACAGTTTAAAAATAGACTAAAGACGCATCTCTTTAGTCAAGTATTCACATAATGCTTACCTTTTAGTCCTCTGTTATGCCATACGGAACCGTTTGCCGCTGAAACTGCTTAACGCACCAGTGGGGCTCGACAGCCTTTTAGACAAACGGTTCGGCGCGTAAAAACCGGCAAAAATAGCCTATTACTTATTCATTTTGATGTTTTTGAATGCAAAAACCAAGCAAATGTCATAAATTGACCTCAGACAACTATATAATAAAATTTAAAAAGCCAGTTCATGACCCCTTTAATTTGGTTAAAAATATTAATTTTAAGATCACTAGTAAAAAATTATTATATTACAGTAAAAATAATAAAAAAAAAAAAAAACATTTTTTGATTATTTTTTATACTATACTAAATTTATTATTTAACATTGTAACTTTTCTTTGTTTAAACAATTCATTTCAGTAGATGAAAAAAATGGTCTTGGACGCCACTGTACGTAACAGTGTACAGCTATTGTTCATGTAGGCAGAGCTACATAACTAAACCCACATGTGTCCAGCCACGAGACTTCAAGTGTTTTTACAGGCCATGTTAGTCACTGCTGCTGTGATTCATCCTCTTCACAATGCATCACATTTCCTAACCCTTCTTATGCAGAATAAGACTAAACATTAATGGATTTGAACACCCACCTGAGGGAAGTTTTTAAAGGTTCAGTACATATACACACATATATACTGTATATATACTATGTGTATATATACAGTTATGTTCAAAATAATAGCAGTGTGTTTAAAAAAGTGAGTAAAGCTCAAAATCCTAAAAAACAACTTTTATTTCAATACATAAAAATGCATTGGAAACACTGCAGATTCTATTCAAGATCAAAACAAAGAAAAATGTATGAAATTTGTTTTACTTTATAGAAAGTGTAGAAAAGGGTAAATTGAGCTGGCCACTCCATAACGTTTAATCTTGTTGGTCTGGAACCAAGATGCTGCGCGTTGACTGGTGTGTTTTGGGTCGTTGTCTTGTTGAAACACTCATTTAAAGGGCATTTCCTCTTCAGCATAAGGCAACATGACCTCTTTAAGTATTTTGATGTACTCAAACTGATCCATGATCCATGGGATACGATAAATAGGCCCAACACCATGGTACGAGAAACATCCCCATATCATGATGCTTGTGCCACCATGCTTCACAGTCTTCACAGTGTACTGTGGCTTGAATTCAATTGTTGGGGGTCGTCTGACAAACTGTCTACTGGCCCCTAAACCCAAAAAGAACAGTCCACAAAAGATTGTGCCATTTCTCTTTAGGCCAGTCAATGTGTTCTTTGGCAAATTGTATTCTCTTTAGCACATGTCGTTTTTTCAAAAATGGGACTTTGCGGTTCTTCTTGCTGAAAGCTTGGCTTTACATAGGCGTCTTCTAATTGTTGCTGTACTCACGGGTAACTTCAGATCTTCTTTGATCACCATGGAGCTGATCATTGGCTGAGTCTTTGCCATTTTGGCTATTCTTCGATCCATTTGAATGGTAGTTTCCCGTTTCCTTCCACGTCTTTCTGGTTTTGGTTGCCATTTTAAAGCATTTGATACCATTTTATCTGAGCTGCCTATCATTTTCTCCACTTCTTTATGAGTTTTCCCCTCTCCAATCAACTTTTTAATGATTAACCTCACTAATCTGAACTCCACACTGCTATTATTTTGAACACACCCCTTTCAATTAATGATTCAATTATACAGAACAAATGTAGGGGACCTAGAAATTTGTGCTTAAAATTGGGAAGACTTTTATTTTGACGTCTGCCATATGCGCCGCCATTTTGGGGTTATGACAAGTTCGCACGAGGAGTGAGCTGAGAGAGTGAAGAAGAGCAGCGGGAAGCTGAAGATGAACGTCGACTTCGGGTAGTCAGTCACGTTAAAAAGTTGAGTTT
>JAQIUQ010005635.1:0-13979 GCA_030378365.1 Hybognathus amarus | reverse complement strand
CACAACTCAACTCAAGCATTGCACTCTTCAGTCATCACCACTGCCCTGCACATCTAGAGAACATACAGAACAGGAACACACTGACTCAGAAGAGCCTTATGTTCTTGCAGTTCCTGTTGTTACATTTGCACCTGACACAGACACTGAGTGTCGAGGCGAAGATGGGGATAGACTAGAGCTAGCCTGGAGCCAGTCTGCCATGGGCGCCGCCATTTTGGGGTTATGACAAGTCGCACGAGGAGTGAGCTGAGAGAGTGAAGAAGAGCAGCGGGAAGCTGAAGATGAACGTCGACTTCGGGTAGTCAGTCACGTTAAAAAGTTGAGTTTAGACCCGTGACAGACATAGGAGCTGCATGACGTTGCGTTTGAGTGTTCGTTTATCGGAACGAGGTTGTTTAAGTGAGTGTTAAAAACGAGTTTTCTGCTGTGTTCGGGCGTGAAGCTGAGCAAAAGATCCGTTTAGTGTCAGTGAGTTTCAGTCGCGTATGAGGCGATTACTTTCGTGTTTTCTTTGTTTTAAACAGTTTTTGTTTCATTTGCTCAAACGAACTGGAAACAGTGAGTGCTGCTGATTGTGTGAAGAAAAACGTTTGCTGAGTCGTCGGTTAGGGTCGCGTGTGTGTTCGTCTTCTCATTGCGTCTCGATCAGCTGGGATTGTGGCCTCGTTGAATCAAGCTGCCGTCGTCAGGATCGCGAGGACAATCGCTGAGGGTCAATGAGTGAAGAAACTGTACCCTGCCATCCATTGGTCATCATTCAGCACCTCATCCACTAACCAGGAGTGGTGATGTACATTATTTCTTCTTTTCTCTGAACACTGGTAAGCAAACTATAATTCTGTCAGTGAGTCATCAGAACTGAATTGTTCAATCGTGCAGTTGTTTCTGCTGGAACTGTAATCATTGAATTTTCCTGCAAAGGGATTCATAGACTTTGTTTTGTTCACACAAACTGAATTTTTTTGCCGTGGACTCATAAATGGACTGAATATAATTATTTTTCCTTTCCTTTCCTGGATTTTTGAATCGGATCTTGGATTTTTGAGCCTAATTGAAGTGAACTCTAAGTGAATCGAGTGAACTTTATTTGAAAGGTTGAGTGAACTGTGAAACGTTTCAGTCTATTTACAGCAAGTGAAACTGATTGTTCAGAAACTGAAACATTTGTTGATTTTTCATTTGTTGATTTTTCTCTTTATTATTTTCCATATTTTTATTTCACTTTGATCTGCATTTGAAATTTGTTTTTGCATTTCCTGTGGAAACAAAGCAAACAGAATCATTTCAGTTTGTGCAACAAACATAAATGTTTTTTTTTTGTTTATTAAACTAAAACTGTTTATGCTAACTTTGAGTGCCTTATGCTAAGGAGTGGGGCGTCTTACCTATCCTGTTAGATCTGGGGAGGGCGGGTCTTGCAGTCAACTAGGTTTAACTCCTGAGTTTTCTCACACACTTCAGGTGGCTGCCGTGCATTGAGTAAATCCTGAAGCCCACCTTGCCGACTCTTGAGCATTGCACATTGCAGCAGGATAGACACCACACACAACAGGGCTATCAGTTGTACAAAGACTAAAAGCATTGGGTGGGGGGACTAGGATCCTGTTGCTCACTCAGTCTTCCTTAGCATAGTGCTGAAAATTTCCCCCACAAGGCGGTGGCATATATCCCTCTGCCACACAAGCAACATACATGTCATGACTGGTGGGTCTGTTGTTTTTCTATTACTTTACTACACCTACTAGTAAATTATTTGCCATGTAGAAATATAATTTCTACCAAAAACAGTGACTGATCTGGTTAGTGATGTTGGACTGCTATTATTTTGAATATATATATATATATATATATATATATATATATATATATATATATATATATATATATATATATATATATATATTCAAAATAATAGCAGTGATATATATATATATATATATATATATATATATATATATATACACACAAACACACACACATACTGTGTGTGTGTGTGTATATATATATATATATATATATATATATATATATATATATATATATATATATATATATTTTTTTTTTTTTTTAAATAAAATTTAAAAAGCCAGTTCATGACCCCTTTAATTTGGTTAAAAAATATTAATTTTAAGATCACTAGTAAAAAACCACTACCACGCACCCTAAGGGATTGAAACTTGACGGCCCAGAAAGTCAATGAAGAAAATGTTTAAATATTCCATGTGACTACAGTGGCTCAACTATAAGTTTATCAAGTGACGAGAATACTTTTTGTGCGGAAATAAAACAAAAGTAACAACTTTATTCGACTATTCCTTTTCTTCCTTGTAGGCCTGAGATGAGAGTTCAAGAGATTTCCACGACGCATGCGTGAGAACTACGTTATTCTTCTACTACTTTTTGTTCAGTTCTTGCGCATGCGTCGTGGAAATCTCTTGAACTCTCGTCTCAGGCCCAGAAGGAAGAAAAGGAATAGTCAAATAAAGTCGTTGTTTCTGTTGGGAGGGGGGGGGGGGTTCTTACATAAAGTATTCTCGTTGCTTGATAAACTAAAACTTGAGACACTTTAGTCTGTAGTACAGTTTTGGGTGAACTATCCCTTTTCATTTCTCTTAAAAAGTGCCACAGTTTACCCCAATTTCCCCCTGTGTTCCCAATCTGAATGTGGTCTACTTGTAGTCTTGGAAATTAAAAATATAATCAGTATTGAAAATATAAACAATGATTTCCACCAACAACACTGAGAAGATGTTTTCATTATTAGTTGATAGATAGCAAAGGTTCTGGGAATCCTTAATTTTATTTTTATAATAAGTCCCCTTGTGTCCTTACTGTATGTTTTTTCTCCTTTTATTATGTTTGGAAATTAGTCAGACTAACATACATTGCATACATTTCCACCACAGTTGATGAATGGGAAAATGATCAAGGAACCACAGCAATATATACAAAAAAAGGGGAATGATTTTCTTACCAAAAGGGAACATGAGGTTTACTAAATACAGTATGCTCTACTTCCCTCTGGCATGAATGTGTATAGACAGCTGTGCACTTTTCTCATTGCTCAACTCTAGAGAATTTGGTGTGACTTTCATGCATAATTCAAAAACCTTTTAATTAAACTTCATTATTCTGCTTACCAACTATACTTTATCCAAATATAACCAGGCAATGAGTCCCACTGGCTTTGCTTTGTTTGGATTTGGGTTTGCTTTTTGTTATTACAAGAACATCTTCCCATATCCTCCATGTATTTGTATAAATACAGCAGTCAACATTTGGAGTGGATCAAAACCTTTCATCAAAGTTACAGGATTTTTTATTTATTTTTTTGCTCCACTTTAATTGTTCTACACATAAAGATAAACTAAGCATTGGCGTTCAAAATGGTTTTATTAATCAAAGAAACTTAATTTAGTCTTATAAATATTAAATATTCTGTGGGAACCTTCTCCGGAGGGGATTGTGATGATTTCTGAAACCCTCAAGCATCACAAGTAGGTAAAAAATGTCCTTGCTGGTGATTTTTACACAATCACAGGAAAAATGCAATGCATTTTTCCTTCTGACTACAGACTGAACTGAACAGAAGTTTCCTCTTTCTTGCTTTGGACCTCCTTTGTATGAAATAATCTTGGGTAAAAACAAGAAGTGTTCACTATAAAATACCATGGTAAATATCTTCAAAACCATCTGTACCGTTCCATTAGTAGATCTTGCTAATGTGTGTTATAGGGATGTTTTTTAGCGTGTGGACAAGTCACAATCTATGATGAATTATGTGGCATGGGTTGGCTTTAAATTCATTAGGTGCCACTGAAATAACAATCCTTCCATTCAAGGAAGTGAAACGCCCAACACAACACATTAAGGTTGGCACATTAAGTCATTTAACAGTATTTTCTAAGCAGATGCTTGTTTACTAAGAAAACTATTAGCCAAGAAGGAGTTGTTATTGTCTCCCACTTATTTTCTACATAGAGACATATGCAGTACCAAACCAACCAGATTATGGCCGGATTAGATACATACATTAGATACATACAAAACATTTTTTTTACACATTTATTTATTTATTTATTTATTTATTTATTTATTTATTTATTTATTTATTTATTTATTTTTGCAGTCACAAAATAATAGCTTATTCAAAATAAGTCTTATTCAAAGACTAAAAAATATGGACAAAGCGTCTGTGACGTCACCCATAGACTTTTTGAAGAACGTGTTTGAGACTGTTTAGACTGTCTATGGGCGGCGCCATACTGGAAAATCTTGAGAAATGCAAAATACAAAAGTTTCAGAAAGGATACAGAGGTGGTGTGATGTGTTGTGTCAGATCATGGCCGAGACGTAAAATTCACTCTGCGCAGCCCGTTATCAGCTGTCAATCAAAGTTAACCACCCTTATTTGTCATACATTTTATATCTAAAAATGATCTAAAATAACGAGTTAGAAAAAAAAATTCACCCCCCTCACAGTTGTCAGGCACACGGACCATATTGAAAATTACAATTAAAGTCCATGGAACCAAACTGTAAACATACAGTGTTTACTGTATGAATTTATGCTGTGAAAACGGATATTTTAACATGACGTCTATGGATATTTGCTCCCTTTTGGGACCGGCCTCTAGCGGATTTGAGATGTATTGCAGTTTTTCGCACTTCCGGGTAGGCTTCATGTTTCAGATTAGAATGTTGCCGCTTGGTCTTACTCAAGAGAGTATGCGATTTTGGATGCGGCCTAAATGTTACTGTATCTGTTTTTAGTAAGGCGAAATGCATGTTAGCGTTAATTGTTCAGTTATGCTGGACATTTAGAAGAGTTTCTGTAATGGTTTTGTATTTTTTCAGTAAAAATGGTGCTTGTACTTAGGCTTTTATTAATTGCTTCACTGAGTGTGAAATAACAATACTTATGCAGTATTAACACCAGTATATTCTTCTTTGTTTATTGTTGTGAAGACATGACACGAGAAAAGGCAGGAGACACTGCTTGCAGTCAGTGAAATCATTATTGACTTCGAAATAAATTATATCAAATCAAAAATAACAAACAAAAACACTGAAGGTGACCCTCCTCACAGAGATCCCTCACCAGAACTGCTTTTACAGACAAAAATACATTCCTTTATACTGAAAGGGTCAACCATTTGACAATAATAGGGAATTTAAAAAAAATTCTCATACATCCCAGCAAACACGGAACATTCCCCTAACGTTCCAGAATGATCCAATGAGGTTATTTTTTGGGAACCAAACAAGAACGTTATAGGAAAGTTCCATGTATGTTATTTTAGGTTCCATTTTTATGACATAAGGAGAACATTCCGGGAACCCTGGTTCCCCTAACCTTAAGGGAAAGTTCTATGAATGTTCTGGCAGCCACAAACTAATGTTCCCAGAACGTTCCCAGAACCAAAATTTGTTTGCTGGGATTATACATATCTACACTGAAATGACAATAATATTCAAAATACATTAACCTTAATTATACAAGGAAAATAATACAAATAATAAACAAATACATTTCTACATATAAACATAAACACACAAAAACAGAAGTGAGAAATGGACTATGCCTACACTAGCCAGAATTCTTTGGGATGGCATAAAATTAGGAACAGGAAGGCCTCACGTCCTCTTAAACACCCACCCCCAGAAACCATGCTGCCCAGACATGAACCCAGGTCAGTTTTGCAAATGAGGATAAAACTAATATTTTAATTAATTATTTTGTGTAAATTCCAAATAAAGAAAATAAATAAATACATCTCTTTTTTTATCAGTCTAATGTGCACCTCAGACTAGAAAAAAAGTCACCAAATAATGAGAAACAAACATTTATAGAAAGAATATAAACCAAACAAACACAGGGCATTCACTGCCAACAGGGGTGACTTAGGACTGGTCACAATTGTATATATTGCATATAATGATGAAAGAAATTGCATTAGCAATAGTACATGGCAGAATGCTATAGACATTAATTAATTGAAGTGTTCTCATTTATTTATGGAGGACGAAAGAAATAGACCCATTCATTGTAGACATTTTCACTAATTTAGTAATTTCGCATGCGTCGATGGAGAAGGAAATGTAAAAAGCAACATATGATGGCAGAGATTTCAGCTTATAAATTCCCCTATCCTAGAGAGAGTGAAGTGCTAACATGGATTTCTGTCTAGATATGTAATAAACATTTTGCAGGTGTTTCAAATCTGTGCATACTAGCGCTAAATGAATCCCCTATTTTAGCGGCATCTACTGTTTTAGAAAAGAAAGTTGCTCAACTGCATTTGTGAGATAATCGAGCCCGTTCTCATCCTTTGGCGTCATATAGGTGACGCCATATGACATTGTTTGGCACCCTTTAGCGTCAATATAACACGCAGAACCTAAGACATCATACAGGTGACTGGCATCCTTTAGCGTCAATATGAGACGCAGACCCTACACCAGACCTAAACCTACACATAACAGTCCATGTTAAATTGACGCTTAAGTGTGCGTAGTATTTCAACGAAATGTCATTTGGCGTCACCTATATGACGCCAAAGGATGAGAATGTGTTGGATAATCTGCCTGGACACATTTGTGAGAAAATGGAGCCGAGAGATATCATAACAGACAGATATGCATTTGTGTGCACTAGATTTGGTATTTGTTCAAAGGTTACATGCAATTTGTTGGATGGTTTTTATTTATTTGTGAAATTTTATCTAGGCTCATTTATTTATATTTGCAAAACACAATGCATATGTGTTACTCCACTGCATTTTCGCTCAAATTGACTTGCGCATTGCTTTCTGTTTGTTTGCCAGTCGAGTTTTCCTTTGCAAAGCAGATTGAGTTTATGCGAAATGCTGGATTTGTTTGTTTAATTATGGCACAATGTTAACTCCATACTTCTGTTTTATTCACCATGTAGGAGAAAAGAAAGAAAGAGAGTACTCAAATGTAAGAGAGTACTCAAATGTACTTGACAGCTCCCCAGCTCTCAGTTATGCAAGGATCCCCACAGGCATCCCATTTCTCACCTCAGCATCCAGACACTGATGTGCATTACGGTCTGAGCAACTAGAGACTATGGCTTAGTTTAGAGAAGCGGCAATAGTCTGATTGTTTTGGCTGATCTGACTCAAATCCATTTAGTTGTTTGTTGTCTAGTGAATCGTGAACAAGTCATGCTTCTGAACCAGTTCTTTTGAAAGTTTTACATAAACTGATTCGCAATTGCAAGGACACAATTGTAAAGCATTCCATTGTAGAATAATATGAATAATAATAATATGAATTTATAGTAACTATGATATTTTGGTGGAAATGTATGGGTATCATCGAAGAAGAGTTACATTGGAACCATCAACTACTCTGCTGTTCACATAATCTTTATAATTTACTCAAAACGGCCATAATTTAAAAAAATTATTGACTACAGAATTTAGTTAACTGATATTATACACTCACCTAAAGGATTATTAGGAACACCATACTAATACCCTTCGCCTTCAAATCGCCTTAATTCTAGGTGGCATTGATTCAACAAGGTGCTGAAAGTTTTCTTTAGAAATGTTAGCCCATATTGATAGGATAGCACAGTGATCTCAAACTCAATTCCTGGAGGGCCACAGCTCTGCACAGTTTTGCTACAACCCTAATCAAACACACCTGATCCAGATCCATTCAGCTAATCAAGGTCTTTAGGATTACTAGAAACTTCCTTACAGGTGTGAGTTGGAGCTGGTTGGAACTGAAACTGTGCAGAGCTGTGCCCCTCCAGGAATTGAGTTTGAGATCCCTGGGATAGCATCTTGCAGTTGATGGAAATTTGTGGGATGTACATCCAGGACACAAAGCTCCCGTTCCACCACATCCCAAAGATGCTCTATTGGGTTGAGATCTGGTGACTGTGCGGGCCATTCACACACTCATTGTCATGTTCAAGAAACCAATTTGAAATGATTCAAGCTTTGTGACATTGTGCATTATCCTGCTGGAAGTAGCCATCAGAGGATGGGTACGTGGTGGCCATGAAGGGATGGACATGGTCAGAAACAATGCTCAGGTAGGCCGTGGCATTTAAACGATGCCCAATTGGCACTAAGGTGCCTAAAGTGTGCCAAGAAAACATCCCCCACACTATTACACCACCACCACCAGCCTGCAAAGTGGTAACAAGGAATGATGGATCCATGTTCTCAAGATCCCAGTAACTGAGCAGATCGTGAAATACTCAGACTGTCCCAGTCTCTCACCAACAACCATTTCACGCTCAAAATAGATTAAATCACCTTTCTTTCCCATTCTGACATTCAGTTTGGAGGTCAGGAGATTGTCTTGACCAGGACCACACCCCTAAATGCATTGAAGCAACTGCCATGTGATTGGTTGATTAGATAATTGCATTACTGAGAAATTAAACAGATGTTCCTTATAATCCTTTAGGTCAGTGTATAATTCTAATAAATCTGTAAATTGGTTATTTTAAAGCAGTTCTTTGAAATGTATTGATCTTGATCTTTCCACTGTTAATCCATACAGAGGATATTCGGATTTTTTTTCCTTTATGTATCCTTTATTCCTTTTTTTCAATATTTATAAATGTGTGCATTTTACAGTAATCCTGCTACTTATGTTTTTTGAAGGATGATGAGTTCAATGCCGTCATGAGAAGACTAATCATTTCAGTTTTCAATCCTCTTCCACAATGACAGCTTCCCTCATGTCTCTTGCTGTCACTTATTTCATTACTATGGCAACCAGTGATGATAATATACAGGATATTAACCACACCATCTGAACATGGATCTTGAGTTCAGCACTTGCAAAATGACAGTGCGGACAGTCATTCCTAAAGATCTGATTTGATCAGATTTAGATGCATTATGAACAAACCCAGAGATGCACTATGATTAAACCACACATTTCAAAGTGCTTTTGAATACACTGTCTATAGTAATGCACATTTTTAATGGATTTACGTTGCAGGAAGTTCATCTCAGTGGGTGGTTGACTGGTTTATTTTCGAGTCAGTGAGGACACATTAATGTAGCTCATGCTACTCTCAAGGACCTTACAGAAGACTGTTCTTCCTGTGTCTGTTTCCCACCAGCCTTTTATAAATGCACAAGGGAATTATAATGTACCTCCTGCACAAAGGCTTCAGGAGCCATACTGAATCACATATATGAGAGACGCTCTGATTACACACACCCAGAGCTATGTGCTGGGCTTTATCTCAGGATTCTCAATTCCCGTTAGAGAGTGTCAAATATGATACACCTGTCTCTCACGCAGTGTCTAACCCAGCAAGTCGTCACCAAGCTCGCTGTCTGACGCATGTTGGCACCAGTAATGGAACCACTTTCCATATGAATTTGACAGCTGAATGACCCGATCTGCATTACCATTAATGTATACCTGGGTTTGGTAAGAACTGCTATTTATGATACTAAATCTTACTTTTGTGAGATTTCATAAGCATTAAGGATTTTCATGAACATTTATTTACTGTATTTATTCTAAATGTAATCATCTACAGGAGGTGAATCATGAAACTAAAACCCCTGGTTTTAGGCCATAATAGTTTATTAGTATAGTGTAGGGCCTCCTTTTGCGGCCAATACAGCATCAGTCTATCTCGAGAATAACTAGTCCTGCAAAGTGGCCAAAGGGATTTTGAGCCATTCATTCAATATTTGATGCTGTTTTCTGAATCTCTCCTCCAAATTAGCCCAAAGTGGCTCAAAATTTTTTAGATCTGATGACTGTGAAGTCTTTCTGTGTGTATTATCATGTGGACACAGCACCGCTTCAGGGTACAATGTACCAAGTTGGGTACACGGGTACCAAGTTGGTGCACATGGTTCCTCCAGAATGGCTTGGTAGTCATTGGTTGTTATGCGCCCGTCAAGCACAGTGGATTCCCTGATATTGCAGCCCAAACCAATGATTCACTCTGGGCATGCAACGGCTGGGGTGGTACTCCCTAGGAGTGGATTCATGAGAGGAAACACATGTTTCTCATTATCCAAATTCTCATTATCCCATTTGCACGGTTGGCACTATTGAAACTATAGGCTCTATAGACCAAAGGTTTGGCTATAGCAGTCCGACCATGAAAGTTTTGTTGGCAACACAACGAGCTGTGTAGTTAATTCTGCAATGATTTGTGCAGGATGTAGTTTTATGTTTTTTGGATATAATCTGGGTTAGTACCTTGATATCCCTTTCAGACAGCTTCCTCTTCCACCAACAGATTGGATGTGGTTCGTCCCGTGGTGGTATGCCGACAGTTACCCTGGATTGCCATGGCTACCGTAAACACACAAAATGCTTGCTGTCCGTTGGACACAGACTGGACTCTGATATTCCTCTTTGACATCTCTTGATATCTATATTCGTTCTTTGTGGGGCTTGGTTGAGCCTCCAGCACTTTCTGCTATTTCTGAATGAAGAATGTAAGAGCAGCACACAGGCTGACAAGCAGGTATGAGCATGAAACTCTCCAATGCTGTTTGGCCAGTGTTTCAGTTTCATTGTCCAACCCCTGTGTTCTATATCTACTATTAATTAGTGCTGTCAAACAATTCAAATATTTAATCGCGGCTAATCGCATTAATGTCACTGTCGACTCGTGAATTAATCACACATTTTTTATCTATTCTATATGTCTCTTTATTTCTTTTTCTTCTGCTATTTTTTCTCATTTCAATGCTCTTATCAACATGGAAAAGTGGAAGAGCTTGCTTGATGTTTTTTTTTTTTTTGGATTTTTTTTTTTTTTTTTTAATCGAAAAAGAACATTCTCCATTGGAGGAAATAATCGCACACAATGTAACACTGTCCATCAATAAAAAGGGTGAAAGAGATACAGACGAGATCCTGATATTTACAAGGGGCGGAGATTACACATGGCAGCTGTGTGTGTGCTTGCTGTTTTAAAATGGACGTGCTGCGATGATGATAGCTCAGTTCACAACGACAAAATACACAGATCACTTTGGTCTAGTCAATTGAACCATTTGCCAACTTTTAAAAGTAAACTTTCCATTCAGAATCATACTGGCATCATTTCAGGAATCCATTTCTTTTGTTTTCCAGTCCCCAATTGTGCTTTGGTCGACAAACAACAAAGTGCACTGTTGCAAAAGCGACTGAAAAAAACTACAAAGTTTGCTAGGCCAAAATGAATGTTAATTGCGCAATGAAAAAAAAATGATGCCGTTAAAATGGGTTTTGGCGTTTTCAACAGCTGTCAATAAGGCGTTTAAACGGACAGCCCATATTATAAATTAATTTATTCTCTTTTTTCACATTAAAAATATTAGCATGACACAAGTAGTTTTGCTGACCCAATGCATTGTTTTTGGTTTACCCAGGATTTTCAATGCAATGGATCTGTAATATTGCTAAAATTCAGGCTGTCTAAGTTTAATTTGGCTCACGCTGCGCCCAGACAACTCCGACAGGATGTTCCCAGAGGCATATGGCATGCTCACTGGGCTCTTTCCCTGACAGCTGTGGCCTAAACACCCTATGGCTCTCAGATAACAGCACCTGTCTTTGTTGTGTGTCCACTATTTACTCTCCTGGGAAGTGTATGGAGAGGCATGGTTTCTCAGAATGAAGAGGTCAAACATCTGACAACAGCATGAACTCTGTTTATTAGCCTACTTTCAGACAAAACTGGGGGCACAAACATGGGGCGAACAGTTATGGATTAATAACACCTCCAGCTCAGTTGCTGTGGGACCCAGTTTCAGTACGTTGAAATTGGCCCGAGGCTAATTATGTGCACTGTCCATGTCTGACAGCATTTTCACATCTCTTGACGCCAGCTGTGAAATTACAGTGCTGCACCTCTTATATTTCATCTGTTCATTTGGAAATAGGATCATTTGTGGCAGGTCAGAAAATAGGACTCTCCAAACTGGCATTCTTGTATCTCGTATGCTAGTGTATGTGCATTTGACATGTGTCCTGTATTGCATAATGTGCACATCTGTACATCTCTGCGTAATCTCAATTCTGCATTCCCTGACTGAAGGGTCTCTGTTGGACCATGTGAAAATTGTTCAAACTGAGCCGATCACCCAAAAGGCCTTGCAAAGATTAAAAACTAATTGAAATCACACATCCTCCTGGGAGCCATTCACGTTTTTCCCTTTGTAGGGGACATATGTCTTTTTTTTCTGAATGCATTGAGGGTTTGCCACGATAGCTTCTTAATTTCCATTCCTAGTTTTTTGAATTTTGTCATTGTGTGTGCTACCAAGTATTGAGGTCTCTGCATTCAGCACATGTACTTTGTGAAATGAATTATGTGGTGCCACACACTACATTATTGTGGGGATTACTTAGATGTGTCTTAGAAAATCATTCACTTTAATAGTGTTCACTATAATTCAACGATGTACTCTTTGAGAGAAAATGTACTAACAGAAAAGAAAACTTTATCAGATAAACTAGACTAAGCACTCACTGTTACTAGAGTACACTAAAATAAAACTCCGCAAAGTGTACTGGGTGCAATAGACAAGCTCTCAACTCATTAAGTTACTGGCAATGCTTCTTCATAGACTTCAAACATTTTCTACAGTATTAAAATGGGAACTTGCTGGTGTCCCAGTAAGTTCACTTGCAGTACAAATCAAGAAAGGCAGGACAATATGAACTAGCATGCACTTAAACTCTACTCCTGAGTACACTTATAGTCCACTTAAACATATACTTTTATATACTACAAGTGGGCCAGTTTAGTCCCAAGCGGTATTAACAGGTTTACTTCTAGTAGCACTACATATTGACATTAGTATACTTACTACATAAAGTATACTTGAAAATATACTTGAATATTACTTAAGTATCTTCTTAGTAAATGAACTTGAAGTGTATACTTCTTTTTCAGAAAGGGTTGTCACATTTAATTAAATGTGTTAATTGCTGTTTCTGTCATAGTCCTTGTCTGCACCAGTCTGTCTTCCTCATTTGCTACTACACTTCCCAGGATCCTCTTGTCTCCACACCTGAACTCACTCCCTCAATCATCCACCTGTTCATCAGCCTGATCATCTGTGTCACCTGTCACTCACCTGTTAGGTTCGATTTGTGCCTGTATTTCATTTGCTTTGTTCAGTCAGTCCTTTCGATTTATTGTCTGTTATGTTGTTGCGTGTTTGGTGAGTGTACCCTCTGCCTGCCTGCCTGCCTGCCTGCCTGCCTGCCTGTCTGTCTGTAACCGTTTGATTTTGAGTAAACCTTGCACTGGAGCTCTTTGCATCTGCCTGTCTTCATCTACACCACATACCAGTGACCGTTTCTTTACAATTGCATGTAATATTTAGCAATTTCTCCAATTTTTCAGTGCTTGGCAACTTGGCATGAACGGACCTTTCGACACAAATAAGAGTGAATGTGTGCATATTGTTTTAAAAATAAAATATTAGTTGCAAATAATTTAAATTGATTCATTCACAACTATAGGCTACAGTAGAAACTATTAACTTTTGTACCTCTTTTCTTTCTTTATTCCCTTCAAATACCTTTTTAATAATTTAATTAATTAATCTAAATATATAATACCTACATACCCCCAAACTTTGGTCCCACCAATGTTCAAGACATGGTCTCGAGCCCTTGTTACGATAAACAGGTCAGAAGAACATTCCAAAGGTTTATAAAAAACACATTGTTTCGGGTCCTATTTGAGGATTTCAGATAAGCTGTCTTTGAACAGCAGCCCTGTTTGTGGAGTATGTAACTCTACACTATCACATCAAATGCCCCGCCAGTCCATTCCTTGGCAGGATGTCTTGTTCTTCAAATGTCTTGTTTACTTTACAGATGGCTGGAAACTCTAAAAGTAAATAGTCGACTCCCCTGAAATCCTGGTAGCATTCCTGAGGGGGACCGGTGCCAGTATCGAGAGGTACTTTAGTGATTGTTTTCATTGGTGAAGCCTTTCCCGTCTT
>JAQIUQ010005634.1:0-18165 GCA_030378365.1 Hybognathus amarus | reverse complement strand
ATACCTATTTCGTTAAATGTAAAAATATTAAACATATTACAGCAATATGTAATGTATTAGTATGATTATTGACACAAATGTAAATAAATCATTACAGATAGAATCTTGTGATGAGATTTAAAAAATGCACAGAATTTTTCTCTCTTTTTTTGTTTGCATTTGGGTTTATCGGTGGCTGGCCCATTTTTATGAAAGTATAAGTAGAAGGTAAAAAAATATACAGTAAAGCTTAAATGAACATTGAGAAACAGACTAGGTGGGTCGGATGTCAAAAATTAAGCGCTCGAAGATATGAAACTTCACGTAGCCTTCTGCCAGAACTATTGGCAGGGACGGATTATGGGTTGGAGACCAGAGGTGGCCCTGTTCTAGTCTTATGCCAGAGCGAGGATTATATGCTCATGTTTAACCACTACAGAGGCAGTAGAGTAACAGCAAGTACAGAGATGGCTAGCCGATGAAAGGCTGTTCCACGGGGACAGGGCAAGGGCGTAGGATGATCGACTTGAAATGGATCTCATCAAATTATCAGTGAATCTATAGATGAACCACAGATTTGGCTTGGGAACTATCTCTGGCCTGAAAAATTTCTTGAAACTGCATTTGGTAACACATGTGACAGTGAGATTATATTCTTCAACTCTATGCTTCTGATGCCCTTGTAGCACGCAAGAGTGGCAACTCCTCTGTCCAGCCAACCGATTCACCGATTCTGTCAGGTCAGTTCTGGCTCCAGGCCTTTTAGTACCCTTCACTGCTGTAGGTCCCCAGCAGAAGGTGCACCAAAAATGGCTGAGTACAAGGTTCAGACTTTGCTACATTCTAGCAGCTTGACAGTGGGAACGCAAATAAATGCAGTCCCAAAGCCAGTCTACCGACTGCGTAATGGAAGCGAGGCAAAAGTGAGCGTTCTCTTGGGCTGCTTCGTAAACCGTCGCCTTTGGACATCGCGTCAGTTGGCAACGTCATATCAGGGAGCCTGTCAGCTCAGTGGTGCATGTTCAGTGCAGGCGGCGGTCGTCAGGTCAGTGTGCTTTAGCTAGCATTTGCATTTTAATTTTATCATCGTCATGGTAAATTATTGTGTTTGTGGAGATTTGCAAAAACTCTGGCCTGTCAGGACTTTCCAGGTGGAGTCCAGAAGCTGCCTCTACAAGAAAGAGGACAGTGCTATGGCCTCATTCTGTTCACATCCGTGCTTATGCGGTCTGCGCAGGGTGGAGAGGCGGAGACTGCTCTTCCCACGTAGGCTTGGAAAAAGCAAGCAAACCCGTATGCTAGCCATTCACTTCAGATCAAATGGTTCTTATACCCAGCGAATATGAGATGGAGGTACACACGTGGATGCCAGAAGCAAGTATCTGGCTGACTGTGCTGTTACCAATGGCATCAAATAGTGTGATATAGGTAACTTATTAATGCCCTAAATAGAACTTGTAATTTAAAAACAAAATTGGTTGTTTAAATACTCAGCCTATGTAGCCTATGCTTTTAGTATAGAAATATAACTTACCTCAAGTATAGATTTTATACATTTAATAGTATATATCTACCCTAAACATACTAATGTTCTGCTGGCCTGTTTATCTGGAGTCATAATAATGCTGTACAATATCTGAGCACAGTGTATATCATCAAGAGCGTGTATTGTATATAAGCACGTCTCTCACCAAAAAGACACCTGTCCTGTTCTCCACTGGTTCTCCTCATATCACAGCTCAATTTCTCTCTGACCGTTCTGTCTAACATTATCCTGGCCTTCCCTTAATCTTCTTTAGCATATCACAGCTCATAACTTCATGGCTTAATCTGATAGACAAGTTATTCCTCAGGCAGTCAAAAATGTCACTGCTCAGATCACAATGATATCGGGACAAGCATCTAGATACTGGCAGATAAAAGACTTAAAATGACCATCATCAAGGCCATGCAGGCCAATATGTGATATTTCTACCAATGAGCCTTGCCGAATAAGATGGTGGTGTGTTTCCTATGGCACGTGGCAGACCAGACGGAAGCATCAGCGCCAGCAAATTAAACTTCCAGACATAAGATAGTGATGCATTCTCACGGTTGCTGATAGTGGACAAGTAAAGTGTCCTTCACAAATCTGCTTCTGAAGAAAAATTATTATCATAGCCATAAGTACCTCTTGTGAGTTCAATTCTGACACCTTCACTCAGTTGCGCAATGCTCTGAGGTAAGAGTTGCTGGGCAGACTCAGCAACAACTGTATTTAATTGTACATACAATCATAACATAACATACATTCTGTTCATCATTTCATGTGCGTTAAACATTGACTATGTGCTGGCCATTGCACTAAATGAGAAGTGCACGTGCAATATTGAATACAGTTACCTGAGTTGTCCTAGGCGCAACAAGCAACTCTCTCGTGCGGTGTGCAACACCCTTTACACTCACGGGACACCGCAATTCACAAAAGTTCTTTACTTGCATGTGGTCAAAGTCTTGCTAGGTGAACATATCACTGCATGTGCTGTGATGCGCTGTTCTACATCATCCTCTTTCTGAGCCACGTCACCCGACGCTCACAGGACTTAAAAGCCTGTCCACAAGCGTCTGCATCGAGGACTAATGTTCGAGAGTCTTATTGGACTCATACTTGTGTGTCAAAATACTGATACTCTGGATTCAAGTTTCGATCTGCTAAAAAAATTTAGACATCACAGGTACAAGTGCCAAATGGTCCAAATCCCAATTCAAACCCGGATCTGGATGGCATGCATGCACGAAGGGCGTGAAGTTGCGTCCTCTTCATGAAAGCAGCGGCGCTGCTGATGTGGCTTCTGTGTGCTGCTAAACAGCAAAACACACTATTTAAATATGAACCCTGCATGTTGGGCTTGTCTCTCTGCTGTGAATGGACCAGCAACGCTGACACGCACTTCATTAAGGTTAACGTTACCTCACACACACACAGCACGCACCAAAGCACGAGTAACGACTGCGCACTGTTTTCCAGTCTCTGCTGCCTCACGATATAATGACATGATTCATGATCCATTCATCTCCGAGAAGTTACTTAATGAGCATCTACCGATTTTAAATAGAACACTGCATGTCTGCTTTGTCTCTATGTGAATTAACGGCACAGACCGGCAGTTTCATTAACGCATGTCCTCTCTCTCTCTACCACACACACACAAACACTGAAGCAAGAGTGACACTGACAGCTGTTTCAGTCTCTGCTGCCTCACAATATGATGAGCATGATTCATGATTCCATCTCAAAAGAGTCACTTACATAAGCATTTACCGTTTCATCTGAGAAAAGACTATCATCATATCATAGAGTCGTATGCATACACACACAGAAGAGTCAAAGGTTACTCTGGCAACCATTCAAAATAAAAGTTTGGTTTAACTTAAAGAAATGGACAGAAATAACTATATTAGGCTACTGTTACAATATATTTAACTGACGTCTCCATTTATTAAAAATACTACTGTCAGCCTAAATCCACTGAATGCTGTATTTTTCACTTGATTTTTACTATAAACAATATTTCTAAGTATCAATCAATATTTCGTTTAAACAACATGCTATAGCTTCTAAAAGCTTTCAGTAAATGTACCATACATAAATGAAAGTAAATTGAATTTAATTTAATATTTTTTTCAAGTAGTTAAATAAAATTAAAAAAAAACTAATATTTGTTGTGGTACCAAAATTGGTACCAAAACCGTGACATTTTAATGGTATCGGTTACCAACTTACTGGAATTTTGGTACCGTGACATCCCTATAGTGTCAATCGTTAAATGCACACAAGGTTTACACATAAACAAAGTTGGTTATGTCTAAAGTGAAAACAATCAGAGAAAATCTGCTTGTCAAATGCGTGCATATTCAGACGCATGCACGTGCAGTTCTTAAGAGAACAGTAATAATATGCTGCCGCTTGTCCTTAAAGCATACTGCACCCAAAATAAAAAGTCTGTCATTATTTACTCACTCTAATGTTGTTCCAAACCTGTATTCATTTATTTCTTGTGCTTAAATACACTATGGAAGTCACTGGAGTACAGCAACTGTTTGGTTCAGCCACATTCTTCCAAATAACTTTTATAATTTCAACAGAAGAAAGAAACTTGAGAGAGTAGTAAATTATGACAATTTAATTTTTTGGGAGAACGATCCCGTTAATATTAATAAAACAACAAAACACAGAGGAAATCACTCACTGCTCTTGACTGAGAACTTTAATAGAAGCTTTAAAAAGCTTTTTTGCACTTAAAAAAATACAAATATATCGGTATCGGGCAAAATTAGTTTGAAAATATCGGCATATCGAATATTCGGCCAAAATCCTATGATCGTGCATCCCTAGTCACTGCGATCCATTGTTTTCCTGTTGTGTGAATCGACGGCTTTCCCGCTCATTGCGTCACGCCCATTTTCAGACGCGAAAGTACATTTTTCACAAAAACGACTTCAGAAGCTTCTGTAGCGTGTTTATAAGTATATTTTACAGAAAATCTAGTTCCTACATTGTTTTTCTATGCATTTGACTCGTTGGGCCCACTAACCTGCAATATGCCCTTTAAGTCTGATCTATTACCTTGATCTCTTGAATCTGGTTGTCCAGACCTCCAATGTCTGCGTACGTCTCCTGTGGGGCCTTTTCTACTTTCATTACAGTCACCAGAGGGTCTGTGTCATCCATCAGCACCCCGATCACTGCATGAACCTGCAAACATTTACATCACTCAAATTTCATTACAGAACTATTACAATAAATAATAATAACAATTTGGCATAATAAATATTTGGTAATAAATTTATTTTCTTGATTGATTTTCTGTGAGTCAATATTTTTGTCTATTTATTGATTTGAAAGACTTTTACTAACCTTGTGGTTCAGTAACACAGAGCAGCCGGGCTCAAGGAGTCTTTATCTACAAATGACAGAATACTGACATAATGTTCAGAGCCCACTGAGGTCGAACACAATGGCATGATTATTCATCGATGATCTCCTCCAGAGTCCCCACCGACATGGGCGTCCCTCTGAGATCATCCACTTTAGATCTCTCCTCCTACAAAACAAAACATTGTCAAGGGATGGGCATTGTTTTATCTTGATTTGTGTTTGTAAAGGGTTAGTTCACCCAAACTTAAAATTTCTGCCATCAATTAATCAGTCTCATGTTTTTCCAAATCAATCATAAATTAGGGAATTCTTGAATGAAATATGAGGGTTTTCTGTCCTCTATTGAAAGTCTATTGACCCAAAACTCTGACACATTCAAAAAATGTTAATCAAAAGATTGTAGAATAAATTCATATGAGTTGAGTGGTTTAATCCAAGATGATTTTTCGAAGAACCAATGAGGTTTGATCTTGCACGCCAAGCAAGTCTGTTTGAGCTTCTGTTTGTTCGTTGATCAATGTTTATTTGTGAATAAAAGCCTAAATTCTATCTGTTCATCATATAAAGCAATTGTGTCTCTTCAGAAGATTTGGAAAAAAACGTTTGACTGATATGGATTTATTTTAAGATTTCTTCTTTAATCAAGTTTTGGGTGAATAGACTTTCAACGGAGGGACATAAATCTCTATTTTTTTTTATTCAAAATATATTATTTGTGTTCAGCAGAAGAAAGAAATTCATACAGGTTTAAAACAACTTGAAGGTAAGTAAATGATGACATAAATTTCTATCTAATTTAACTATCCCTTATACGACAGCTTTCATTACATTTTTGTACTTCTACTTTGTAATGCCTATATGGGCCAAATTATGGTTCTTTTAAAACACATACTTAGAGTAGAATGGAATTTATACTCATTATACAGGCTATGGAAAAAATATAGAGACCACTGCCAAATCACAGTTGCTCTGGATTTAATTATTATATAATATAATAATAAATCCAGAGAACCTGCCTATTTGGCAGTGGTCTCTTAATTTTTTCCATAGCTGCATACATACATCAAAGTCAAAGGTTCGGTAATTAAGATTTTTTATGTTTTTAAAAGAAAGTCTCTCTATCTCACCCCAAGGCTGCAATTTTTTTATAAAAAATACACAAAAAAACTCAGTAATATTGTGAAATATTATGACAATTTAAAATGACTTTTTTCTTTGATGAATAGAAAGTTCAAAAGAACAGCATTTATTTAATTAGAATCTTTTCTAACATTATTAATGTCTTTACTGTAACTTTTGATCAATGTAACTCATCCTTGATGAATAGAAGTATTGATTTCTTATTTATTTCCCCAAAAAATAAAATACAAATTCTTACTGACCCCAAACTTTTTAAAGGGTAGTGTTTAATGTAACAAAAGCTTTCCATTTCAGATAAAAGCTGTTCTTTTGAACTTTCTATTCATCAAAGAATCCTGAAATAAAAATGTAAAAAACAGTTTTCGACATGGATAATAATCATACATGTTTTTGGAGTCATAAAATCATCATATTAGAGTGATTTGTGAAGGATCATGTGACACTGAAGACTGGAGTAAAGATGCTGAAAATTAAGCTTTTTCAGGGAATAAATTACATTTAATATATATTAACATAAAAAGTCATTTTAAATTGTCATAATTTTCACAATATTACTGTGCTTTTTGTGTATTTTTTATCAAAAATTGCAGCTTTGGTGAGCAGAAAGACTTCTTTTAAAAACATAAAAAATCTTCACAACAATTGTAACTTTGACCAAACGTGTATGTATATATATATATATAAAACACAAAAGATAAGACACACAATAGTAGGCATTAGTGTTGTCAAATATTCGATACTTCGGGTCCGAGTCGAGTACTGAAAAAAATTTAAACGTCATGGTACCAAGTGCCGAGTGGTACCGAACCCTAGGTCAATTGCCCGGATCTGGATGCAGCATGCATGCACGAAAGGCAGTGAAGTTGCGCTCCTCTTCATGAAAGCAGCGGCGCTGCTGATGTGGTTTCTGTGTATCTAAACAGCAAAACGACTATTTAAATATGAACCCTGCATGTTGCGCTTGTCTCTCTGTGAATGAACGGCACTGACGAGCACTTTCATTTTAACGTTCAACGTTACCTCACACACACACACGCACGACAGCAGAAGGCAAAGTGACGTCCGCGCTGTTTCAGTCTCTGCTGCCTCACGATATGATGACATGATTCATGATCCATTCATCTCCAAGAGTTACTTCATGAGCATTTTACCGTTTAAATATGAACCCTGCATGTTCTGCTTGTCTCTATGTGAATTAACGGCGCAGACGTGCAGTTTCATTTAACGTACCTCTCTCTCACGCACACACACACACGCAAACACTGAAGCAAGAGTGACGCTCGTGCTGTTCAGTCTCTGCTGCCTAGATATAATGACATGATTCATGATTCCATCTCCAAAAGTCACTTTCGTAAGCATTTTACCGTTTCATTTGAGAAAACTATCGATCATATCCATCAGGTCGATATCATACACACACAGAAAGTCAAAGGTCTCTCGGCAACCCGTCAAAATAAAAGTTTGGTTTAACTTTAAAGAAATGGACAGAAATAATTATATTAGGCTACTGTACAAATATTTTAACTCATCTCCATTTATTAAAAATACTACTGTAGCCTAAATCCACTGAATGCTGTATTATTTCACTTGATTTTTATTATAAACAATATTTCTAGGTATCATCAATATTTCAGTTTAAACAACATGCTATAGCCTTCTAAAAGCTTTCATAAATGTACCATCATAAATAAAAAAGTGATTGAATTTAATTTAATATATTTTTTTTCAAGTAGTTAAATAAAATTAAAAAAAAACTAATTTTGTTGTGGTACCGAAATTGGTACCGAGAACTCTGATGACATTTTAATGGTATCGGTACCGACTACTGAATTTTGGTACCCGTGACATCCCTAGTAGGCATGTTCACCTCCTGTTTCTCCTCCAGAGGTTTCATCTGCTCCTGGTTTCTGATGAACTCCTCCTCCATCAGCAGATAGTCTTTAATTCTCTCTTGTTCTGAGGAGTTTCAGCCTGCATTGTGTGTGTGGAGTGACTTGAGGAAAAAATGACAGTGACATTTCATGATTTTATGGATCACTACTACTATTCATGTATGAGCCTTCTCATCAGGTTTGGTCAAGGTATAGTGATGTTTATTTTACCCAAAGGCAGTTTGCTAGCAGCATCTGGTCCCTTCACTTTCTTCTTCCTTTTCCCAACTCTTGTAGAGAATGGGAGGCTGTATTTCTTTTCTCTTATCCTAAAATTCAATGCACAGGAAATTGTTTTGATGATTAATATTCCTCAAACAAATTCCTAATGTTCTAAAATGGCTACATTTCTCCCAATACGAATGTCTTTCAGACTCTTTTTCGCGCTCATTTTTTAACCACTTCATAGTAGTATGAGTTTTTGTGAAATAAATTTTCACCTTGTCATCTTTCTTCCCTCCACCAGGTCCTTGTCCTCCACTCTGACTTTGACCCTGTTAAATGAAAAATTATTTTAATCATCTACAATGACTTCATTTATTAGACGCATATATATATATATATATATATATATATATATATATATATATATATATATATATATATATATATATATATATATATATATACACATATACACATATACATATATACATATACACACACACAGAGACACACACACACACATACATACATACACACATACACATACATACACACATACACATACATACATACATACATACATACATAAGGCTGAAATTTATATTTGACTTTATGTTGTGTCAATGTGTGTCTTTGACTTGTGCTTTTATCCAATTTTGCCTAAATACCAGTATCAATGTGTAATGATATGTGAATATAATAACATTAACGTGCTGACGTTAATCATTCATTTGTTCGCTTTTTATATACATTGATTACAAGCTAACACTAAAAGCTAACGTTAACTTCCCCGCTTTACTGTCTATCACACACTACAAAATTGAGACAAATGCTCAAGAGTTCTAAATATGAATTGTTCATTTCTAGACCAGGAATACATATATTTTAAAGATAAAATAAACCATTTAAAAAAAGAAAAGGGAAATATGCTGTCTCACCATTGTCGTTTGATGTCTGTTTCTTGTCTTCTCCTGCACTGGTAGATCAAGTCACTTGTGCCCTTTTCGCCACCTTCTGGAGAGGAGGAAGCATTGACCGAGGTCCTCAATACTTGTTCGTGATGTCACATGTGGGAGCGAATTAGTTCATATTGTTTCTAAATATTTAACTAGTTGGTTATTAAGTTCATACGATTCTATTATAAACGATTTGACGCTATAAGAGAGCTTGACCCAGAAATTATCGCGAGAAGTACGCTGTTTACAGACAAGCTCTATGGTTAGGGTTTCGCGAGACTTTCGCAGTATGATGAAGAGTACCTAAAGTACTATGCCATCTCAAGTTTTAAGTTTTAATGAATGATCTTTAATATGTTGATCATAGCAGAGAATGTCTAATTGAAGAGAATTGGCACTGGCTGGTTACTTCCGGGTTCTGGACTGGCTGCAGTAACATGTCTCTGTCCATGCGGGGGCGCTCGTGGTCGAGTGCAGAATGAATGGGAGTCAATGGGTTTCACCCAGAAATCCACTTTTCTCAGGATGTAATTTTTTGTCAAGTAATTTGAAAGTTGCATTCAAAAGGGAGGGCTAAGATAATACACTCAGCTGAAAATTGCATTTTTAAGTTCACTTATATGTTCTAAAATCCGTTCAAAAATGTGATGACGTCACACGATAGCAGAATGCTAGCGTGCTCCGGCCAACAACGGCCTAACCCAGGGCTCTCAAGCGTCACGCATTGAGCGTGACAGTCACTCATTTCGGTCTTTTGTCACGCACTCCCGCCACACATTGTATTTCTCACGCAGAAAACTATTTATCATATATTTAATATGCCGCAGCGCCCAAATTGTCTCTAGCCGCTTCACTCTCATAGTGGAACGCAAGCGCGCGCGTCTCCCCTGCTCTCGCAGCCTGTCGCTTTATCAGCCAATCAAAAAAGGAAAGGGCTACACAATTTTAGCCAATCAGAAAATAGCACTACTGTATCTGGGTAAGATTTAACGCAACAACCAATAAATAAGCATTTCAAGGAATTGTTCACGTGATTCTGCAACAACATATCTTCCAAAAGTTTCGTTCACTCGCAGAGGAAACGACTGAAGCTCCGAATATCACTGAGCAGAGTAAGTCATGAGATCTCCTGTTTTAATGTTACAACAAATTTACAAATTGTTTGACACAAACAAAGACAACTTGACTGCTGTTAGAGAATCATATTTTATAATTATCCTGGCCATGGATGCATTAATCATTGCATATATGTCTTTCAAAGATGTCAGGTAAAAAGCAAACGAGCATCCTCTCATTCGCCCTGAGAGGAAAGCCCCTAAAAAGGCTAGGTTAGAGGATGCTGGCCCAGAGAAGGTGGCCAAAGGGTAGGCCCATTAGAGGAGGAAGACTGTGCCATGTGTCATACATTTCTGCAAGTCTCAGCAATTAATAACAACACAAAAACACTAATATTAATATTACTAATGAAAACACCCACATTCCAACGACCCCCCCCCCCCAACAACCAACAACACCCCCCCATTGGGGCGGGGAATGTCAGCTCTTGCCTGTCTTCAAAACTTGAGAGCCCTGCTGAACCTGTCAAGAAATCAAAAGGACATAAGTACTCGTTCATTCGACTTTTGGCCTATAATCTATATTGAACTTGCACGAACAACAATAAAATCGTATGTTAATTTAACGACAAGCAGGTGAAAGAGACACATTTAGCCGTTTAGCCCCATATAGACTCCCATTCATTCTGCGCTCGCCCGCGATCACCTCCAGTGGAATTCTAATGGAACTGCAACCAAGTGCTAAGGTGCCAAGGCTCTTCGTTAAGACGGGCTCTGATCATAGTCAGAGAGTTGCCGCAAACTCCAGATATTTTCGAGGCAACTTGTCGTGCACATTTAGTGTTTTTCTAAACGATTGGGTTGAAACAGGCAAACCCCTTTAGACCTACATTGAATTAAGAACATGGACCATTTATTGACATAACATATGAATATCATAAATATTTGTTTGTGGTCTGAATTGTATTGCTGCACAAATCACCTAGCAACAAACAAGAACACACTAGCAACGCCCTAGCAACCCACAAACCTTCTTGCAACCTTGACTGCAACTATAAACTATCTTGATAACTGATTTGTTTGTTGAGTTTATCTTTATTATTGGATTATCTTGCCCAAAACAACCACTCAGAACACCTTAGCAACCTCATTGCATTGCCCTAGCAACCAGCTTAAGCATACTTTGGCAACTATCCATAATACAGCTCCACTCAAATTTCTTCTCTACGTTTTATTCCCAATGTAGATCTGACAGTAAAAAAAAACAGCTGCACAAATGTCTATAATTTAAAATCCTAATAAAAATACTTAAAAAAATGTCTGATCAATTTTTTTGACTGACCTCATGACATTGACATTTATGCTCCATCTTGTCTTCTGTTTCAGGCAGAAGCTCATGAATATCCATGCCTGAAAACAGACGCTTGATGCAACCAACTAAAAAATTGAGTTGTCCTGTGACCATAAATGTGATTCATATTGTGAGGTTTCCTGAGTATAAGGTAAAAACTTAAAGGGTTAGTTTTCTCACCCTAAAGCCACCCTAGGTTTATGACTTTCTTCTTTCTTGTTTGTGTTGCCAGATAACTGAAGATAACCCTTACCAGAAACGAGAAAAGTCTTCAGCTGTTAGAGACGCGCTAAGACTTGATCCAAAGCGTGTGCTAACAGAAGAAACTTTTGCAGCCAGTTTCCCAGATATTAAGGAGCATCAAAACCACCCCATTGATGGAAAGGTTTGTGCCATAGCATTGATCTCAAGTCATGACAAATTTACTTGGCTGTTGATTATTCAATTGTCCCAATTAGTTTGTAAATTAATAATATTTGATCTCTTTATCAAAAATGAAATGTATGGAAGCTTGTTTCCACCACTGAATAAAAAAAAACCAATTGCAACTTTTTATCTTATAATTAATATATAAAATATAAATTGCAAATCTGCAATTGCGAATATAAAGTCGCAATTCTGAGAAATAAAGTCGCAATTGCGAGATATAAAGTTGCAATTCTAAGAAATAATGTCGCAATTGCGAATATAAAGTCGCAATTCGATGAAATAAAGTCGTATTTGCGAGATTTAAATTCACAATTCTAAGAAATAAAGTCGCAACTGCAAGATATAAATTCGCAATTATGAGAAATAAAGTCGCAATTGCGAAGATATAAAGTCACAATTCTTAGAAATAAAGTCGCAATTGCAGAAAATAAAGTCGCAATTCTGAGAAAGAAATAGTCACAATTGCAGAATATAAAGTCGCAATTCGATGAAATAAAGTCGTATTTGCAAGATATAAATTCACAATTCTAAGAAATAAAGTCGCAACTGCAAGATATAAATTCGCAATTATGAGAAATAAAGTCGCAATTGCGAGATATAAAGTCACAATTCTTAGAAATAAAGTCGCAATTGCAAGAAATAAAGTCACAATTCTGAGAAAGTCACAATTGCGAAGATATAAAGTCGCAATTCGATGAAAATAAAGTCGTATTTGCAAGATATAAATTCACAATTCTAAGAAAATAAAGTTGCAACTGCAAGATATAAAGTCGCAATTATGAGAAATAAAGTCGCAATTGCAAAATATAAAGTCACAATTCTTAGAAATAAAGACGCAATTGCGAGAAATAAAGTCGCAATTCTGAGAAATAAAGTCACAATTGCAACATATAAAGTCACAATTATGAGAAATAGTAAATTGTGAGAAAAAAGACAATTTGGACTTCTGACTTTAAAACATAATTGCGAGTTTATATCTTGAAATTCTGACGTCTTTCTAGAATTGTGAGATTAAAAACTCGCAATTGCGATTTATCAGGCCAATTCTAAAAAAAGACAGTTTATATCTCACAATTCTGTATATCTATACAGATTTACAATTTATATCATGAATTTCTGACTTTATAACACGCAATTGCGACTTTATAACAGACAATTGCAACTTAATAACACGCAATTGCGACTTTATAACACGCGATTGCAACTTTATTTCAATCAATTGCGACTTTATATCATGCCATTCTGACTTTATATCTCGCAATTGTGAGAAAAAGTCAGAATTATGAGATAAAAAGTCTCAATTACCTTTTTTATTTTTCATTCTGTGGCGGAAACAATTAAGCTTCCATAATGAGTTTTGCTCTCTTAACAAAAATGTTTTCAAATAATATAGTACTGTTCCAAAGTTTGAGGTCAGTAAGTTTTTTTTTTTATATACTTTTATTCAGCAAAGACACAAGGATCTAAAGTGACAGTAAAGCCATTTGTAATGTTATAGACAATTTCTGTTTCAAATAAATGCTGTACTTTTGAACTTTCCATTCATCAAAGAACCCTGAAAAACATCTATCATGGTTTCTCCACAAAAATATTAAGCAGCACTGAAGTATTATGTGACGGTGAAGATGAGAGTAATTATGCAGAATTTTTTTTAACATTGTATTTATTGTTTTTTTCTTCAAAAAATAAAAATAAAGGAGAAACAATACAAAATACAAATTGAAAAATTTTTCCATATCACAACTCTATATCACACCCAAACCTCCCACCCACAGTGCCACAAATAAACCATAAACAGATTAAACAAGAAAAAGGCATTTAAAGTCATATTATTTTTTTTTTTTTTTTTTGTCCTGCTGTTGTTATACCCATATAAGAGAGGAAACTGCCCCAGTGCTCATTTCTCCCATGGGAAAATGATCAGTAATTTAATTTTGTTCTGCTTTAACTTGCAGGAATCAAGAGACATTTGGAACATCATAAAAAAGGTCAAAGCAGGAAACAGGAAGTCCAGTGTGGACCATCATAAAGTCACAAGATTGAGGTGCTGTTATAAATAAACTGGCAAAGTCAACAAGAAACCACATTCAAAACCAGTTTTGCTTCTTTAATATAATGTATTTCCAAGTTAAACATAATGCACGAAAAATGTTGGATGGGATCTGACTTTATCCCCAGGATAATGACGACGCGTCGTTGTACCAGAGGTGGAGAAGCTTGAGTAGTGTTTTGCCTGAATGTCCTTGATTTCACCACTAGATAGCGTCATTTCAACCCTGCATTACCTGCATTAGGATATACACTCACCGGCCACTTTATTAGGTACCCATGCTCGTAACGGGTTGGAACCCCTTTTGCCTTCAGAACTGCCTCAATTCTTCGTGGCATAGATTCAACAAGGTGCTGGAAGCATTCCTCAGGGAGTTTGGTCCATATTGACATGATGGCATCACACAGTTGCCGCAGATTTGTCGGCTGCACATCCATGATGCGAATCTCCCGTTCCACCACATCCCAAAGATGCTCTATTGGATTGAGATCTGGTGACTGTGGAGGCCATTTGAGTACAGTGAACTCATTGTCATGTTCAAGAAACCAGTCTGAGATGATTCCAGCTTTATGACATGGCGCATTATCCTGCTGAAAGTAGCCATCAGAAGTTGGGTACATTGTGGTCATAAAGGGGATGGACATGGTCAGCAACAATACTCAGGTAGGCTGTGGCGTTGCAACGATGCTCAATTGGTACCAAGGGGCCCAAAGAGTGCCAAGAAAATATTCCCCACA
The DNA here is from genome assembly GCA_030378365.1 of Hybognathus amarus. Classification (NCBI taxonomy): domain Eukaryota; kingdom Metazoa; phylum Chordata; class Actinopteri; order Cypriniformes; family Leuciscidae; genus Hybognathus; species Hybognathus amarus. The sequence goes on along the minus strand of JAQIUQ010005634.1, from coordinate 3,454 downwards.
CCATGACACCACCACCACCAGCCTGAACCATTGATACAAGGCAGGATGGATCCATGCTTTCATGTTGTAGACGCCAAATTCTGACCCTACCATCCGAATGTCGCAGCAGAAATCGAGACTCATCAGACTAGGCAACGTTTTTCCAATCTTCTATTGTCCAATTTCGATGAGCTTGTGCAAATTGTAGCCTCAGTTTCCTGTTCTTAGCTGAAAGGAGTGGCACCCGGTGTGGTCTTCTGCTGCTGTAGCCCATCTGCCTCAAAGTTCGACGTACTGTGCGTTCAGAGATGCTCTTCTGCCCACCTTGGTTGTAACGGGTGGTTATTTGAGTCACTGTTGCCCTTCTATCAGCTCGAACCAGTCTGGCCATTCTCCTCTGACCTCTGGCATCAACAAGGCATTTCCGCCACAGAACTGCCGCTCACTGGATGTTTTTTCTTTTTCGGACCATTCTCTGTAAACCCTAGAGATGGTTGTGCGTGAAAATCCCAGTAGATTAGCAGTTTCTGAAATACTCAGACCAGCCCTTCTGGCACCAACAATCATGCCACGTTCAAAGTCACTCAAATCACCTTTCTTCCCCATACTGATGCTCGGTTTGAACTGCAGGAGATTGTCTTGACCATGTCTACATGCCTAAATGCACTGAGTTGCCGCCATGTGATTGGCTGCTTAGAAATTAAGTGTTAACGAGCAGTTGGACAGGTGTACCTAATAAAGTGGCCGGTGAGTGTATGTTGTAGGCCTTGGTAAACACATGGAAGGAAGAGGGCTGTGCCATTGAGTACAGACCCTCTCAGGAGGAAGAGGATGGTAGCGTGGGGAAGATGTTGCTGTGCTTGCAGACCCCATGGCAGCGGAGGCTTATGTTGCTGTATGAGACAGCACATGTGCTTGCTGGATGAGACCTATCGAGCTGGCAGGTGTGTTTGTTCAAGCTGAATAACAACACTGTAGTTTTTTTAGAGCAGCTTTACAGCAGAATTGAATTAGATCATTATTGTCCTGTTTATCACTGTAAAGCTGCTTTTAAACTATATTGTCTAAAGCACTATAATTACTTGATTTGACTCACATAGGGCCACAAGGGAGTGCTATGGGGCCCTTGGAAAAGTTCAGATAAATGCAGTGGAAAAAATATAAAAATAAAGAAATAATAAAAAAGATTAATTACAAATAAAGTTGGATAAACTACAAAATCTTGAATTTAATTTCCAAATAAATAAACACAAACATTTGATTTTTCTATCTAATATAACAATTTTAATATTAAAATTTTGCAGAGAATGGAAAAAATGCTAAGTAATTGACACATGTATAAAATTAATGTGTCATTATTTATTTTATTTTTATTTTTTTTATTATTTATTTTGGTTTTTATACTTGAAAATATATAACTGCCCAGTGCCTTTTAAACATTAGGATGTGGATGCCTTGCTTGAGTATGATCATATTTGTGGGTTGATGGCTACAAAAAGCTTGAAAACCTCTGTACATAGTGCACAAAAATAAAAACCTCAAAATGGTTTATCTGTCTTTGCCTCACAGAAATTCACAGCCACTCTTCCTTCTGTGGGTAAGGACAGATGTCAGCTACCGCTGCGGTTGAAGTGTTTGTAACTCAGACAATGACTAAAGAAGTCATTGCAGAAGCCTTGAAGGTGTTTCAGAAGTGGAATTCAGACTGGAATCCATCACACTTCATGGTGGGCTTCTGTGAGGCGGAAATCGGTGCTCTGGAGGAGGTGTTTAAAGGTACTTTAGGACGTTTGGACATTTTAAAAAACTAAAACAATTAGTTCTTAGGACAGATGGCTCTATATGGTTGGATCATTTTATCCTTTAAACAGTTTAACACACCACACCGTGTAGTCTACATACCACAAGTGCACAGGATCATTTATTGGAATGATCTTTCAGTGCAAAATCCTTTAAAATTTGTATCTAGCTCCAGACGTGCTTCTTTTAAGTCCTTTCAGGTCCATGCGTGTTGCTTCTCTCCCCAATAAAGACATAAAGCGCTGCGTTGCTGTATAACTAAGAGCTTCAGTCAGATGACGCTGTTCTTTTAACAACAGTAGCGCAAACAGAGTGGCGAGCTGCAAAAGAGATCGATAGAGATTGAAGAGATTATGAAATGATTCAAATGAAAACATGATCTTATCTGAACTTAGTTTTTAAAATTAGTAATAAAACAATTGCAATTGTATCATTTAAAGATACATGCATGAAAACAGCATGTTTTTCCTGCAACTCACCTCATTGCAGTACACAAGATCCAGGGGGCAGAGTTGGGTCCAGATCTAGGGGTGGAGATGGGTAGTGTTAGGGGCGGGGTTAGGGATTGGGGCGGAGATGGGTAGGATTAGGGTGGGGTTAGGGATCAGGGGGCGGAGATTGGTGGGGTTAGGGGTCAGGGGGGTGGAGATGGGTGGGGTTAGGGATCAGGGCGGAGATTGGTGGGATTAGGGTGGGGTTCAGGGATCAGGGGGTGGAGATGGGTAGGATTAAGGGGTGGGGTTAGGGTTCAGGGGGTGGAGATGGGTAGGATTAGGGGTGGGGTTAGGGATCAGGGGGTGAGAGGGGTAGTGTTAGGGGTGGGGTTAGGGATTGGGGCGGAGATGGGTAGGATTAGGGATCAGGGGGCGGAGATTGGTGGGGTTAGGGATCAGGGGGTGGAGATGGGTGGGGTTAGGGGATGGGGGCGGAGATTGGTGGGAATTAGGGTGGGGTTAGGGATCAGGGGTGGAGATGGGTAGGATTAGGGTGGGGTTAGGGATCAGGGGGTGGAGATGGGTAGATTAGGGGTGGGGTTAGGGATCAGGGGGTGGAGATAGGTAGGATTAGGGGTGGGGTTAGGGATTGGGGCGGAGAGCGGGTAGGATTAGAGGGTGGGGTTAGGGATCAGGGGGTGGAGATGGGTAGGATTAGGGGTGGGGTTAGGGATCAGGTTGTGGAGATGGGTAGGATTAGGGGTGGGGTTAGGGATCAGGGGGTGGAGATGGGTGGGGTTAGGGATCAGGGGGCGAGAGATGGGTCCGATTAGTGGTGGGGTTAGGGATCAGGGGGCAGAGATAGGTGGAGTTAGGGGTGAGGTTAGGGATCAGGGGGCAAAGATTGGTGGGATCAGGGGGTGGAGATGGGTGGGGTTAGGGATCAGGGGGTGGAGATAGGTAGGATTAGGGGTGGGGTTAGGGATCAGGGGGTGGAGATGGGTAGGGTTAGGGATCAGGGGGTGGAGATAGGTAGGATTAGGGATCAGGGGGTGGAGATAGGTAGGAATAGGGGTGGGGTTAGAGGTCTGGGCGTGGAGACGGGGTAGGATTAGGGATCAGGGGGTGGAGATGGGTAGGGTTAGGGATCAGGGGGTGGAGATAGGTAGGATTAGGGGTGGGGTTAGGGATCAGGGGGTGGAGATAGGTAGGATTAGGGGTGGGGGTTAGAGATCTGGGCG
>JAQIUQ010005630.1:7500-86079 GCA_030378365.1 Hybognathus amarus | reverse complement strand
AAAAGTTACGTATTGCTGTATTTAGCGAAACCAATATTTTCCTTTTTGCTTTCAAAATAACATTTGTCACACACCCGCAGTAATACGCTGTCGAGTCATCATACTCACTAAACCTATTTGCAGCAGTGTAGAGGGAGAAGGATAAGCATGCAAGCCACGATAATCTTCTATTTCAACAATAGAGAAACTGAAACGCCGCTGCTCCAAATTCACACGACAACATACCGGTTGTCTTCAGATATTTCCATGCTTTGCCGTAGTTCAGTAGATATTTGTTATAAATTGGCATTTTGTAAAGATAGGGCTAAATGGCAGGCAACATCTGCGTCTTCCCCTACAACTTGCTGACTGTTTTATTGTGTCCTGTATTTTGCGGCTAGTCACATGATTGGTCTTTGTTCTGTTTACCTTTAACACTATATTCTTGTTTAAAGTGGTTTAACATCACATAATCAGAGAACACAGCTGTCATTTGTAGGTAACAATGACACAAAATTTTCTATACTGACCATACTGTATATTGTAAACTGAATTTCTAGTGCCATTTAGCAGCCTAAAGGCATCCAGCTTCTATGAATATCATAATGAGTATCGTTCTGAGCCTTTGGCATATGTGCAAATAAAGGGTCTCAGAGGGTCATGTCCACTGAGCTTGAGCGCACAGTAAGAAACGAATGTAACTTCCAGCACAAGATTTATTTATCACAACTTTGCCCAAGCTGAAACAGCGCTGCGTTACTCTAACAATTTTAATCTGGTCAAGATAAAGTGACCTGGAGGAGAAGAAATTTAGCACTTCTATTAGATGAACTCAGTACAAACATAGCTGCCCAGTACCAGCGCCGCGCCCACAGCCGGCCGTACCGCAATCCCGGTGCCTCCAGTCACCCAAAAGGCACCGGGATGGCGGTACCCCGCCGGCTTCGGCCTTCCATCGCTGCTCGCAGCTATATATATATATATACACACACACACACACACACACACACATATATATATATATATAAGCCGGTGGCACCGCCACCTTGGTGCCTTCAGGGTTATTCTGCACGACGTGCAAAAACGTAACCCCTGCTTTGGAATACATACTAGTATGTATTCCATATTGGAATACATACTGAACATACTAGTCAGAACTGAATAGTTGATATCTGAATGACAGATCACCATAGAAGTCAATGGAAAAATGTGACTAGTAACAAAAGAATAGTTACTAGTCACCATTGAAATAAAGTACTAGTGTCTAAATGAATAAGTACTAGTATCTATTTAATAGGTACTAGCATCTAATGAATAAGTACTAGTAACTAATTAATAAGCATTGGTATGTAATGAATAAGGACTAGCATCTAATGAATAAGTACTCAGTATCTAATAAATAAGGACTAGTGTTCTAATGAATAAGTACTAGTATCTTTAAAAAGGTACTAAGTACCTAAAAGAATAAACACTAGTATCTAAAGAAAAGGCACTAGTATCTGAAAGAATAAGCACTAGTAGCTAATGAATAAGTACTAGTACTTAATGGAATAGATACTAGTATCTAAAAAATAAGTACTAGTAGCATGAAAATAGAGACTAGTAGGTTAAAATGATTAAATGTTAAAACTGGCTTGCCATACTCTATCTGTCGTTTCAACTAGTCACAATTACGTTACAGATATCTTAAATGATAATACAAACTATCCAAAATGTAATTACGACTAGAAAGACGTTGTTGATATCTACAATGTTAATTACGAATAGTCAAACTTAGCTTTTAAATGTTAAAGGGCTTGCCATACAGAAGTGTAGGCTCAGAGAGACACTCAACATTTTCAAACCAAAATATCTGACTTTCTGTGGGTCCTAGCTCATGAGTGTAAATTAGAAAGTTGTCCGGCTTGAGGAGAATATATGAATATATGAAACGATGAGATCAACATGTGTACTGAGTTTCATATTATTACATGCAAGCGTGTTTGATTTATGGACCAAGTTTTTGGACCCCGTTCCAGGGGGCGCTGTCTAGCCCCCTTGCCACACCCGGGTACCATCTTCAGCCCGGCTCTGATGGCTGTGGGATCTGACCTGTGTGCAAAGTTTCAAGAGTTTTCAAACCCATTAAGGGCCCCAAAAGCCGCTGAAGAGACTCAAAATCATCAAAAAAAGGAATGTTAAAGTTTGATGCGTTGCTATGGCAACATTATCTTAGATATTGAATAATGCTTTCACAGCTCTTCATCTGGCGTGTGTTTACATTTCGATAGCAAATCGGGTAAAAGTAAGAGTGCGATTTCAAAGCATTTTGAAAGTGAAACACTTTCTGCTGCCAGTTGGTGGCGCTATATATTCTACTCACATCTATGTGATCGACCTCTTACAACGAACACACTGCTGAAGTTTCATCAAGATCAGTTAATGTATGCAGAAGTTTTAACACACTTCCTTTTTGATTTATTTACTTACTTTTTTGATTTATGGACCAAGTTAATTTAATTAATACACTAATTATATAAAACTATTGTCAATGCACTACAATTAAACAGGTTATATGCCTTTACTTATAAAAAAAATAAAAATAAAAACTTATGTAAAAAATACCAGGCTTAAGAAATGTATTTACTTTAGCAGGCCAGACACACAGTGAAATGATTAAGCCCCCTCTCCCCACTACACACACACACACACACAGACTGTGTGACAGGCCTAGGTTTAGAAAGAGCATGATCATATTCAAACTACAATATCTGACTTTCTGTGGGTTTGAGCTTATTATTGTTAATTAGAAAGTTGTTTGGCTTGAATAGAACAATATACATCGGCAAGTTTTGTAACTGTCAGTAAAACTAACCAAGTTATAACACACTATATGTGTCCTTTTTAGTCAAAAAATCCGTCACGGCCAAACCGTTCGAAGATATCAAAAATCCGTCTCGGAATATAGCATCCTCAATGTCTTGACTTCATGCACATCGAGTTTGGTGGTGATTGGTAACAGCATGGGTTGTAATTTGATGTTTTTCTAGGACAATTATTTAAAAAAAAAAAACATAATTCCCTGACTTCCGTTTCAACTGTCGTAAAACTTAGAGCACGAAAGTTGTTTGGCCTGATGTGATCTATGAGTGTACCGAGTTTCATATTAATCCATGCACGTGTGTTTGATTTATGGACAAATGTTCGAATCCTGAAAAGAATGCATCCTAAAAGAATGGTAAAGTTTGATGCGTCGCCATCGGCAACAGTTTCAAAGATATCAAGAATCCATTCATAGGTCTTCATCTGCCGTGTATGTACATTATACAGATGAAGTTTGAAGCAAATCGGGTAAAAATAAGAGGGTGATTTCAAAGCATTTTGAAAGTGACACACTTCCTGCTGCCAGTTGGTGGCGCTATAACTTTACTCACAATAGTCACATCCCATGTGATCGTCCTCTTACAGCGAACGCACTGCCGAAGTTTCATCCAGATCAGTTAATGTATGCTGAAGTTATGACACACTTCCTGTTTCACCGTTTCTCGCCATAGTTTCGTTTCCTCTCACGGCTAAACTTGCTCCAAGATATCAAAAATCCCCACACAAACTTTCATCCTCAATGTCTTGACTTCACGCTGATCAAGTTTCTGTCGAATTTGGAATCAGAGCTCTAGGAGGAGTATTTAAAAGTTCATTGCGTGTGTTCTACAAAAAAACCTCAATAGCCAACTTCCTGTTGGGCTGGGTAAAAGTAAGAACGCGAGGTATAGATGAAATTCTGCTATCGACATGTGTACCGAGTTTCATATTATTACATGCAAGTGTGTTTGAGTTATGGACCAGGTGTTCGGACCCCATTCCAGGGGGCGCTGACGAGCCGCCCTGGCCACGCCCGGGTACCAGCTTCAGCCCGGCTCTGACTGGCCGCGGGTTCTGACCCGTGTGCAAAGTTTCAAGAGTTTTCGAGCATGTTAAGGGCCTCAAAAGTGCCCGAATAGTCGCTAGAAAAAAAAAAAAAAAAAAATAATAATAATAATAATCGGAAGGAAAACAATAGGGCTCTGCCGCCCTTTCAGGGCTTGGGCCCTAATAATGTGAATTTAAGCATCATGGGTAATGTATTTTTTTCACCATAAATTCCACTGTTAAACACAATATTTAAAAAAATAAGAAGCAAATACCACTGACTACGTTTACATGCAGCCAATAACCTGTTCAAAACCGGGATATTAGCAATAACCCGGTCACGAACGGCCATGTTTCTATTTTTGGCGTGCTATCAACATGCATAATCGCTTTTCTGCGTGTTTATGAATGCCATTGACTTAAGGGATGTCACGTACCAAAATTCCAGTAGTTCGTAATTTATACCATTTAAATTATGTGTCTTTGTACCAATTTCGGTACCACAGCAAAATTAGTTTTTTATTTTATTTTATTTAACTACTTGAAAAAAATATATTAAATAAAATTGCATCACTTTATTATTTATGATGGTATACATTTATGAAAGCATTGAAGGCTACATGCTGTTTAAACGAAAATATTTATACTGAGAAATATTGCTTATAATAAAAATCAAGTGAAAAATACAGCATTCAGTGGATTTAGGCTACAGTAGTATTTTAATGAATGAAGATGTAGTTAAATATATTGTACAGTAGCCTAAGATAATTATTTCTGTCAATTTCTTTAAGTTAAACCAAACTTTTATTTTGATGGGTTGCCATAGAGACCTTTGACTTTCTGTGCATGTATGATATATGATATGATATGACCCTATGGATATGGCGATAGTTTTTCTCATGAAACGGTAAAATGCTCATGAAGTGACTCTCGGAGATGGAATCATGAATCATGTCATCATATCGTGAGGCAGCAGAGACTGAAAACAGCGCGAGCGTCACTCTTGCTTCAGTGTTTGTGTGTGTGTGTAGAGAGTTACATGAAACCGCGCGTCTGACTCTGCGCGTTAATTCACATGGAGACAAGAAGAACATGCAGGGTTCATAATTAAACAGTACAATGCGCATGAAGTGACTCTTGGAGATGAATTGATCATGAATCATGTCATCATATCGTGAGGCAGCAGAGACTGAAAACAGCGCGAGGCGTCACTCGTGCTTCAGTGTGTGTGTGTAGGTAAGCGTTAAATGAAAGCGCGCTTCTGCGCCGTTCATTCACAGACACAAGCGCAACATGCAGGGTTTATATTTAAATAGTCGTTTTGCTGTTTAATATACACAGAAACCACATCAGCAGCGCCGCTGCTTTCATGAAGAGGACGCAACTTCACACCCATTCGTGCATGCAAGCGCATCCAGATCCGGGTTCTGACCGGGATATTCGGTACCACCGGGACTTGGTACCGTGACGTTAAATTTTTTTAGTACCGACTTGGTACCGAAGTACCGAATATTTTGACAACACTAACTGTATATATAAATATATGACTTACCCCAACCCTGTCCCTAAAATCTAACCGTCACTGAGGTCAATAGCATTTATGAGTGTTCCCTTACCATCCTAGGAAAAAAAAAAGATCGCATCCTAGATGTAGATCTACATTTTGCTTCGTTTCACTCTGACATTTAAAGGCGTATACGTACACGTGGAATCACTCAGACGTTAATGGCGTAGACAGATGCGATACACGCGGATAGCTGAAAATGTCGTATAAGATAACACGCCACTTGACTTGAAAGTGGCGTGTATGTTTACGCAAAAGTCATGATGTCATGTTGCCCATGTAAACACCGGCAAAAACCTGAATATGCTCATATCCCGGATTTTAAAAAGCGGGATATTATACCTGGGGTACCCCTTTTCTAACCCAAATTTTTGGTAATGTAAACGCGTATCGGCATATCCCCATAGTTATTTGTGTTCTGCGCATGTTCTGTTCGCAAGGAATCTTGGTCTTTTGAGTAGAGAAACTTCTTGGCGCATATACAAAAATCCGTGTGCAGTATACCGGAAGTAAGCGTGGCGAGACACAGCACAGCAAAGCATACTTTTGCATGTAAACGTTGTCATTGATTAACAACCTTGTAGTTTCCCTATGGAGAAAATGAATGACGTTTTTACTTCCAGAACCTGACTGTTGCCCTCTTATACCCCTTTTCCACCAAGGCAGAACTGGTGCTGGTTCGGAGCCAGAGCCTAGTTTCAAATTCGGTTCTTTGTTTTTCCACCACCAAAGCACCAGCTCCGAACCAGTAAAAGTGGTTCTCAAGTAGCACCAAATCATTGCTGGTCTAGAAGTAAGAACCGATTACGTCAGTGGCTGGGCGGGGTTACCGTGACCAACAAGACGAATAGAAACTTGTGACCGCCATTTTTTAAATAGCAGCTAATCATGCTAATAGCAGCTCGTATCGATTGTAATCTCCGTTAATGCAAGTTACGGCGAGCTGCACGGACGTAGGAATTCGCCGTGTTTGGATGCCGATTTAGGTTTGCAAAGCTATGAGCATAAATAGTAACGCAAACAACCGGCAATGTTGATGGAAGGCTTGTTCGAGATGCATCGGAGCAGCGTGGACTGATCGGAGCTGCGCGAGTGTTTGGACAGTTTTAGACTCCTGCTTTTGGGTCGAATCTTTTCTAAATGTTTTTTCGAATCGCTCTTGCAGTTCGAGATTCACTGTGTCGAACCATCTCGTACAAGCCTTGTGTGTTTGTGTGTGCCGTGTTAGCGTTGCTGGGCAACAACAGATGTATACAGTGACGTAATATCTGGCTCTGTGATGGCTCTCTAACCTGTGGAAAGGCAAACCGGTTCTTTGAAAGCTCGTCAGTTGAACCAACTCCGAACCAGCACTAGCTCTAGCTCTGAACCAGCACCTGGTTCTTGTTGGTGGAAAAGGGTATTATAGAGTGGTGCAGGTGTGATGTGTTTGTCAATCACAACGGCAGCTTTTAAACAGGTTCCAAATAGAGTGGTTAAGCTATGACATCACTTTGTAGGGCAGTCGGCAGTTAGCATCACGCTGGTTCCTAGAGAAAAACCCAATAGGATTTTGCATAGGCTTTTGGATTATCACTAAAAACAAGCTCAGTGAACAACAAAAGTTTATGATACTTACATCCATTTATGTTCATCAAGATAATTTTAACAGATAACACACAACTTTTATAAAGTTTGAAGCCTAAATGCAGTTCGGACTAGGCTATAAATGAACTACACCACAGTCCCATGACTTAGACGTCACCATCAATAAGCTTCCGACAACGAGTCAGGAGTTGAAATAGCGAGTATTGAAAACGATCAGGATAGAGTGTTTTAGCATCTATTTCGTCCCCTCTATCGCGCTGGGGTCTGCCCACTTTTTCAGCATTTTATAAATATTGCCAGTGGGTGGAGTCAGGCTCAGACCAGGGGTTTAGTTACCCTTTAACAAAACATCTAAGTATCATAAACTTTTGTTGATCACAGAGCTTGTTTTTAGTGATAATCCAAAAACCTATGGAAAAATCCTATTGGGTTTTGTTGAGGGAACCAGCGTGATGCTAACTGCCGACAAAGTGACGTCATAAGCTTCCGCACTCTATAGAGAGCCTAAGTCCCGCCTCTCCGCTTCCGGCTCATGGGACCTTTTTTCAGAAAAATTATGTATGGTAGTCAATGGCGAGAGACAACTTATCTTTTTATTCCGTCTGAACTGTGCCCTGAATTACACATATGATATTTGTCAATTTAAAAGATAATTATGAAAGTCGCAGTTCGTCATAAAACAGAAGAGTAACATTTAGTTTTATGCGAAAGTCGCTCAATGAACTACATCTCCCAGAAGCGAAACAACGAGCGAGAATCCACTGCTCGTGTATGTGCAGTCTGGAACAAAACACTCATGAAGGTAACGTTACGATTATAACGGAAGCCTATATAAACAATGACATAGCCTCAGTAAAGTTAGCTTCATTCATTGAGAGAAAATGTCCGCCTTTGGGGTTTGTAGTCTTTGTAATTACGTATTTTCACAGTCTTATATCTCAACAGTTTTACATCAAACTGCGACTGTCTTGACTTTAAAATGTATATTTTAAATTGACAAACATCATATGTGTAATTCAGGAATCAATTTAAACGAGATCAAAATATTAGTTGTCTCTCGCCATTGACTACCATACAATATTTTTCCGAAATAAGGTCCCATGGTGGTCGACCGGAAGGGGAGGGACTTAGGCCACGTTCACACTGCAAGGCTTAATGCTCAATTCCGATTTTTTTGAAATAATTTGATTTTTTTGCCCGTTCACATTTCCAATTAAATGCGACCTTTTGTGATCTCCTGTGTGAACGTGAAATGACCCAGAAGTGACCCGCATGCGCAGAAGAGTACTCAACGGTCAATGACGTCACTTGTTGTTTGCGGAAGTAGCTAAATGGATGTCTTACAGTGGAGCTTGTTTAGCAATATTAAAGTAATTTTCACAACAGAGCCAGCACACTTACAATCTTCTCGTTTTAAGAAGAAAATTAAACAGAAAAGCGTGTGGGTGCAGAGTCGCAGCCAGGAGTGGTGGGATACTGATTTGAGTGGCTTAACTGATACAGAATTCATCAGTAACTTCCGAATGACCAGATCCACCTTGCGATTATGTTTGTGAGCGCCTTCGATCAACTCTGTCACGGGAAGAGACGCGTCTGCGGCGGCCCATAACAGTGCAGAAACGCGTTGGAGTGTATTCGCGATCTACAGGTGCGTGCAATGACGTGCGTGTCGGATATATGTGACCTGGCCTTTCAGATTGCAGTCGCATTTCAAAAAATCGGATACATATCGGATTTGGACCACATACCCAAGTGGCCTGGGTCGCATTTGAAAAGATCGGATCTGTGTCGTTCAGACTGTCATGAAAAAATCAGATACAGGTCGCATATGGGCAAAAAATCGGAATTATGTCGTTTCAGCCTGCAGTGTGAACATAGCCTTAGGCTCTCTATTTAGAACCTGTTTAAAAGCTGCTGATATACCGTGACAAGCTCTCTGATTGGTTACTGTGTGCATCCGTCAGATGGGGACAGAGGAGCAGCAGGAGCGCATGTTGAGGCAGTGGATGGACTGCTGTGTGACGGAGGGGGGGGTTTTGGTGGCCATGCAGAAGAGCTCCAGAGAGGCGGAACCACCCGCTCGTCACTCAAATGGTCGAGAAGTGGCTGGACGGTTATCGGCAGCTTGCCGCTTGTACGACTCTATCCGACGGAGAGGAAGAAGAGGAGGACGAAGACGAGTGAACAAACGAACAGTTGGCATCACTTGACACTACAACACAGCCCTTTTGCGTTCCTCCCACATACTCAAACACACAAACACACACCTTTAGCCCCAGCCGAACGACTAACCCAGATTCGGTTTTTTGTCACTAATGCGGCAAATAATTTGGGTTTGTTGCAAAATAAAGGAATGCAATCATGATTGTATTTGTCTTTACAGAGTATGTTCTTTGCTTTCGTTTGTGTTTTGTTTTTAATTTGCCGTTGCAATGCTTGTAGTGATTTAAGGAAAAAGAATTGGAAGGAATAGGAAAGAAAAATTTCAGCAATTGAAGCACCCTTTTTTTTTTAAATGTCTGGTTCTGTTTGTAACGTAATCCGACGCAGATGTATTTTATTTGTGTAGTGTGACTAGACTGAGATTACTAAAACATTATTCACTACACGTTTAACAAGCGTTATCTATGAATCACATGTATCACGACCGTCACGATTGCTTTTCTGAAATAAAACTGTCGATTCTCACGTTCCTTAGCTCGAAACGTTATCGAGGAGAAACGCAAGTGGACATTTCAACTCCAATTTCTAACAGATTTTCTGTATTTATCTGTATAATAGTTTGTTAGCCATAGAAATGAATGCTTTTCCACTCACATCTTCGAACTGTACTGCAAAGCGTGAACGCTGCGAGGGAAGAAGAGGCATGTTTCAGTTTACCGTGTCCACTGGATGAGATTTCATGCCATTTTCTGAAGGAAACATTATTTCAGCTCTTCTTTAAATGTGGTCGTTCACTCTTTTAGTTGTGTGTTTGTGTGACGTTTGTCTTCTGTGAAATGTCTGGCCACAGGTTTTCAGTGCACGTTTTTTTCCACTTGGGTTTCCAAAACCTTCGTCATCACATTCAAAGACTTGATGTAAACCAAAGTGAACATTCAGAGAGATCTGTGGAGTGTTTTTGCAGTGCTAATATAACCGGTTATAACTGGCTTTGTTTTCCCGTTCTCATCTCCTCCTGTATTTGGTGTCCGGTCCTTCTCACATCTTGCATCCTCATGTTTTATTTTATTTTTTAAATTATGTGATACTATATTATGGTATATTTGATAAATAAGGTGGAGACCAAATTTGGTGATATTGAAGACCTAAGTGTTTTGAATGTCCAACTATGAAACTTATAAAACTTTTGAAACAAAACAAAAAGTGTGATTTTCTACTTGCAAACAATTAACCATAATGAGATATAGCCTATGCTCATTGAAGCTATTTGATTGCAAATTCATTGCTATATACTTGGTATGTAAAGTGTAATGTTTAAGACTATTTACTTTCACAGTGTGTTGCAGAACACTAATCCTGAAAGAGGTTATTTTGGAAAAACCAAAACAGGGTATGCCAAAGAATTAACAGTGTGGTGCTAGAATATAATGGTGATTGGTTAGTAACAAAGAGGCTGCTAAATCAATGCATGCATGCTTCATTAAATAATCTCTTTTTACTGGGTTTCTACCAATGTCTTTTTCAGTGGATGTGCATTTAAAAAAATATTAGCGGGACAGATTTCAATTTATATGTGAGTTACCAATTAAATTTATAGTTGTATAGTGTACAAATATGGACTATATGACCAAAGATATTTGAATGGGCACAATGGTGAAAAGAGCAATATATTGCCAGTGAAATGTTTTACAGCAGAGGACTAGAAAAGGGTACATTTACTATAAACATGTCCATGAGTTTTCAATGATTTTCCCTGGTCTGAAAATAATATTTTAAAGCTCTTATGGTTTTCCATGACTGTTGGAACCCTTTGTTTCGGTGTAAAGGTGTGGTCATATTAGAAACATTTTGGTATCTCGCATCACTAAACCTCACGCAATTAACACAGAAGTCACTTTCAAAACAAGCAGCTTTCTGTTGTTCGGTGTGGCAAATTTGCATTAAAAACTCAGGCAAAATTTAAACATAGCTAAAAGTGACTACCTTAAGAGAATATGTTGACCAACATAAATATACTAAATAAACCATTAGCCCAGGTTTAACAAGTTTATAGTGTAAAATCTCAAAACCTGGCAAAAAAATGTCGTATTACTAACCTTGGGAGAAAGTATAAATTGTGTAAAACAGGAAACGCGGGAAAGCAGTGATTCTCAACCAGGGCGAGGGGGCCTCCGCAATCTTCCTTCCAAAGGGGACTCGGACTTGATTAAAAAAATAAAAGAACAAGCTTAAAAATATTATTTAAAAATACGGGCTTAGTGTTAGGTCTCAATAATGTTGAGAACCACTGCTGTAAACATTGAAATGGAGGCTTTGGTGGCCAACAGGTGAAGTACAAAACATATGACGACGACAATCAGTGCATTAGCCAAATGCTAGTCAATTTAAAGGAGTAAGTTAAGTTAGTTCACTTTTCAAAAAACTTCACTTTTTCAAAAAGCTGATAATTTACTCACCCCATGTCATCCAAGATGTCCATGTTCTTTCTTCAGTCGAAAAGAAATTCCAGCATTTTTCTCCATAATGGACTTCAGCGGGAACCAAACGGTTCAATGTCCAAACGACACTTTCATTACAAACTGTTCAAAGGGCTTTAAACGACACCAGACGATGAATAAGGGTCTAATCAAGCTAAACGATCGTTCATTTTTTTAAATAACAAAGTTTAAGTTTTATACGATCAAATGGTCGCCTTGCTCTGTTCTGTGATGCGCGTTCGTGACTCTCCTGTTCGAACTCGTTCATCAAAATGAACGAATCTTTTTCCGAGTCATTTGATTCATTCAAAGAACGAAACGAACAAATTGACTAGGAAAAATATTCGTTAATTTGTTGAATGAGTGATCGCTTTCGCTTGATAAGACCCTTATTCATCGTCTGGAATCGTTTAAAGCCCTTTGGACAGTTTGTACTGAAAGTGTATTTTGGACCTTGAACCGTCTGGTTCTCAATATAGTGCATTATATGGAGAAAAATGCTGGAATGTTTTAATCAAAAACCTTAATTTCTTTTCGACTGAAGAATGACATGGACATCTTGGATGACATGGGGTGAGTAAATTATCAGCAAAAGTTCTCTCAAAAGTCATTGAATGGCTTTCCTTAAGTAAATGTAACACTGTGTGGCATTTGTTTACAAGCTTGTTTTAATGATGTCATTCCATTTTTGTAACACTGATTGAGCCATTACATAAAACCTGATACTACCTGTATCTTTCAACATGTCTGGTTCCCAATGTAGTGCATTATATGGAGAAAAATGCTGGAATGTTTTAATCAAAAACCTTAATTTCTTTTCGACTGAAGAAAGAATGACGGACATCTTGGATGACATGGGGGTGAGGAAATTATCAGCAAAAGTTCTCTCAAAAGTCACTGAATGGCTTTCCTGAAGTAAATGTAACACTGTGTGACATTGTTTTGTTTACAAGCTTGTTTTAATGATCATTCCATAGGCCCCGTTACACGATGGAAAAACGCAGATATTTCTCTGCGTTTGCCCTCTCATTTACACGAAAACGCCGTTTTTATCACTGAAAACGAATATTTCTAAAAACTCCGGGCAAAGTGGAGATTTTTGAAAACGCCGGATATTTGTTGTCGTGTAAACTGGGAGAAACGGCGTTTTAGGTTCTCTCTTGTCGATTCCAGGATTCTGATTGGCTTGCATGGCTTTATCTTTAACCCCTACACTGCCGCCTTAGGTTAGCAGCATAGTTATGATGGCGCTCGTTGGCGTATTTATGCGGGGGTGTAAACGATGTTATTTTTGAAAACGGTGAGGGGAAAATATTCGTTTTGCTAAATACCCGGCTTTGTGTAAACGTGGCCTAAGCCATTACATAAAACCTGATACTACCTGTATCTTTCAACATACATTCTGATGTTCATTCATGTTTATTTCGAACTTAAATGCAGATGTTTAATGTATTAGCTTATGAAATACAAATAGACAGAGAAAATGTGCCATCAGAGAAGCGTAATTAAATAATTAAACGTCACCATTTTTGGTCAATGATTGCGGTTTGCGGCCCTCCAAAATATATTTTCGGTCATCCCAAATTCCCATTCCCTAGCCAATGACGGCTGTATCGCTGGATCTAATCGTGAGACAATGAATTCAGTGAAACCTTAGTGAACTGAAATATTTAATTGGTACTGAGCACAGATGACAACAGATGGTTACATCAGGAATAAGTCTTAATATAAAAAGGTGTAAGACTGGATAATGACATCTTAAAGGTAGAGGCCCTCCGGTGTTCCCTCCTGCTTCTTGTACAGGACGTTCTCTTTAGACTTCTTGAAGTCTTCATTAGTAACTTTCATTCTCTCGTTCCCTCAGAGCCATTAGCCCTGCCTCTGTGCAAATGGCCTGGAAAAAATACATTAAATAAATATTAAGTATAAACATTTGTTTTCAAATCATGGGTGGTCTTTGTTTAAGTTGTAGTTCATGTTTTAGGCCTAAATTAATATGTTTTAATTAGTCAGACAAGGTGACATCAACTACATCATGTTCTGCAAGACATTCCCTGTGTCTACTATAGTAGGTGAAAAACTGTGTAAACAATGTTTCTGATTGGCCACTGTTGCAATTCACTCGTTAAAGAGCATCAAAGATGTCATTGTTGACCATTGTAGCCAATCACAGACATATGTTGAGCACAATCAGCACAAATGGCCAATGAGAGGTGTTTAAGAATCTGTTCAAACAGTGCTCAAAACGCTTGAGGGAAACTGCTGGTTTTGTCACATTTGTAAAATTTTAGTTTTTGTCATGCCGAATTTCATACTACACACATTCATAATCAATTTAAAACTTACTTTTTAATGGTTGCAAAGCAACTTTCAAACCAAATGTAGCACCTACTGTGCAGTAAGTGGTTTGTTTTAGCATGTAATTTAATTAAAAAAGCATTTGATGCTACCTTGATGTCAGCACCCGAGAGGTCTTCTTTAGCCAGAATGAGTTCATCCAAAGTCACGTCATCTGCTACGGTCATCCTGCTGGTGTGGATCTGAAAGATTCTGCGCTTGGTCTTCTCATCCGGCAGTGGGAACTCAATTTTGCGATCAATTCTACCTGTGGGTTCACACAAAAGGGAACACCTGACGTTTAGTCTATATGTAATGTAATTATGTGCACTTTAACACTGAGAACGGCCATAACAGTCATTTTGACCGTTTTGAAATTTATTTTTACAATAACTTTCTTGAAAAAAAAAATAAAATCCTGCTGGTACCTGACTTTTCCTAAAATTATCTGTATTTTCATTTAAAATGCTTTTCTTATAAATTAAGTTACGTAAACGATAAGGCAAAACAAAAAAAAAGAAAATAT
Organism: Hybognathus amarus; assembly: GCA_030378365.1. Classification (NCBI taxonomy): domain Eukaryota; kingdom Metazoa; phylum Chordata; class Actinopteri; order Cypriniformes; family Leuciscidae; genus Hybognathus; species Hybognathus amarus. Next base: position 71,558 of record JAQIUQ010005630.1, on the reverse strand, counting down.
TTACCTATTTCGGCCATAGACGGCCATATTGACCACACTGAATTTCGCTGTTTTTTTTTGTTAAATATCCCGCGGTTGATCGTGGTCTCTCTCAACTGTCAACAGAAAAGGTCCGTCCGGTCACCTCTGTAGCGGTGTTTGCTATATAATAATTTCTACATTAGTTGTTGATCAGAAATAAGCAAATAAAACTGGACTGCAGTTATCTATAAGTGATGATTCTGAATGCAGGGAAACGATCGGAGGTGGAAAGTGAAAAGCGACGTTTCCTGGGTGCGAGTTAACATTTCCTCCTCATCAGAGAGTGATTCAGAGTCCACATCAAGGAAAAGAGACGGCTGCTATTCATTACAGACACGGGCCGATCCAAGATGTTCCATTCATGTCGGATGATACCTGGGTGAGCTCCGCTGCCTGTCCTGCGCTGTTTTGCTGCATGGCTGTTCACTAATTCTGCTAGTCCTATTATTATTATTATTAGCCTATTTATTATTATTATCATTATAATATTATTATTATCGATCTCGTTTTCGTCTTTGAAAAAATGTGGTTGACGAAAATAATTCCGAAAATTATTCGTCATTGAAATAAACACTGTTTTGAATCTAACGGTCAAAATGACCGATTGTGGCCGTTCTCAGTAGTTTTGGAATTCTGGCACTTCTAGTGTTAAAACCGATGAAAATCTCCACACTAAAGTTTGACATCAGAAGTTTGTCTCTGGCCAGTGAGTCCACTTTGATTTAATTATCATGTGAAACCCACACCAGAAATAAACGGTCGATCATATCGGTTCAGATATCGGATAATTATTGAATTTTTTATGACCCATTTAAAACAAGGACCAGAGAAAAAAATCTATTACAATTAAACATTTTTATTTTAAACTTAACCTTCCTCTGATTATAATCCCAAGACAGAAATGTCAACACAACCATGAAAAACTCAAATAATTAAAAACAAGGCTGAATCCAGCTTCTTATTCGCTGCTTCTTATTGGTGGAACGAATAGCGTCAATAAGAAGCTGCGGATAAGAAGCTGGATTCAGCCTCGGTAATGTACACAGAAGTCACGGTTCGGATTCAGACATCGTTCAGATGGATATGTTTTATGTGTTTTATTGCGAGTCATAGGCCTACACAATTATAAGTAAACACTTTGCAGACTGAATGATGTCCTGTATTAACAAAATGACAGCTTATGTTTTTATGTCTCCACTGTTTGATCTGCACAAAGTTAGATCGCGCACGTGCTTACTCTCTCTCGCGGGCACACACTCACTCCAGCATTACAATCTTGACATTGCATCCTGTTCATTATGCTGTGTTCACATCAAACGCGAATAGAGCGAATTATCCAATAATGTCTCACAATTCTAGCCGGCACGGCATGCAGATGAAGGGCACTCATTTCTGTTTATCAATCGCCGGTTACTGAAGAGGAATCCAGCAGCACGAGTGATGAGACGCAATCAAACTGACACCGTTACATGATTGCCTGTTCAGCGCGTCACTCCCCACGTCGCTAGGTTACCAGATAGTGCGTGCCTTTATTAATGCAACCAAACTTGCTTCGCAACCTGTGATTTCTTCCGTTGAAAAAAAAATATTGAACGTTATATCGAACACATTTTTTATTAATATCGAATCACGTGTCTATCGCGATACATATCGTTATCGTTTTATCGCCCAGCCCTATGGTAAGCTGACTCATTCACCTGGTCTAATGAGAGCCGGGTCAGATGTCTCTGAATCCTATTAGTAGCCATGATGACTTTGACATCTCCGCGGAGTCAAATCCGTCCAGTTGGTTTAGCAGCTCCAACATTGTTCTCTGGATCTCCCGCTCGCCTCCAGAATTTGAGTCATACCTGCCGTGCAAAGGAACAACAGCGAACATCAGTGTGTGCATATATATATATATATATATATATATATACACATACACACACGTGAGTTTTCTATTCAATAGTATAATCTATATAAATACAACAGAGCATATGTCAGTTGCAAACAGCCTCATCAAAGAATAATACAAATTATTTACATTCTTTTGTGAATTATGAGTGAATATTGTGTAAATAAGACAACATTTAAGTTTGTTTGGTTTGTTCTATAATTCACTCTTATGTGTTATCATTAAATTGTATTATATACACCAAAGCTCAAATGTTTGGTGTCATTACTTGTTCTTTGAAAGACATTAATAATATTATTAGGGAATGATCAATCGAAAGTGACTGTTAAGAAACTAAAATAAAAATACATTAAATGATAATTCTCAAATACAAAAGATTTCTATTTCAAATAAATCTTTTATTTTGAACTTTCTATTCATCAAAGAATTCCTGAAAATAATTCATTGAGGTTTCCACAAATAATTCATTGAGGTTTCCACAAAAAAAGTATTAAGTACCATTCATTTTTCAACATATTAGAAAGATTTCTAATCTGAGAAGGATCATGTGACACTGAAGACTGGAGTAATGATGCTGAAAATTCAGCTTTGCATCACAGGAATAAATTACATTTGAAAATATATTCAAATAAAGAACAGCTATTTAAATTTCTAATAATATTTAATAAAATAACTGTTTTTTGCAGTATTTTAGATCAAATAAATGCAGCCTTCATTGAAAAAACATTAAAAAAATAACATTACAAACCCCAAACTAAAAAACATGCACTTCAAAATCTCCAGACCCACCTCTTGTGTGCCAATAGCGTCGATCTCATCTATGAAAACGATTGATGGAGCGTGTTCCTCAGCCACTCTGAAGAGCTCTCGCACAAGTTTTGGACCGTCTCCCAGGTATTTCTGAATAAGCTCTGAGCCCACCACCCTCAGGAAGGTGGCAGACGTCTGGTTCGCCACTGCTTTTGCCAGAAGAGTCTTACCTGCACACCCAGAATATGTAACATATCAACACAGAAATCCGTCACATGAATGCGATTTTGGGTTTTGAGACCCATCAGACTGACCTGTTCCCGGTGCACCGTACAGAATAACTCCTTTAGGTGGCTTTATTCCCATCTCTTCATAATACTCTGGATGTGTGAGGGGAAGCTCCACAGACTCCTATATAGGTCAAACATGCCTTTGAATTAATTTTGATTTCATATAATTTTTTTGCTAGTGTTCTTGTACATGATTGATCAGTGCATGATGTTCTAAAGAAGAAACAGACATTTCATCAAAATATTCAATAAGTTCATATGGGCAGAGAAAAATTGGCAAAAAAATTATATTGCACCCTTATATGCTCCTTTTTTGACCCAATGAAAGATAAAAAAAATAATCTTTTAATTAGTACTTAGTTTCTTAAGTCAATCTTAGTTTCAAGATAAGAAATTGCTTAATATTTGATCATCCTTTGTTGCTTTTAAAAATGTAAAGATACCTTTCACATCTCCCATAACTGTAACGTATTACGTTATATGTTATCTTAACGTATTGACAATTTAGTTTAGACTAACCAGACAAATTCAGATTATTTTTATTTACTGCCATGTCAGCAATCAAAGTTATTTTCAAAGCAAAAATTCAATTACAAAAAATACAAATATCATATAAATACAATTAAAAATATATATATAAACAAGTCATATTACACAATATATTTTTTTAAATTAATATATGATGAAAGCATAGTCATAGTCTCATTAATATGTCCTTCAATGAAGTAACTTCATAAAAAAAACATTCTGCTTGTGTTAAGTCCAGGACAATCTAATAAAATATGTTTGACAAATAGAGAATCTTACAAAAGATACATAAAGTTAAGTCTTCACCTTTAAGCAAAAAAGCATGGGTTAAACTTGTGTGACCCATACAGCATCTGGTGTAGACTACTTGATCAAGTCTAGTTTTAAAATTTATAAAAAAAAAAATCGGTTTGTAATTTCCGGATGAGATTCATACAGCTTATTATTCTTGCACACAACTAACCAGACAAAAATTAGACAAATAGAAATGTCTTTATAACCAGACCTTGAAAATGTTGGATAGGAAGCTAACAAGGCGTCATCATTTTTATATCATGATTGTAAGCTTTGCTCATTTTGTTTATATTCACTACGTGAATATCTATCTATAAATGACAGGAACGTTCTGTCTAAACCGTTCAGTCCAATGGATCTCAAACTGATGACAAGTGTCTTGCTACGGGCACGAGTAAGTGCAGTGCCGAGTTCGACCGTTGTTTGGATTAGAAATGCAAAAGATATCGCTAAATATATCACTAAAAGAAGCACACATTCGCTTTTGCCGCTGGCCACTCCCCTCTCACACTGCACACTGAGTGAGCACAGCACAGGACCAGAGACAGAGGGATGAAGAAAGCAGATTTGCACACACAAAAAAATTATTTTGCATGGGCATTTTGCACTAGTTGTGTTCAAATGTTTAAATGGTCTTGCTCCTCAGCCTTTATGCAATTATTTTGATTGGTGAAGCAGATCCACCAGAGTGGCATCTAGTTGCAATTGTAACTGTTTTTGCTCAGACTGTAACATTTTGGCAACTGTATATTTAAAATGTAATGCTAACTTAATATTTAAGAGAGCTACCAGATCTTGGTTAATTCAGCAACAAACTTGTACTCCTGTGTATATTATATATACATAAAAAAAATTTTGGTGTATAATTTATAAAGGCATTTCTAGGGATGTGTGTTGTACATAGGATGGCTGTATTTTCAGTTTAATCTATGTACATTGTATCCGTTCCTATTCAAATAAACCATAAATAAATAATCAGTTTTAAGAGCATATTGCAGGTAAAAAAAAAAAAAAAATCGAAATTTATAGATAACCTTGTATGAAAATACTATATGAAAAGTTAATGCAGGATTTAAAATGTTTTAAAACAAACATAAGGGCACTAATTTAGTAGATTAATGCCTCGTTTCCACTGAGGGGTACGGTATGGTACAGTACGGATCGGGTACACCATGATCAGGCTTGCGCTTCCACCGCCAACAGTACCCTTACTTGATAGGCGTGGTGTTATGCTGGAAAGAAGCGATCGACGTCATTTTCGTGCGAAGAAAGCGACATAGTAAACAACAATGGATGACAGACAGCAGATCTTGTTCTTGCTTCTCAGCATGTTTGTCACTAGAGAACAAGCGCTGGCATTAGGCGTTTCTCAATACCAAGATAGTCAAGTCGCAAAGTCCGACTCAGGAGAATGATCGAGGACCTAGTCCAGTAATTCTGCTATGAACAGCCGCGTTCTTGAACGCGGCACTCAGCTCGCTCTGGCTCTGTCGACTCCGGTTATCTCTGTATGTACATTTTAGACAATAATCAAACGAAATATGTTATAAAACACCACTCTGCTTCTTTTCGATTTCATTTCAATATATTTTAAACATTATAAAGCACACAAATGTGGTTTAGGCAACGCATAGCCTATTGATTATATTCACTGCATGTATGTAACATTATATTTATAACAAAACTAAATATAAAACACAACCCTGCCTATTTTCGTTAAATGTAAAAATATTAAACATATTACCAGGCAATATGTAATGTATTGCATATCGATATTAGCACAAATGTTGAATTAAACATTACAGATGATCTTGTAATAGAATTTAAAAAATGACAAAATTATCTCTTTGTTGCATTTTCAGTGTTTATCAATGATAGCCATTATGAAAGTATAAGTAAAAGGTACAAACAGATATACAGTAAAGCTTAAATGAACATCAAGAAACAATTCAGTAAGTCAAATGTACAAATTCAGCGCTCAAAGATATTGTAAACTTCACGTAGCCTTCTGCCAGAACTATTGGCAAGGAAACGAATTATAGGTTTATCAGACCAAAGATACCACCTGTTAGATTCATACAAGAACGAACTATATCTCATGTTTAACCACTACAGAGCGTAAAAATGACAGCAAGTACAAGATGACTAGCCGATGAAAGGCTGTTCGCACAGAGCACAAGGGCCAGAGGTAAGATGATGACTTGAGATGGATCTTCATCAATACTATCAGTAGTCTATAAATGGACCACAAGTACACTTAAAGAAATCTTACTTCTGGCCTGAATAAAATTTCTTAAAAAGCTTACATTCAGTGACACAATAACAGTAGAATTATATTTTTCAACTGTATGCTTCTAATGCCCTTAGTAGCGCGCAAGTGACACAACTCTGTCCACCAATCACCGTTCTGCAGTGAGTCTAGCTCCACCTTTTAGTACCCTTTCACTGTGCTAGGTACCCCAACAAAGGGTACCCAAAAGTGGTACGGTACGGTTCGGCTTTTTGGTACCATTCACCAACTTTTGACAGTGGAAACGCAAATAAATGTCGATACCGAACTCAGTCTACGCGCCGCGTCAGTGGAAGCGAGGCAAAAGTGAGCGTTCCTTGGGCTGCTCGTAAAAACCGCTTTTTCAGACATCGCGTCATTTGAGACGTCATATCAGGGAGCCTTCAGCTCAGTGGTGGTGTTCAGTGAGAGCGGTCGTCAGTCAGTGTGCTTTCGTCAGTTTTTGCATTTTAATTTATCATCGTCATGGTAAATTATTGTGTTTGTGGAGATTGCAAAAACTCTGGCCTGTCAGGACTTTCAAGATCGAGTCCAGAAGTTTCCTTTACAAGAAAAGGGACAGTGCTATAGCCTCATATCTTTCCTTCCTGCTGCGGTTTGTGCAGGTGAAGAGACGGGATCTCTCTTCCGCATCGGCTTTGAAAACGCGGTCGTATGTAGCGATCACTTCAGATCAAATGATTATTATCCCAGCGATATGATGGAGGTACACATGGGATGCCGAAAGCAAGAATATTGATTGTCGTATACTGTACCAATGGCATCAAATAGTGTGATATAGGTAACTTAGTCATGCCCTAAATAGAACTTGTAATTTAAAAACAAAATTGGTTGTTTAAATACTCAGCCTATGTAGCCTATGCTTTTAGTATAGAAATATAACTTATCTCAAGTATAGATTTTATACATTTAATAGTATATATCTACCCTAAACATACTAATGTCTGCTGGCCTGTTATAGGATCATAATAATCTGTACAATATTGTGAGCACAGTGTATATCATTAGCGAGCGTGTATATCTATAAGCACGTCTCTCACCTAAAAGACACCTGTCCTGTTCTCCACTGGTTCTCCTCATATCACAGCTCAATTTATCTCTGACCGTTCTGTCTAACATTATCCTGGCCTTTCCCTAATCTCTCTTTAGCATAGCAGGCTCATAACTTCATGGCTTGATCCGTAAACGAGTATTTCCTCAGCGTCCGAAATGTCACTGCTAGGGATGCACGATGATATCGGGACAACATCGGTATCGGCAGATAAAAGCTTAAAATGACCATCATCGGCATCGGCCGATATGAATATTTCTGCCGATGAGCCTTGCCGATTGGGTGGTGTGTTTCCTATGCGCACGTGACGACCACGAACGAAGCATGAGCGCCAGAAAATTAAACTTCCAACTAGGGGTGTGCGTGCGTCTCACGGTTTCTGATCGTGGACGATTAAAATCTCTCCACGATCTGCTTTTGAAGAAAAATTATAGTAGGCCATCGTGCATTCTATCAGTTCAATTCTGACACCTTCACTCAGTTAACTGATGCTCTGAGGTAAAGTTTTCAGACGGCAGACTCAGCAACAATTGTATTTAATTGTACAGTACAATCATAACATAACATACATTATCTTCATCATTTCATGTCATTAAACATGACAATATTGCTGGCCATACACTGATGAGAAAGTGCGCCGTCCGGTGTACGATAAGTTACCTGGAGTTGTCCTAGACGCAACGCAGCGCTTCTCGTCCGATGTGCGACACCCTTTACACTCACGGAACACCGCAATTCACAAAAGTTTTTATTTGCATGTGCGCCAAAGTCTTGCTAGGTAAACATATCATTCACGTGCTGTAGCTGATGCGCTGTTCTAACATCCTCTTTTCTGAGCGCGTTCACCCGACGCTCACAGGAACTAAAAGCCTGTCACAGCGCCTGCATACGGGACTAATCTTCCGAATCTTATTGTGCTGATACGGTCAAATACACACAAGGTTTACATAAACAAAGTTGGTTATGTCTAAAGTGAAAGCAAACAGAGAAAATCTGCTTGTCAAATGCGTGCATATTAGACGCATCACGTGCAGTTCTTAAAGAGACAGTAATAATATGCTGCGCTTGTCCTTAAAGACATACTGCACCCAGAAATAAAAAGTCTGTCATTATTTACTCACTCTAATGTTGTTCCAAACCTGTATTTATTTATTTCTTGTGCTTAAATATACTATGGAAGTCACTGGAGTACAGCAACTGTTTGGTTAGCCACATTCTTCCAAATAACTTTTATAATTTCAACAGAAGAAAGAAACTTGAGAGAGTAGTAAATTATGACAATTTAATTTTTTGGGAGAACGATCCCGTTAATATTAATAAAACAACAAAACACAGAGGAAATCACTCACTGATCTTGACTGAGAACTTTAATAGAAGCTTTAAAAAGCTTTTTTGCACTTAAAAAAATACAAATATATCGGTATCGGGCAAAATTAGTTTGAAAATATCGGCATATCGAATATCGGCCAAAATCCTGATATTGCGTCATCCTAGTCACTGCGATCCATTGTTTTCCTGTTGTGTGAATCGACGGCTCTCCCGCTCATTGCGTCACGCCCATTTTCAGACGCGGAAGTACATTTTTCACAAAAACGTAGCGTGTTTATAAGTATATTTTACAGAAAATCTAGTTCCTACATTGTTTTTCTATGCATTGACTCGTTGGGTCCTCTAACCTGCAATATGCCCTTTAAGTCTGATCTATTACCTTGATCTCTTGAATCTGGTTGTCCAGACCTCCAATGTCTGCGTACGTCTCCTGTGGGGCCTTTTCTACTTTCATTACAGTCACCAGAGGGTCTGTGTCATCCATCAGCACCCCGATCACTGCATGAACCTGCAAACATTTACATCACTCAAATTTCATTACAGAACTATTACAATAAATAATAATAACAATTTGGCATAATAAATATTTGGTAATACATTTATTTTCTTGATTGATTTTCTGTGAGTCAATATTTTTGTCTATTTATTGATTTGAAAGACTTTTACTAACCTTGTGGTTCAGTAACACAGAGCAGCCGGGCTCAAGGAGGTCTTTATCTACAAATGACAGAATACTGACATAATGTTCAGAGCCCACTGAGGTCGACACAATGGCATGATTATCATCAATGATCTCCTCCAGAGTCTCTCACTGACATGGGCGTGCCCTCTGAGATCATCCACTTTAGATCTCTCCTCCTACAAAACAAAACATTGTCAAGGGATGGGCATTGTTTTATCTTGATTTGTGTTTGTAAAGGGTTAGTTCACCCAAAGTTGAAAATTTCTGCCATCAATTAATCAGTCTCATGTTTTTCCAAATCAATCATAAATTAGGGAATTCTTGAATGAAATATGAGGGTTTTCTGTTCCTCTATTGAAAGTCTATTGACCCAAAACTCTGACACGTCAAAATGTTAATCAAAAGATTGTAGAATAAATTCATATGAATTGAGTGGTTTAATCCAAGATGATTTTTCGAAGAACCAATGAGGTTTGATCTTGCACGCCAAGCAAGTCTGTTTGAGCTTCTGTTTGTTCGCTGATCAATGTTTATTTGTGAATAAAAGCCTAAATTCTATCTGTTCATCATATAAAGCAATTGTGTCTCTTCAGAAGATTTTGGAAAAAAACGTTTGACTGATATGGATTTATTTTAAGATTTCTTCTTTAATCAAGTTTTGGGTGAACAGACTTTCAACGGAGGGACATAAATCTCTATTTCTTTTTTATTCAAAATACATTATTTTGTGTTCAGCAGAAGAAAGAAATTCATACAGGTATTAAAACAACTTGAAGGCGAGTAAATGATGACATAAATTTCTATCTAATGTAACTATCCCCAGGGTTTCCCATACATTCATTAATTTGTGCGGCCGCCACAATATCAACACTGACCGCCACGCATTGATTTTCAGGTTTTGATTTCATTGTTGAGCTGCGCTCTCCTTCCCTCCCACTCATACAAACTGACGACGGAGACGCGAATAGCCCCTCCTCTCTTGAGCACGAATTACTGAATCAAAATATGATTATGCTGTTGGAGGTCGGATTGTTGCCGGTGCTTATTCCTCCAGTAATCAATCCGCGAGTTGAATGGTCAGTATAATGAACACTATAACTCTAAAAAGTTAGTCTATGTTAAATGCTGTCTGCTTTCCACCACAGATTTCGCGCAATTTACTAATAAATAACGCTCATTTTTTCCATTTCTGCTAATTAGTCATTTAAAAAATCATGGCAACGGACGTCCTGTAGGTTTAAATATATTACAGAGCCACCATATTAGTATTATTACTGATAAAGAGATGTAGGCCTAGAGTGTGTTATCCAAAGCTTTAATAGCATGGAAAGACATACTGTGAGCAGCACGTGAGGTGTTTTCTCACTTAGCTATTTCTGCTCCGAGGTTCTTGATTATGGCATTTCTTCGAGGTTTAGAAGCCAGTATTCCTGTATTTTGGTCTTTTATGAATTTAATAAATAACTCTGTCTCTGTATTCTGTCCAAATATACATTTTGGGTATCTAACGTATTTAGCACTGGAGTAATTATTTTTCTGCTGATTTTTTTACTTCTACTCCTTACGGCTATTCACGCAATTATCTGTAGGCTACTTTCTACTCTTTACATTTTAATAAATAGCCTACTGTTATGGCATTTCATATCTTGTTTTTATTTCTGCTTGACATCGTAAAAAAAGACTATCCAGATAAATCGCGCTATCTCAGAGTGTATATTTGATTGTGGTTGGATGAGAAGTACATATACCATTCATCACACCTGCAAGAAGTGTCACGCATTGATTGTCACAGTCACTCGTTTCGGTCTTTTGTATTTATCTCGTGTAAAAACTGTTTATAATATATTTAATATGCTGCAGCGGCAGCATGCTATTACTGGCAGGTATCAAGCGGTCCCCCTGGAGTTCTGCAACTAAGCCTGCCACTTATCAGCCAATGAAAAAAAAAAAGAAAAAAGTACTACACACTAGCCAATCAGGAAATAGTATTATTGTATCTGGGTAAGATTTAATGCAAAAAAGAAAAAATTATATCCTAAAATTGTTCACATGCGTATTCTCTCACTCCTGCTGCCTTTCTTCAAACTTGAGAGCCCTGTTGTATAATTCAGCATAGTACATACCAGGGATGGTATCAATCAGGAAGGTATCAATCAGGATTATTTTTATTTTTTTGATTAATCACTTTGATGAATAATTCAAATTGACAGCACTAATGTTTCAAAATGAAAAGTGTGAAGGGGAATCCATTGCATTTTTCTGGCCCTTATTTCAAATAGACGGCCAAACCGCGAACCACTTACTGAAGCAGTCATGGTACAGCCAGCTCGCAAGGCTTCAAACGTCACCACATACCGACATCGACACAAGCCTCGATGACGCGCTTCACAGAAATCATCCGCACTTACTCGACACACTGCTTCAAGCTTCAGATACGGGAGGACACATCACATAATTAGACACATGCTTACAATACATATAGGCCCCTGTGGCACAAACAACCCCTACCCCCTCCCTCGGTACCAAAACCCCATCACTCACCACAAATAGAATCTAATTCTGTGGGAAACACTGTATCCCTTATACGACCTTTCATTACATTTTTGTATTCTACTTTGTAATGCCTATATGGCCAAATTATGGTTCTTTTAAAACACATATACTGAGTATAATGGAATTTATATCTTTATATACAGCTATGGAAAAAATTAAGAGACCACTGCCAAATCAGCAGTTGCTCTGGATTTATTATTTATAATATAAATAATAAATCCAGAGAAACTGCTGATTTGGCATGGCCCTTACATTTTTTCCATAGCTTATATACACTACCGGTCAAAAGTTTAGGGTTCGGTAAGATTTTTTATGTTTTTAAAAGAAGTCTCGTTCTGCTCACCAAGGCTGCAATTTTTTTATAAAAAATACACAAAAAAAGCTCAGTAAGTATTGTGAAATATGATGACAATTTAAAATGACTTTTTTCTTTGATGAATAGAAAGTTCAAAAGAACAGCATTTATTTAATTAGAATCTTTTCTAACATTATTAATGTCTTTACTGTAACTTTTAATCAATGTAACTCATCCTTGATGAATAGAAGTATTGATTTCTTATTTATTTCCCCAAAAATAAAGATACAATTCTTACTGACCCCAAACTTTTTAAAGGGTAGTGTTTAATGTAACAGAAGCTTTCTCATTTCAGATAAAAGCTGTTCTTTTGAACTTTCTATTCATCAAAGAATCCTGAAATAAAAATGTAAAAAACTGTTTTCAACATGGATAATAATCATACATGTTTTTGGAGCATAAAATCATCATATTAGAGTGATTTGTGAAGGATCATGTGAACACTGAAGACTGGAGTAATGATGGTGAAAATTCAGCTTTTTTTCAGGGGAACAAATTACATTTTAATATATATTAACATAAAAAGTCATTTAAAATTGTCATAATATTTTCAACAATATTACTGTGTTTTTTGTGTATTTTATTATCAAAAATTGCAGCCTTGGTGGAGCAGAAGAGACTTCTTTTAAAAACATAAAAAATCTTACGACCTGAAACCTTTGAATTGTAGTGTATATATATATAAAACACAAAAGATAAAGACACACAATAGTAGGCATGTTCACCTCCTGTTCTCCTCCAGAGGTTTCATCTGCTCCTGGTTTCTGATGAACTCTCCTCCATCAGCAGATAGTCTTTAATTCTCTTGTTCTCAGGAGTTTCAGCCTGCATTGTGTGTGTGGAGTGACTGAGGAAAAAATGACAGTGACATTTCACTGTATTTTATGGATTACTACTACTATTCATGTATGAGCCTTTCTTATCAGGTTAGGTCAAGGTATAATGATGTTTATTTTACCCAAAGGCAGTTTGCTAGCAGCATCTGTCCCTTCACTTCTCCTTTCCTTTCCCAACTCTCGTAGGCAATGAGGCTTCATTTCTTTTCTTCTTATCCTGAACATTCAATGCACAGAAAATTGGTTCTATGATTATATATTCTCAACAAATTCCTAATGTTCTAAATGGGTGCACATTCTCCAATACGCAATGTCTTCAGACTTTTTCGTGTAATTTTTTAACCACTTCATAGTAGTATGAGTTTTGGTGAATAGAAATTTTCACCTTGTCATCTTTCTTCCCTCCACCAGGTCCTTGTCCTCCACTCTGACTTTGACCCTGTTAAACTGAAAAATTATTTTAATCATCTACAATGACTTCATTTATTAAATTTACACACATATATATATATATATATATATATATATATATATATATATATATATATATATATACATACATATATATACATACACACACACACACATACACATACATATACACACACATACACACATACACACATACACACATACACACACATACACACATACACACATACATACATACATACATACACACATACATACATACAGCACAACACATACATACGGCTGAGTAATTGTATATTTGACTCTAATGTTGTGTTCAGAATGTGTGTCTTCTGACTTGTGCTTCTATCCAATTTTGCCTAATATATCAGTAATCAATGTGCAATGCAGACGTGAATATAAGTAACATTACGTGCTGGTTATGTTAAATGATTCATTTGTTCTGCTTTCATATATAGCATTGAATTACAAGCTGACACTAAAAGCTGAAATGTTAACTTCCCCTGCTTTACTGTCTATCGCATACACACTGACAAAATTGAGACAATGCTCAAGAGTTCTTAGAAATATGAACTGTTCTATTTCTTAGTACCATCAGGAATACATATATTTTAAAAGATAAAATAAACCATTTAAAAAAGAAAGGGAAAATATGCTGTCTCACCATTGTCGTTTGATGTCTGTTTCTCTCGTTCTTCTTCTGCTCTCGGTAGATCAAGTCACTTGTGCCCTCTTTGCCACCTTCTGGAGAGGAGGGAGCATTGGCCTAGGTCTCAATACTGTTCCGTGATGTCACATGTGGGAGTGAATTAGTTCATATTGTTTCTAAATATTTAACTAGTTGGTTATTAAGTTCATACGATTCTATTATAGCAAACGATTTGACGCTATACAGAAGCTGCACCCAGAAATTATTGCGAGAGTACGCTGTTTAGTATATATGCTCTGGTGTAGGTTTGCCTAGACTTTCGCAGTATGATGAAAGAGTCATATGCCATCTAAGTTTTAGAGTTTTAAATGAATGATCTTTAATATGTTGATCATAGTGAAGTTGCCGCCAACTCTAGATATTTTTGCAGGCAACTTGTTGTGCACATTTAGTGTTTTCCAAACAATTGGGCTTTGCTAAGCAGGCAAACCTCCTTTAGACCTACATTGAATTAAGAACATGGACCATTTATTGACATATGAATATCATAAATATTTGTTGGCTGGTCCTAATTGTATTGCTGCACAACATTATTAGCAAAAACAAACAGCACACTAGCATGCCAACAATGCTTACAACCTTCTTAGACCTTGAACTGCTGCAACTATAAACTATATCTTGTATAATTTATTTGTTCTGTTGAGTTTATCTCTTTATTATGTTATTGCCCAAACAACCTACTCTAACACCTTAGTAACTCATTGCATTGCCCTAGCAACCACTTAAGCATATACTTTGGGCAACTATCCATACAGCTCCACTGCAAACTTCTTCTCTATGTTTTATTTTGATGTACATCTGACAGTGGAAAAACAGCTGCAGTGGGAAGTGAAGCAGAGTTCTGTTCAAGTGCTGTGCCTTTAGATTATTGGGAAAATACATACATATGTCCACTAAGGAAGAGACAAGCATGCCAAAGCCAAACAAAGACGCTCAGGAGAGATAAAGTATGAGCTCTCCACATAAATGCCTTGAAAATGTAAAATACTAATAAACATACTTGAAAAAAACTGTCTATCAATTTTTGACTGACCTCACTACATCAACATTTATGCTCCATCTTGTTCTTCCTGTTTCAGGCAGAAGCTCTATGAATATCCATGCCTGAAAACTAGACGCCTGATGCAACCAACTAAAAAATTGTGTTGTCCTGAGACCCTAATGTGATTCACATTGTGAGGTTTCCTGAGTATAAGGTAAAACTTAAAGGGTTAGTTCTCTACCTAAAGCCACCTAGGTTTATGACTTTCTTCTTTTTGTTTGAGTTGCCAGAACTGAAGATAACTCTTACCAGAAACGAGAAAAGTCTTCAGCTGTTAGAGCGCGCTAAGACTTATCCAAAGACATGTGCTAACAGAAGAAACTTTTGCAGCCAGTTCCCAGATATTAAGGAGCATCAAAACCCACCCCATTGATGGAAAGGTTTGTGCCATAGCATTTATCTCAAGTCATGACAGATTTACTTGGCTGTTGATTATTCAATTGTCCCATTTAGTTTGTATATTAATAATATTTGATCTCTTTATCAAAATGAAATGTATGGAAGCTGTTTCCACCACTGAAAAAAATAATAAAAACAATTGCAACTTTTTATCTTATAATTAATATATAAAAATATACGTTCACTCGCAAATTTGCGAGATATAAGTTGCGACCTGAGAAATAAAGTCACAATTAAGAGATATAAAGTTGCAATTTTGATGAAATAAAGTCGTATTTGCGAGTATATAAATACACAATTCTAAGAAATAAAGTCGCGACTGCAAATATATAAATTCGCAATTATGAGAAAATAAAGTTGCAATTGCGAGATATAAGTCACAATTCTTAGAAAATAAAGCTGCAATTGCAAGAAATAAAGTCGCAATCTGAAGAAATAGTCACAATTGCGAGCATATATAAGTCGTAATTTTAATGAAAATAAAGTCGTATTTGCAAGATATAAATTCACAATTCTAAGAAATAAAGTCGCAACTGGCAAGATATAAGTCCGCAATTGCGAGATATAAAGTCACAATTCTTAGTAAATAAGTTCGGATTGGCGAGAAATAAAGTCGCTATTCCTGAGAATAAAGTCACAATTGCAACATATAAAGTCACAATTATGAGAAATAGTTGCAATTGTGAGAAAAAAGACAATTTGGAACTTCTGACTTTAAAACATAATTGCGAGTTTATATCTTGAAATTCTGACGTCTTTTCTCAGAATTGTGAGATTAAAAATCTCGATTGCGACTTATCAGGCCAATTCTAAAAAAAGACAGTTTATATCTCTACAATTCTGCATATCTATACAGATTTACAATTTATATCATGAATTTCTGACTATTTCTTGCAATTCTGACTTTATAAACACGCACTCGCGACTTTATAACACATATATTCAACTTAATACCACGCAATTGTCGACTTTATAAACACGTGATCGCGACTTTCATTTTAATTCAATTTGCGACTTTATATTACTGTAATTTTGACTTTCATATTCGTAATTGTGAGAAAAAGTCAGAATTATGAGATAAAAAGTCTCAATTACCTTTTTTATTTTTCATTCTGTGGCGGAAACAATTAAGCTTCCATAATGAGTTTTGTCTTTTTTAACAAAAATGTTTTCAAATAATATAGTACTGTTCCAAAGTTTGAGGTCAGTAAGTTTTTTTTTTTTAATACTTTTATTCAGCAAAGACACAAGGATCTAAAGTGACAGTAAAGCCATTTGTAATGTTATAGACAATTTCTGTTTCAAATAAATGCTGTACTTTTGAACTTTCCATTCATCAAAGAACCCTGAAAAACATCTATCATGGTTTCTCCACAAAAATATTAAGCAGCACTGAAGTATTATGTGACGGTGAAGATGAAAGTAATTATGCAGAATTTTTTTTAACATTGTATTTATTGTTTTTTTTTCTTCAAAAAATAAAAATAAAGGAGAAACAATACAAAATACAAATTGAAAAATGTTTCCATATCACAACCCTATATCACACCCAAACCTCCCACCCACAGTGCCACTAATAAACCATAAACAGATTAAACAAGAAAAAAGAAAAAGGCATTTAAAGTCATATTAAATTTAAGTTTTTGTTGTTTTTTTTTTGTCCTGCTGTTGTTATACCCATATAAGAGAGGAAACTGCCACAGTGCTCATTTCTCCCATGGGAAATGATCAGTAATTTCATTTTGTTCTGCTTTAACTTGCAGGAATCAAGAGACATTTGGAACATCATAAAAAAGGTCAAAGCAGGAAACAGGAAGTCCAGTGTGGACCATCATAAAGTCACAAGATTGAGGTGCTGTTATTAATAAACTGGCAAAGCTCAACAAGAAACCACATTCAAAACCAGTTTTGCTTCTTTAATATAATGTATTTCCAAGTTAAACATAATGCACGAAAAATGTTGGATGGGATCTGACTTTATCCCCCAGGATAATGGTTATGCGTTGTTGTACCAAGAGGTGGAGAAGCTTGAGTAGTGTTTCGCCTGAATGTCCTTGATTTCACCACTAGATAGAGTCATTCCAACCCTGCATTACCTGCATTAGGATATATGTTGTAGGCCTTGGTAAACACATGGAAGGAAGAGGGCTGTGCCATTGAGTACAGACCCTCTCAGGAGGAAGAGGATGGTAGCGTGGGGAAGATGTTGCTGTGCTTGCAGACCCCATGGCAGCGGAGGCTTATGTTGCTGTATGAGACAGCACATGTGCTTGCTGGATGAGACCTATCGAGCTGGCAGGTGTGTTTGTTCAAGCTGAATAACAACACTGTAGTTTTTTAGAGCAGCTTTACAGCAGAATTGAATTAGATCATTATTGTCCTGTTTATCACTGTAAAGCTGCTTTTAAACTATATTGTCTAAAGCACTATAATTACTTGATTTGACTCACATAGGGCCACAAGGGAGTGCTATGGGGCCCTTGGAAAAGTTCAGATAAATGCAGTGGAAAAAAATATAAAAATAAAGAAATAATAAAAAAGATTAATTACAAATAAAGTTGGATAAACTACAAAATCTTGAATTTAATTTCCAAATAAATAAACACAAACATTTGATTTTTCTATCTAATATAACAATTTTAATATTAAAATTTTGCAGAGAATGGAAAAAATGCTAAGTAATTGACACATGTATAAAATTAATGTGTCATTATTTATTTTATTTTTTATTTTTTTTATTATTTATTTTGGTTTTTATACTTGAAAATATATAACTGCCCAGTGCCTTTTAAACATTAGGATGTGGATGCCTTGCTTGAGTATGATCATATTTGTGGGTTGATGGCTACAAAAAGCTTGAAAACCTCTGTACATAGTGCACAAAAATAAAAACCTTAAAATGGTTTATCTGTCTTTGCCTCACAGAAATTCACAGCCACTCTTCCTTCTGTGGGTGAGGACAGATGTCAGCTACGCTGCGGTTGGAGTGTTTGTAACTCAGACAATGACTAAAGAAGTCATTGCAGAAGCCTTGAAGGTGTTTCAGAAGTGGAATTCAGACTGGAATCCATCACACTTCATGGTGGGCTTCTGTGAGGCGGAAATCGGTGCTCTGGAGGAGGTGTTTAAAGGTACTTTAGGACGTTTGGACGTTTTAAAAAACTAAAACAATTAGTTCTTAGGACAGATGGCTCTATATGGTTGGATCATTTTATCCTTTAAACAGTTTAACACACCACACCGTGTAGTCTACATACCACAAGTGCACAGGATCATTTATTGGAATGATCTTTCAGTGCTAAATCCTTTAAAATTTGTATCTAGCTCCAGACGTGCTTCTTTTAAGTCCTTTCAGGTCCATGCGTGTTGCTTCTCTCCCCCAATAAAGACATAAAGCGCTGCGTTGCTGTATAACTAAGAGCTTCAGTCAGATGACGCTGTTCTTTTAACAACAGTAGCGCAAACAGAGTGGCGAGCTGCAAAAGAGATCGATAGAGATTGAAGAGATTATGAAATGATTCAAATGAAAACATGATCTTATCTGAACTTAGTTTTTAAAATTAGTAATAAAACAATTGCAATTGTATCATTTAAAGATACATGCATGAAAACAGCATGTTTTTTCCTGCAACTCACCTCATTGCAGTACACAAGATCCAGGGGGCAGAGTTGGGTCCAGATCTAAGGGTGGAGATGGGTAGTGTTAGGGGCGGGGTTAGGGATTGGGGCGGAGATGGGTAGGATTAGGGGTGGGGTTAGGGATCAGGGGGCGGAGATTGGTGGGGTTAGGGATCAGGGGGTGGAGATGGGTGGGGTTAGGGATCAGGGGCGGAGATTGGTGGGATTAGGGTGGGGTTAGGGATCAGGGGGTGGAGATGGGTAGGATTAGGGGTGGGGTTAGGGATCAGGGGGTGGAGATGGGTAGGATTAGGGGTGGGGTTAGGGATCAGGGGGGTGGAGATGGGGTAGGGATTAGGGGTGGGGTTAGGGATCAGGGGGTGGAGATTGGGGTAGGGATGTAGGGGTGGGGTTAGGGATCAGGGGGCGGAGACGGGTGGGATTAGGGGTGGGGTTAGGGATCAGGGGGTGGAGATGGGTAGGATTAGGGGTGGGGTTAGGGATCAGGTTGTGGAGATGGGTAGGATTAGGGGTGGGGTTAGGGGTAGTCAGGGGGCGGAGATGGGTCAGGATTAGTGGTGGGGTTAGGGATCAGGGGGCGGAGATAGGTGGAGTTAGGGGTGAGGTTAGGGATCAGGGGGCAGAGATTGGTGGGATCAGGGGGTGGAGATGGGTAGGATTGGGGTGGGGTTAGGGATCAGGGGGTGGAGATGGGTGGGGTTAGGGATCAGGGGTGGAGATAGGTAGGATTAGGGGTGGGGTTAGGGATCAGGGGGTGGAGATGGGTAGGGTTAGGGATCAGGGGGTGGAGATAGGTAGGATTAGGGATCAGGGGGTGGAGATAGGTAGGAATAGGGGTGGGGTTAGAGGATCTGGGCGTGGAGACGGGTAGGATTCAGGGATCAGGGGGTGGAGATGGGTAGGGTTAGGGATCAGGGGGTGGAGATAGGTAGGATTAGGGGTGGGGTTAGGGATCAGGGGGTGGAGATAGGTAGGATTAGGGGTGGGGTTAGAGATCTGGGCGTGGAGATGGGTAGGATTAGAGGTGGGGTTAGGGATCAGGGGGTGGAGATAGGTAGGATTAGGGTGGGGTAATGTATCAGGGGGCAGAGATTGGTAGGTTTAGGTATATGTAAGATGGGAGAAGTTGGATCTGGATCCAACTTCCCCCTGGATTTCAGTGTTCTGCAGTGAGGACCATCTCCAAAAATGGGCATTTACAACATGGTATAATAAATATGGGGTATTTTGAGCTGAAACTTCAGACACATTCTGGGAGACGTATTTTACATCTTGTAAAACGGGGCATAATATGCCCCATTTAATTAGACATGGTGTCATTTCTAGCATGATGCTCATGATTAGATCATTTTGATTGTAATATTGCTGTTAGTAGAAGAGAAATATCAAAAATGTCTTCTCAGATTTTGGACCACTTCAGATGCGGTTCCATTTTCAATTTCAATTTCAATTTTGATCATAACTTTTGGTGGTCAGGTGAAGTTAGTAAACCAGTTAATATTATTCCTGTGTGTCATGACTAATATGAGGAAAGTGATTAATATTGTATTTTCATGTCTTGATTTTAGGAATACTAAAAATATTTCAATTTCAGGGGGCCTTCTTAACATCTGAATGTTAAATTACTGTTTTCTAATCACCCTTCCTTGTAGTTCGTGCAGGCTGACGCATTGAGTTGAGGAGATTGAGAAGATAGATGCTACAAATGTGACAAATGAACAACATCTTTGTCATTATACGCCTTATTCACGGCAGATTTTTAATGAGAATGAAAGCGAGGCTGTGAGGGATAGACATGCATCTCTTCAATGGGCTGTACTGTTATTTAATGTGTTTTTGGATTGTTCTGCTCATGAAACACTAAAAAAATATCTTTCCAAGAAATTTCCGTTGACAAAAAACTCCCGACAATGTAAGCTGTGTAAAATTGTAAGTAATCTATGAGCTTTATTCAGCTTTTTACAGCGGATGCCATTGCAAACACGGTAAGTCTATCCCTCACAGCCTCACTTTCATACCTGTCATGGTGCTGCTCTGAATAAGGTCTATAGGTTCTAAAGTCCTCATCTGTCATTTTCACAGAGAAAAGGCATGGATGGAGTGGACAGGAAAAAGGAAAATGATGTGACATGTCAGGAACCGGTTCTTAAACTTCTACAGGCTATCGCAGATTCTCAGACGAATGAGGACTTCGAGAACAGCACTGTTACCCTTCAGCAACATCCAGACTGGCAGTCGAATGAAAAACTGAGAAGTTTTTTCAGAAAATGGCTGTGGAAGTTCTATTAATAATCAGTAATGATGATGGCGTGAAAACTAGTGACACATATTATGCTCTTTGGTTTCCTGAACTAGAAATGGGTAAATGTGTTCAGAAATGAAAACCTGAATAAAGCCGTCTTCACAAATAAAGGTGTTGAAAGACAAAAGGAAGTCCTGAAGCACATCTTAAAGGTCACAGAAACTGCAGCCTGAGCGAAACTCTTCAAGACTTCCTGCCGAGATCCTATCAAAAGTAAGAACTGGATTATTGTGGAAAGCCATCTGACGCCATAAGTCATAAGACTTAGGCTGTGTGTCCACCAAAGCGTTTTTTTGACAGCTGAAAACGCTAGACGCTCTGCTGAAGACGCCGTGTTTTGGGCGCTTGAGAGTGTTTTGGCAGCACAGCGTTTTTTTCTGTTGAGACGTTTCGTTGCTATGATACAGAATATCCGCAGCAGTTTGAATGTTGTGACTGTTGGTCGGTGTGGTATTAGTCCCGCCCCTCCTCCACTGTGATTGGACGGCTGGGTAAAAAGTGACAGTGATGAGCGCTGCGTTTTATCCAAAGTTGAACATTTTTCAACTCCCAGCGACGAGTAAAAATGCTGGGCGCTTCAGCTTGAAAAAACGCTCAGTGCCCTCGGTACACTCATGGCGTTTAAAAAACGCGACGGTCCCATTGAAAACAAGAACGCCAGGCGCGTGGAAAAACGCTTTGGACGACACACGGCCTTAGATATGTTTTTGTGAGATTCATCCAATGATTTTGAAATCAAACATGAATTTGGCTGACTAAAAATGTGTTTTTTCAAATACAGATATTGAATTGAATATCAAATGGTCACGTAAATACAGCGGAAATGTGCCTTGTTTTCTAAGAGACAGACCAAGAATAATGGCTCAACATATCATGAAAAGGCACAAAGAATCTCTGCTCTTCAATGCGAGAGACATAACGTCTGCTGGGGAGAACATCTTCCGTGTTCAGAGCCAGACTTCACATGAAGAACATCTGGTGAACTTTGGAAAAGGCGATGAGATGCCTTCATGTACATGCAGGGACTGGAGGAGACATCTTCTCCCATGCCAGCATTTCTGTGCTGTGTTTACCTTAATTCCTGGATGGAGTTGGGAGAATCTGAGCTCTGCGTACAGTAAGAACCCTCTCTTCACGTTTGACAAGGTTTGCCTTGGACAATCTAGGACAACTTCTGCTGATCTTCAAGGTGAAGAGCTTCTGAACGATGATAGTCCAGAGGGAGACGGCTGTACCTCCAGTCCCGAGAGAAGTCCGTCTCCTGCTGCTCCCTCAGAGAGCATCCTGATCACCCCTAGTGTTCAAGCAGAAAAAAGGGAGAAATGTGGTACCTTGTTAAAGGAGATATCGGATTTGACATGCCACATACATGATGGAACATTTCTAGATTCAGTAACTGATCGCCTTACAAATCTTTTAGAAGATTTGAGGCGACACATTCCCCACGATGACATCCTTGAACTTTCCTACACACCTCCATCCAAGAAAATGTGTTCTGCCGCGCACCCAGAGCCACTCAACACAATCCCAGAAAGATGTCTTGTATCTGGAATAGTTGGTTATGCAGGCAACCCCCACAATTGACTTTTAAGGTGTTGCTTCTCGTGTGCATCATGATTCATCCAAATTTTTACCATTCAAATTTGTAATTTTGTAGTATGTGTGGTATTTTGAACTTTATAAAACGGTTGGTTCGAATCCTTGATTCTGATTGGTCAAGAGCTGTGCTTTATTCACAATAAAACACGGCTACGAGCCGCTTCACCCAACGGTTCTATTGATCGCTGCGCAACACTGCGGTTCTATGTTGTTTTTATTTGAGCTTTCATGCATTTTACACACTGGAACGTTGTTGCTGTTCACACTCGGGGACTATTTTTTCCAGCGGAAGGTAGGCTTTTAGTGATTTTACTTCAAGAAAGTAGCACTAACATTTGTTTTTTACTTTAATATTGTGTGGCAACCGTTTTATAAAAGCAATAAGATACTCGAGGCAAGTGCTCCGTTTCGCGTCGTGCCTAACAACGCCCTTAAGCCGTTACTTATTCACGATACAGCACAGCCTCTCATACCTTATTGCTTACGTAATTCTCGCCTGTTCTTGAGATATAATATTGGTGATGTAGCTTCACGGTCTGGGCTGGTAACTGAAAGGTTGTGAGTTTAAACCCTAGATGTGGTGGATCATTGTTCTGTGCGGTCCTGACAAAACCAGCCTGCTGATCATTAAAATAGCCATCTTGAGCATTTTTTTTCAGCAGAAGACAGAAGTAGAATGTGGCAAGCAGGACAAGGCCGAGAACTGTGAGAACGTAGCGAGGACGGTTGCATAAGTGCCAATTGTTACATAGAAGTTATGTTTGAAATATACATTTTATTTGATATGACTTGCAGTCAAAGTCGGTTTTCCAACTGTTAATTAGTAACATTGCAACTTTTCACAAAGAATGCCAAAAAAGTTATAAACAACAAACATAGTATAGAGTGATGCCGTCTACGCCAATATTAGTCTCTTTTTATCCCTAGGGACCCTCTATGGTGGACCTGCGCTTGGACCCATCCCAGCTCATCCTTTAGGAGTAGTTCACTTTTAAAAAAATGTTGATGTTAATTTACTCACCCCCATGTCATCCGAGATGTCCATGTCTTTCTTTCTTCAGTTGAAAACAAATGAAGGTTTTTGATGAAAACATTCCAGGAGTTTTGTCCATATAATGGACTTTACAGGTAACCAAATGGTTCAAGGTCCAAAAGATAGCCTAGAAATCTAGACGCACCCTAGCGGCAGCAAAAATGATTTTGCAGCAAAGTGTGGTCTATCAATTCTCCATTGGCTTTCGAAGTGGAAAAACCAATCTGGTTCCGGCCAATCACATCGTGTATAGAGTTGGTGGGCGTGCTTAACACAAAGACGGCAAAGTTGTGATGGTTCTGCGCCGTGATTTCCATAGGTGATTTGCCTGATACTTGAAAACAACCAAGATGCAGTTGGCGAATAGCGGTCTTTCGATTCGGCTTTGGCCGCCACTCGGATGACTTGGAGTTAAGAGAATGTCACTTAAGTCATTCTTAAAAAAGGAAGATGTGGTCAGAGTTTTGACGACCGGATACGTCAAAAGTTTAAAATATCAACTTGCTCCGGTGGAGAGAAAACCATGGGGAAAACGCATGGGACTCATTCATGGCGTGCAGAGGGATATTGAAAGACAACCTTTTATCCCACCCCCGGATTGAGGTATGCCAATTGTGAGTTCCCAGACCTAACATCTTGATAGGTCTGGCTTGCCAGGCTATCCAAAAGACAATTTCAGTGCAAACTGCAAACTGTTCAAAGAGCTTTAAACGATTCCAGACGATGAATAAGGGACTTATCAAACGAAACGATCGCTCATTAAAAAAAATTTAACAAAGTTTAAGTTTTATAAGCTCAAGTGGTCGCCTTGCTCTGTTCTGTGATGCGCGTTCGGGGCTCTTCTGTTCGAACTCGTTCATCAAAATGAACACATCTTTTTCCGAGTCAATTCGTTCATTTCGTTCATTGAATGAACCAAATGACACAAAAAAAGATTCTTTCAGAGATTAAAAAAATCCTGTAATGTTTTCATCAAAAACCTTAATTTCTTTTCGACTGAACATGACATGTTTTTTTTTTTTAAGTGAACTATTCCTTTAAGTGTCGGCCTCATCGACACAACAGCCATCGGCACTGATCCTCAACAACTCGTCTCCATACCGGCGTGATTACTTCGACTTCCTGTTACATATTATATGTAATATGTAATCCATATTATATGGATAGAAATGGACAAATACTCTTAATGTTCCGAATCCAATCCTGACTCGTAATGCTGCCCGAATCACACGCTGTTCCTTCGTTGGCCAGAGGAGAACTGGCCCCCGACTGAGCCTGGTTTCTCCCAAGGTTTTTTTCTCCATCCTGTCACCTGATGGAGTTTTGTTTCCTTTCCACTGTTGCCTTGGCTTTTGGCTTGCTTAGTTGGGGACGTTTAATATTCAACAATATTATTGATCTGTGTTGTATTATTTTCATGTTATCACTGTGAAGCTGCATTGATATAGCCTGGATGCCAGCCCGAACTCCGCCCACAACATTTTTTGGACGGGAGTAGTTCTGGTATTAAATAAAGTACAGAATTGTTTATTATTGGTGTTTTGTCTATTCTGATTTGTTTTGCATCGCATTCAAAATATCAAAAAACTGATTTTGTAATGTTAGCATGGTAATGTTAATTAGACCATGATAGGTTGAACTGAAAGAAAAATTGGAATTTGAATAAAAAATATATCTAAAAAACATTGTAGCAATATAATATCACATAGGCCTACTATCTTTCTGAAGACAGTTCAATCTGCAATTGTATCCAGTAACAATTAGTTTGTTTGTTTTTTGCACATGTCTCGATCCATTAGGAGTAATTATGATCAGGCAAACAATGTTCGCGCCAATAAAATTGCCAGGGCGGGCTTTATACGATGATGGACAGATTGATCTGCAAGTAATCACGTTATCAACGTTCCGCTGTCGCGTCTGTTGTAAAATAAATCGACAGCGCATTAATTTTAATAGACAAACAGAGAACTGCAATCAAGGCATTTGTCGATTCGGAAAGATATTTTGCCGTCCTTCCCACATGATTCGGGAAAAGTGTAACTTATCAGCTGGCTCCGATGGTCACTAAGAAGATGTGTAATGAAAAGCCTGTGGTCGTTGTGGTTTCTGCTTTGGTCGCCACTCATTGAGTAAAAGAAGCAACACTCGTTATTTAACTTCTAAAATAAGTAAGTTCTGTAGTTGAAAACTGCGCTATGCAAAGGAGTTGACTTACTGCATTGCTCTGATTGGTTGTAGGTCTACCGACTATCCAATTGAGTGCAGAGTTGTTGTTTTCCTGGTTCGGTTACGACACGCCTCATAATCAAACTAAGCTTAAGTGTAACTAAACCCCTGGTCAAAGCCTGATCTCCACCCACTGGCAAAATTTGAAAATGCTAAAAAAGTGGGCAGACCCCAGCGGAGACAGAGGGGACGAGCCAAGGCGGGGCTGAGCGGGGAGCGTGCACATGAGACCCGCAGTGACGGATTAATTGACAGCTGTAGTGGTGGGAAGTTCGCATCATTTTACTGACTCGGATCTTTGAGTCTCTTAGTCAGAACTAACTAATCTTTTATCGAATCATTTCGTTCATTTCATCATTATATAATTAAAATGTCATGTTAAATATTCCAAAACATCTAGTAGGCTACTTACGAATATCTTGATTACATTTACCGGATGGTCGAGTGTGTCTTGGTGTAACTTCCTTCCGGAATTGACGTTGTATTACTCGCTGCCGCTGTAAAAATAGACTAGACGCTCAAACTGGCGCTTCACGGCGCGGGCCGGCTGCGCCTTCGCGGCGTCTCGCGTCTGGTGTGAACGACACCATAACATGGGCGCCGAAGGAAGCGGCCGTGTCGATATAGCACAGCAGTACTGGAAAGAATAAAGATTAGTTCATCTCTCGAGTCTCGAGTTCGGCCGGGTCCAAGTCTTTCGTTCTTCCTGTCAGTCCCATATAGTCTATGCTGTCAGCACCGGAAAGAGAAATGATTAGTCCATCTTTCAAGTTCGGGTTCTCATGATGCTATCCTGATCGTTTTCAATACTTATAAATCCAACTGACTCGCTACAGTAGTTTTGACGGAACCAGATGCTTTTTATACCAGGGGCTGCCAAGGGCGTGGTGAGCTTGCAGCAAGGGCGTGACAGAGTAGTGTCAGAGAGTCTCGCTGACGTCAGAGAGTACCCTGCTGCAGGAGCTTTCCGTTAACCTGAAGAGGCAGCACTGCAGACGTTTTTACACCATATATTTCGAAAATTAAAAGACTTTATTGCCAATTGTCAAAAAATGTACTCGAATCAATGAACAGCATTTATGAAGCTCCATTCTTACAGACTCATTAACTAAAAAAAGTTGGTTAAGTGTTTAGTTACTCTTTAATGGAGCGGTCTCAGACTCATATTCTCAATAGAATATGAGTATGACGAAGTCAGGCTAGCATTGATACAATCTGTATTGTAAAAAGCGCTATATAAATAAAGGTGACTTGACTTGACTAGAGTAATATTGGCATTTGATCTGAATATTACTCACAATTATTTTTAACATTACCTACACATCTGTGGTTTATGGTTGGAAAAAACCCCTCACTTGTGGTTGATGCAGAGCTCTATAATAACTCCTTCATGGGCTTCTGAGGAACACTGAGGTTTCGATTCTGAAAGCTGCTGGTTAAAGATTATCTGCTAAGATGCTCCGGAACGTCTTTCTTGTCAGCTTGCTCATATATGCAGGTAAAATCATCACCATTTCAGTTCTAAAATTACTTGTATTTTGGATACAAGTATCTTATTGGATATTTAATCTTATTGGATATTTGGATATCTCATTGCTGCTTGTGTGTTAATGGACAAGGCCTAAAATCACAAGAACTTACAGTATAACAAACATGCGTGAAGAGTCATTTGCTTTAACTTGGCATTAATTGTTCATTTATTTTTAGTCTGCGCAGATCACTGGGAGGATCGTGAAGTGGGTTCTGCTGAGGAAGAACTTGAGGAACTTGAAGAAATCCTTGTAAGCTTCTCCTGAATAGTTTGTTTAAAGGGATACTCCACTTTTTTGGAAATGGGCTCATTTTACAACTCCCTCAGAGTTCAGCCGATTTTCTGATATTTAGAAGAATATCAGTAACCAGATAGTTTCTGATCCCATTGACTTCCATAGTATATATTTTTTCCTACTATGAAGTCAATGAGACCAGAAACTGTCTGGTTATTGATATTCTTCTAAATAGAAAATCGGCTGAATGGATTCGAAAATGGTAAAACTCAACTGTTTAACTCTGGGGAGTCAAAATGAGCCTATTTCCAAAAAAAAAGTGGAGTATCCCTTTAACGATAGTTATACTTTAAAAATAATGACCTTATGTAAAGCATTGCAACTCTGTTGCATCAGTTGAACAAGTGGGGAACACGTTTTACATTGTTGCATGCAATTAACAGGTAGTTATAGATAATGTAGTTAATTATGAGTAGCATACTTTGTATTGTCTCATTGAGTCACTGCATTGAGATTTGGAGATGAAAAGAATTCTTATCTGCTTTAATAACCGCTTTCCTATTTTGTTGTGTTTTCAGCTTGACGGCGTGAAAGAACAGATTTTTACCAGGTGCTCGATATGTAAATACATCATGAAGAGGGTGAAAAAAGAATCTCCTCTAAGGCATCTCCGGTGAGTATCATGATTACTGTCGCAGTGCCTTTCACAACAGCTTTTACTAATGACATACTTTCCCTCAGGATGCAATCAAAGACAAGCTGAACAACACCTGCGAGAAAGCCGGGCCACTGAAGTCTAAGTGCATGCACTTTGTTGAGAAGTATTTGAAAACTTTGATTGATGAGCTGATGACCGAGTGACGGGCCAAGAACCATCTGTGTTAAAGTCCATGCCTGCAAGTAAGTGGCACAGTAATATGCAGTGTTGGGGGAACTCATTACAAGTAACTCGAAAACTGAGTAATGCAATTAGTTACTTTTTAAGGAAGTAACGCAATATTGCAATTCATTACTTTTCAAAGGAACTTTCCCCAAAACTGGTAATATGGTGATACATAACATGAGCAGATTTTGAA
This sequence comes from Hybognathus amarus, assembly GCA_030378365.1. Classification (NCBI taxonomy): domain Eukaryota; kingdom Metazoa; phylum Chordata; class Actinopteri; order Cypriniformes; family Leuciscidae; genus Hybognathus; species Hybognathus amarus. The sequence continues at coordinate 42,459 of JAQIUQ010005630.1, read as the reverse complement.
TAACTTTTTTTTTCATTGTTCTAGGCCACAACCACCACCCATAAAGAAGTTATTTTTTTCTCATGATCCTGCTTTTAAAAATTTCTGAAAAAAGAATACATTATTGCTGTGAAAACATCAAATGCATTACAATGAAAGCAAAATAAAATTATATGAATTAAACAATCAATGTTTTCTTTCATTTCGGTTTGAATCCAAATGCTTTTCTAATAAGCTAAATCAAAAGTGTTTGCAATACATCCTTAATAAAATTTAACAGAACAAAAGGCTTTTTGATAATATTCAAAAAAAATAAATGTTTAACAATATTTACCAGATCCTATTAGTGTCTTTGCCAGTGAGGTCTTAATAAAACCAAATTACTATTTTTTTTAAAAGCTTGTGTTTCCAACAATGAATGCAGATGCTTGTAGGATAAGAGCATTGCAATGAAATAGCTCAGTCAAAAGTGTATATATATATATATATATATATATATATATATATATATATATATATATATATATATATGACAGGTTTACATGAGCGTCTGATGGATCTGCAGTTGAATGAAGTGTTCTTGTGGCTAACCACCACCCCTTCCAAAAGTAGGACATAGTCAAGGGTTCCCATCACTGTCTCGCACTGTGACGCCATTTAAAGTGCCAGGCCTGATTAGATGATGGTATTTCTGAATGTCTTGCCAAAAAAATATCTTTTCATGCTTTTAAGGGCCCCGAAATCAGGCAGTGATAAAACGTAATCTAATATTTGCTGTTTAGATGTAGCTTGCAATAAAAAAGTTTGGGGTCAATAATATATATAATTAATATTATTTAGCCAGAATGTGTTAAATTCATCACAAGTTTTTATTAGGGCTGTCAAATGATTAATTCGAATTAATTGCATCCAAAATAAAAGTTTGTGTTTACATAATATATGTGGGTGCACTGTGTTCTATATATAAATACACACACATGCTTGTATATATTTAAGAAATATTTTCATGTATATACTGTATACAGATCTATATATAATTTATATTATATATAAATATTTTATATATAAATATTATTTTTTTCTTAAATATATACAAGCGTGTGTGTATTTATATATATATATATATATATATATATATATATATATATATATATATATATATAAATAATTATACACAGTGCCCCCACATAAATTACGTAAACACAAACTTTTATTTTAGATGCGATAAATCGCGATTAATCATTTTACAGCCCTCATTTTTATTGTTACTAAATATTTCTATTTCAAATAAATGCTGTTCTTTCGAACTTTCTATTCATCAAAGATTAAGAATCCGTAGAAAAATACTGAACATGTGCATTAGAGAAAAAAAATTGTTCATTGTACTTTAAAGATTTGAGTATAGTCCAAAAAGACTTTTCTGTCCGTACAAGTCAAGTATACTTAAATAAAATGTTAACCCTCAATGGGACATCATAGAGGGTTAACTTGCATTTAAAATGCTATAATAATATTCAAACCCCCAAAAAAATTATATGACATCCCCAAAATCTATGAGAAATGGGCTTGAACGTTTTTGGCAACATGTAGGTACCCACACTTCTTTGCACTTGACCACTTGCCTTCTTACCTGACGTATTTCCTGTATTTGGCCCAAGTGTTTAAGTAGATGTAAAGACTGCAAGTGTGTGAAGACCTTTTGATTACCCGATGGGACGAGTATTTGGAAAGGCCCATAAGCATAGTAAATGTAAGTACACATTGATGGCCTATGACACAAAACGAGCGGTTTGTGTGAGAAAACGAACAGCATTTACATCGTTTTACCTCTTGTAACCACAGCCACAAAGCGCCCTCGCCCTCTTGGACGTGGCTGTGGTTACAAGAGGTAAAACGGAGGTAAAAACGGATGTAAATACTGTTCGTTTTCTCACACAAACCGCTTGTTCAGTGTCTTAGGCCATCAGTGTGTACTTACATTTACGAGTCATTAAATCATGTTTAATTTGGACTTCTCTGTGCATGCTCTTTGAGGTGGTGACCATAGACCTTCATTATATGACTGACAGACAAGAACGGTTTGACCTAAAAATATCAAAATTGAAACTACTGTGGAAACAAAGACACCTACATCTTGGATGCCCTTGAGGTAAGCTAAAACATACCAAAAATTAATTTCAAAGTGAACTATCCCTTTAATGTGCACTTTTATATTAATATTGTAATGCATATTTTTATTTGTTCTCAAAAATGAGTTTAAATCATTTTAAAGATGGTAATGATTCATATTGGTGTTATTTGCAAACTATTTGCATTCATTAATTTCAATTAATTCATTACTGGATTTTGGAAACTCATTGATCAGTAACAGTATGGTGGTTGAATTTAAGTTAAGTTTAATTCTAAGTAAATATGTACAAAATATAAGTACGCCAATTTCAACACGTACAAGTTTGTAGGATTTCTTAAGATGCAAAAGACCCAAATAACTCAAGACAAAATGTGACCAGCTGTAAATTCTTCAACTCAACAGCTCTTCAACCACACAAGCCATTTCCTGATTCATGTCTTTCTCACAGTCACTGATATATTCAAATACCATGAAATATCTGATAACATCAGAGCATCTGTAAATGAATCCACTCAAATCCTGCTGATGCATCACAAAATAGTTTTAAAAACTGACCATGCATCATTACGGATTCAACAGAAGCTACTGTAGATTTATTGTAATTCTTCTTACTCAGTGCCAAGTGTGAGAAAAACATGAGTATGTCTCTTCTGAAACTGGTTCAAAGGAAATAATAATGCATTTCGTGATGCAATGGACAACACATGACATTATTTTAATTAATTATGATTGGCTGAAGCCTAATAAGTGTGTGTCAGGTTGTTTGTCATATGTTGATTTTTAGGTGTCGGGTTGTTGAAGGTGTGAAAACTGCAGATCAAGTTCACAGAAAATCATCATTACTCACCCTTCATGTCCTTCCATTACCTCACAGGAGTTCTTACTTCTATGAAACACTAAATGAGCTCATTTAAAGGCCCCCTTACATGGGGTTATTTTATTATTTATAATGTTTCCTGGGTTGCCCTTATAATGTTAGTATGTTTTTTAGATCAAAAATCATCATAATTTGGAAATAAAAGGCATTTTTTCTAGCCTGATTTTAGCCTCAGATTTGAACGCTCTGTTTGAAGGGGCGTGTCTGCTGTGGGATTCAGTGGAACCAGCCTCTGCTGTGATTGGCTGACATGCTTGCATATGAAATAGCTATGTACATGCGAAACTCTATCGAATACTTTTACTACAGCTATTATACGTTTTTACTATTACAGCTATCCAGATACAGCTATCCAAATCGTGAGATGTTTTTGAAGTATTTAGATTTTCATCATATGAAATGTTGCCGTGATGAGCATTAAACAAGCAGTCTGTTGATTGCGAGAATGAAGATCTTATCATTGCAACGCAGTTTCTGCTCTCTCTAATGCTACGTTCACACCGGACGCGAATCGCACATACCGCGCGCCTAGTTTGACGCTTGACCACTTTGTGTTCATTCGCGCGTCAAGAGCGAAACTGACGCAGGTAAAATAAAAAGTTTGAAGTGAAATTTACGCGCGTCAAAACTCGAAACCCGTTGACGGCCATCTTTGTTTATGTTGATCTAGTATTCATCGAGAGATTCACCGCACTGTATTTACTCTGGAGAGCTAGAACAGTGGCGTGGGGATCATCGTCGCCGTATTTGTGTCCACCTGACCCTTCGAACCGTTTGGCTAGTTTCACTATTTGCTCGCTCCAGGAGCTGCGCTGGATGACGGCCGCTGTCAGCGGTACTTCCGCCTGTCCCGCGGCCAGTTTGATGACCTGTTGTCCCGCATCGGAGCGAGGATCACCCTCGCCCTCATCCACCTAATCTAGCTGTCATTTATTTTTGTTTTGATGATAAATAGAGCCAGCTTCCAAAAGTCATTAACCTGTCCTGTGATTTTTTTTCTCTCTCTCTCACGTCCAGACACGAACTTATGCACATATGTTGATTGTCTTTACATCATAATACTATTTCATATAATCTAGATATGGAATGAATAACATTCAATACAAAATGAACATGTCTCGTATATAGAAATAATGTTTTAAGTGATAAAATATTTGCTTTGTTGTTTTCCAGAGAAAATAAAATAAACCCGTTGTTTCTTCAGAGGCTCGGATGAAGGAACTAAAAAATACTTTCATCTGAACACTGATCGACTGCCATGCTTCGCTCGTTTGCAAGCCATGATATCTCTCAAGGAAAAACTCAAATCGCGCCGGCGCGTTCGTCATTCCTAGCTCATTTTCTCATGGGCGAACCAGAATTATCCGGGCGGGCAAAGCAGAGAAAGGGGAGGTAACCTTTCCTCGTTATGATGTTATAACGGGGAAATTCAAGAATCAGCGCGCCTGAGCTGCAGAGAAGAGAAAGATAGCCAAAGCTCGGTTTACACCAATTGACCTGTGGCTAAGCCACACCCTCAAACGCGATGAGCCAATCAGAGTGTGCAGCTAACCTCAATACACTCGGACATTCTCTGCTTCTACTTCCATTGAAATGCATTGGAGTTAGTCAGTTTTCATTCGTTTTTTCTTGTTATTTTTAAGTTTAAAATGGTCAAACGGCGTGCATGGGGTACATGCAACTCTGACACCAGGTTCCTGAAAGACTGGGCGACGGTGTGTAATATTTTTTTACCCTTTCCCAAAGCCGAATCTCAACCGAGATAAGTGTCTGCTCTGGATAAAGTTATGGGGTAGACCACAACACCAACTAAACGTGGATAAATCAAACAAGGATGTCTACATCTGTTCTAAGTTAAAGGACAACTCCGGTGCAAAATGAACCTTTGGTCTAATTACACATTGTTACCTAGTCAACCATTATCTGAGATTTGTTTTCATGATTGCCGAATGTAAATAGTTTTATCTCTAAAAACAGTTTAGCCTATAATGCTAGTATAACGCTAGTATATAGGGCATAGAGTAATGACAAATAAAAATCGCTTGTTATTACCACTAACAAGGCTCAAAATAGCCCCACAGTAACACGGTAGCATAATAAGGGTCCCTACATTCAAACCGAAGCATTGAGAACTTTGTTAGTGTCCATACAGTTTAATAAGAAGATATTTTATACACACAGTCAATACAGGAAGAAGCCATCTTTGAAATATAGTCTCTACCAGTCGATCTACGAATGCCGATCCAAGTGCGCTGGTGAGATGTGAATAAGGTGATAAGGTGACCGCGAACCAGTAGGCAACATGTACATATTGAAGACAAGAAAATGGTTCGTGTTTGTGTTTCTTTCCGGAAACAACGGACTATATGAGATTCTGCACAGTTCAGCGCACTTGGATCGGCGATCGTAGATCGACTGGTAGAGACTATATTTCAAAGATGGCTTCTTCCTGTATTTCGCGAAGTTGACTGTGTGGATAAAATATATTTTTATTAAACTGTATGGACACTGACAAAGTTCTCAATGCTTCGGTTTGAATGTAGGGACCCTTATTATGCTACCGTGTTACCGTGGGACTATTTTGAGCCTTGTTAGTGGTAATAACAAGCGATTTTTATTTGTCATTACTCTATGCCCAATATACTAGCGTTATACTAGCATTATAGGCTAAACTGTTTTTATAGATAAAACTATTTACATTTGGAAATCATGAAAACAAATTTCAGATAACGGTTGACTAGGTAACAATGTGTAATTAGACCAAAGGTTAATTTTGCGCCGGAGTTGTCCTTTAAGTCAACAACGTATTTGAACGTTATCTTTAAAATCTCTAACGTAACGTTAGTCTAACGTTAGACATACATTAGAAAACGTTAACGTTAACTTCTAGTGTTGTACATCATGTCAATTAGCTTCATTAACGTATATCTGAAAATAACCGAGATAGCAAATGTTAACAATGTTGTGCTGAATGACTCATGTAAATGTTGCACCAAACGGTGATGGCAACAATATGTGGGTCATCATGTTTACACTGTGACCTGTAACTTTACATCTCTGCCTGGAGCTGATGCTTTTCATCGACCTTCTCAACAATAAAATTATTAATATAACCCTCAAATGCATAGTTAAGGCCCTTAAGGTGACTTCAAGATGATATATATAATTTTCTATCTCCAAAAATCACCAATTGTGACACTGTGACAGCTGCCATAGCGCCCGTGCCGTGTTTGTCCGAGTGAGTGGAGGGGGCGTCGCTTAGCCATAGGTCAATTGAAAATTCTAGACACGGGGGGAACAAATACAGGCTAGGGGAACTCATATTAATGTTAAAAAAACTCAGAAAGTGAAAATTTCATGTCAGGGGACGTTTAATACCCATCATGTTGGGTGAATTGAGTAGGCCTACACTGGCATTTTCTTGTGAACAGGGCTGGAATAGAGAACCATTTCTTATTCAGATCCAGTCAAAAACAAAGTACAGTTCATCCAGTGCAATGTGAATCGCATGAATGAGTGGGTTCTTTTATGTGAATCACACATAATCATTTACATTGTAGTCTATGAGAAGATGAGAACCAGAGAGTGTGGTTTGCTCTGTAATAGGCGCTAATGTGTCACCATCAATCCAATCATATCAAGCAAATCATAAAGGTCTTTCAACATGACAGTCTGAGAATTAGAAATGAGGAAATGAGTTTTTAAATCTTCTCTAATCACCCGCGGTGTGTTAGACTAGAGTGTGAAAAAGCAACGCAATACTCTCTAAAGCAAAGTCAAACAGAAAAGACAGAAAATCCTGTATATTTTACATCTATAGTAAAGCCTTTATTCTTTGAGGTTGCAGTGGCATAGATATGTACCAAGGGGGTGACAAGGGGGTGACATGGGGCTGACCCGTGCGAAAGTGCGAATTATTCATTAGTTTCCCAACCATGTTTCAGAGTTTGAGTGACCTGGGATTTATGCTTCTGGCATTTAACCATTATGATGATGTTTTGAAAAAAGCAGTTGCATTTGAGGCCTAGACAAGTTTGTATTTGCCACAAATTATGGTAAATAAGTCGATTTTCATGTGTTTTGTGCATATTCCAGGGTAGTATCATAGTATTTTTGGATTATGATGGCACATTTAATTTCAGTGCCATGGTGTAAATATCTGACACCATGAGTGAACCATGGCATAAACATATATTTTGATTTCTGCTTTTAGCATTAACATTGAAATTTAAAGAACGCTAATTATATATACAGTGAGGAAAATAAGTATTTTGTATTTTGGTGCCACTCTGTTTAAAACACCTATTTTTGTTCAACCAGAAACCACGGGACATTGTGAAATGAAACCAGTAACACCCCTCAACATCAAAAGATGTAAGCTATGTTTACACGGAAACGATTCTAAAGAAAAAACGCAAAAGTCACTTTTTATTCTGCGTTTATACGAGAGTTTTGTGTGAGAAATCCGCGTGCAAATGATGACGCAAAAGTGTGTGAAATTCAATGTAGTATGCACTTCAGGTGGCTAGGAGTGCATACTACAACAACACTAGTCCACGCACCTGCGTACAACCTTCACTGTCAGAGACTTTTTCACAGAAAAAAAGAGACTTTTTCACAGACTTTTGCGTTTTTACCGTTTACACGGGAACGCGGCGGTGGAGCGTTTAACGCACGTAAACGCCGTTTACTCACCTCCCATCAGGGCCGTATTAAGAGCTCACTGGGCCCCGGGGCTATGAGTTACTGCAGGGCCCCCCACCACTTTAGGTCACCAACTACATGAGCTAAATGTCATATTATTATACAAGTCATTTTATCCATCTATGATATACTTCACAGTTAAGTTATATTACTTTTAACACAATTTTTTATCATATCAAAATGTATTGCCACTAAAATTTCAAAATTATTGTGACCAATTTCAATATCACAAAAAATTAATAGTAGCTTAAGAAAATAATCTCAAGCTTACTGATGACAAGAGTCACAAATTAAAATAGAACAAAGGCACAATAAATCGACCTACTTGAAAAACTTAAAGCACTGAATAATATTATATTATATAATATATATACAATACATGGTTTTCACTATAAATTCAACATTCATTCTTGTTAATTTTGCAAAAGTAATTCAGTCAAATGCAGTAAATTACTTTCTTTCTGATGTTTGATTTACATTATTGACACAAGAAGACAGCAGCTTTATTAGCAGCGTCTGTCACTTTGAGACCTCTGAGTCGGAATTCAAGTGCGCTGTGCAAAACCGTCTCAAGTTCACCATGGTCTCAAAACGAGCATTTACAAAATGAATTCTCTCCCGCTGCTCACTGTGCCTGAGCAGTTTGAAATAATTTGTATCCAAACCAAAATGTTTAAAAACGCGTTTAAGTGATAAACTTACATCATGATGGCGCAGCAAAATTTAAATATTTCTACCGGATATATTATCACCAGCCCTTTAGGCGAATATAGAGTTTAATCAAACACAAAAAGCAAAATCATACAACCATCAAGTTAATATTCAAACTTACCGAACGTTTGTGGGGTCAGTGATGACGCTGTGTTTTAAGAATAGACTAGATTAGAATGACGTGAAGAGTAAAGGCGATTTATTGGTTGATGTATATATTCTAATAAGGCGCAGGCAGCCATCTATAGGCCTACGTGCAGCAGCAGGTCGATTGTTCACAAGTTAAATATAGAATAAATGTATTTGTCATATAAAATTAAAACCTGACGTTTCAATTTACCATGTCCTGCTGCCCACGGGGGTTTGATTGACAGGTGGCCTGGCCAATCATAACGCCGAATACGCAACTTTGTCCAATAACAAAGCTGTCAGTAGATTAACGTCGGTGGACTTGAACTTGAAAACGGTATTGTTTAAATGTACTTAAATGACAATATTTGAAAGTTGAGACTTTGTTTCATATCAACAGTAAGCTGCTCTGAACTCTCTCTCGTATTCACTCGGTGTAACGTTAGTCTTTTCCCGCGATGTATTTTTCACTGCGTGAGTGCATGAGAACATGTGAGTGACTCGTGTGAGAGCCGCCTGGCTCGTCGCTTGTCACACAGTATGACAGTAACTAAAAAGGCGGGTATTTGCGAACGTCTCTATTAATGATGATTCCATGATAATGCATGGAATATAAGGCAAAGTGCCACTAAATAACAGGGCTAATTTGTGGGGGGCGTTGCGTTGTAAGGCTTTGGTAATCAGATGGCTTGCAGTATCTGCTCCACAGCCAATCACGGCCCCCTCCTTGCTTGGGGCCCGGGGCTTTAGCCCCGCCTAGCCCTATGGTTAATGCGGCCATGCCTCCCATATCCGTAAATAGTGTTGACCCACCTCCAAAGTGCGTTTATCCACCTCTAAATGTCCTGTAGTTCCTAAGACATTTTAAATTAAGCTTATGTCGTTTTAGTTTCATATTGTTCATTATTAGTTTCATAGGTTGTTGAACCTAAGACGAACTCTTTCATATTGCGCCGCATCACTGTCAGTGTTGTTGACTCCAATGTACTTAACGGACCTTCTTTCGCCTACAATCGATCGCTGCCCTTTAAGATCACTAAATTCAAGGCTTCTGGTCATTCCTAGGATATCTAAATCCACTAAAGGAGGGAGGGCAATCTCACATTTAGCTCCTAAACTCTGGAATAGCCTTCCCGATACGGCTTCCGAGGCTCTGACTCGCTGACACAGTTTAAAACTAGACTAAAGACGCATCTCTTCAGTCAAGCATTCACATAACGCTTACCTTTTAGTCCTCTGTTATGCCATACAGAACCGTTTGCCGCTGAAACTACTTAACGCACCAGCGGGGCTCGCCCCCAACTCCCGTCCCCGAATTTCAGCCAATCTCATCTGGTCACCCTAGTCAGGTCCAGTTTTTGTATCCAGCCTCTCACGGGGATCTCAGATGCCCCAGCGCCTGTGAAGAGACGACTCAACGCTGGCGATATGTTATGGCTCCATATTATATATGAACAATATTTTATATTTAATATTTATATATAAACAATATGAATGTAAGCCAGAGGAGAACTGGCCCCGACTGAGACCTGGGTTCTCCCAAGGTTTTTCTCCATCCAATCTGATGGAGTTTTGGTTCCTTGCCACTGTCGCCTTGCTTTGCCTTGCTTTTGGCTTGCTTAGTTGGGTTTTTTACCATTTAACAATATTACTTATCTGTGTTGTACTTCTGTCATGTTATCACTGTGAAGCTGCTTTGATACAATCTGTATTGTGAAAAGCGCTATATAAATAAATGTGACTTGACTTGACTTGACTATTACTGACGGTAGCACTTGTTGACGCTCGCGCAGCCTCTCGAGCAGATATCTACACGAGCGCAGGACATTCACACACACTCAGTTAACAACATACTGCCTATAAAATCTAAATGTGGAGTTTTTATATGTTTAACATATGTTAAGCAACCTCATTTATTTTTCCTGAACACCATCACGATTGAAAATGTGACATTGATTTCCTACAACAGTTCAATAAACAGTTAAAATTAAATCACTTACATTTTAGATGCAATATTGGCTGTTTTTGTTCTGTTTCAGCAGCGAAAATCAGTTCCAAACAAAAATCACAGCAGAACTATGGCGCATCTCACAGGAACACTCAACTTGTTTTCATTACTGAATGATTCAGCCGTTTGAACGAATCGTTTGAATGAATGAATCAATGACTCGCTCATTAAGACGGTCGCCTGCCGCCACCTACTGGTGGTTTAGTGTTAAATGTTTAAAAGTGGTATCATTCTTTCCAACTTTTCGTATAAATAAATTTAAATCAATTTCATAACATTATTTTATGCAATTGTAATTTTTCAGTGTAAATGATTTAATTTGATCAGCCCCTAGGGTAACAGCACTATAGTGTCTTATTAGAATTTATTGATCAAATTTAGGAATTTAAAATGAAAGATGAAGCATACATTTAATTATATAGGGGGAGGGGTTGCCCTTTAAAGGTGCAGATATTATTAATATGGTGATTTAAATATCAAAGTCAAAAATATGCTTCAATGAAAGGTTAGAATTTTGCCATTTTTTTCAATGGAAGATCAAAAGAATAAACAATGCAGAATTATTTTTTACAGACAGTTTTCATCATATTTACCAGGGGTGCCATTAATTTTGACCATGACTGTATCATTACAAAAGTTAACAATGCTCCTGCAGATGCAATATAACATGGAGAACATTGAATAAATTCATTTTCGTTAGGTTAGATAGTGATAATTAATCCCCCTTTATCTAAACCTCTCAACATAACCGCAGGACTCGCGCGTCTTCCGTGTCTGTAGTTTTTAAACACTTTTTACTCGTGTTTGTAGTTCCAACCGAATCCTCGTCCAACGCGCAATGGGTTGTGGGCAATATCAGCCGTAAGAGTGTGCATCAATCTACACTTCGGATTCCTGACCGGAAAAAGTAGACCATCCAGGTATCTTTGAAACACTCATTTCAACATACTACGGTTTGGGACGTATTCTATTTTCGAATAGTATTTAGGACGGATTGTATGCGAATTGGGAAGCAGCATAAGAATCCAACTACTAACATGGCCAAGACCAAAGAACTGTCCAAATACTACAGACAAAACTACAGACAAAATTGTACACTTCCGCAAGGCTGGAAAGGGCTATGAGGAAATTGTCAAGCAGCTTGGTGAAAAAAGCTCCACTGTTGGAGCAATCATTAGAAAATGGAAGAAGCTAAACATGACTGTCAATCTCCCTCGGACTGGGGCTTCATGCAAGATCTCACCTCGTGGGGTCTCAATGATCCTGAAAGGTGATAAATCAGCCCAGAACTACACGGGAGGAGCTGGTCAATGATCTGAAAAGAGCTGGGACCACCGTTTCCAAGGTTACTGTTGGTAATACACTATGGTGTGAAATCATGCATGGTACGGAAGGTTCCTCTGCTTAAACCAGCACATGTCAAGGCCCGTCTTAAGTTTGCTAATGACCATTTGGATGATCCAGAGGAGTCATGTGGTCAGATGAGACCAAAATAGAACATTTTGGTCATAATCCCACTAACTGTGTTTGGAGGAAGAAGAATGATGAGTACCATCCCAAGAACAGCATCCCTACTGTGAAGCATGGGGTGGTAGCATCAGGCACGTGCACACATAGACATCAAAGGGGGCTTGAGCACCTGCCCTTTTTATTCCTGGAGAGAAAGTGCCCTTTTTTCTGGTGTGCTTTTTGAATTTTTGAAAAATAATATATATTCCTGTTTGAGCACAGCTTCCCTGTCAAACAAATATATTTATTGAATAGTGTATCTAAATATCAGGTCTGAACACAGTAGGGTCTGAAGCGGCGATCAAGAGGAGTTAAAGCGTCTGCTCTACACTAAAAAAAGGTGCTAAACCGCACTAAAAGTGGTTCATTGGCTTGTAATCATAGGCAGGGACGTGCACAGACATTTTGAGGGGCAGGGGCTCAAGTGAAAAAAGGGCACTTCTCATAATTACGTTTTTTTTCTTTTGACTTTTTTTAAACAAAAATATACATTAACACAACTCTGACTTTTTATAAAATGTATTAAAGTTAATTTTATCTTCCTCAAATTCACGCAATTGTTTCATTTTCAAAAGATGTCTTCAAAATAATCAGTTCACACAGAAACCAATGTTCTCCCTAGTATTCACCAGGTTTATTGAGCAGCAAAGGAAACCATGCCACAATGTGCATGTTTTCTATGCTATATATTTGATACACCTGATAGTGACATGGACTTAGTTTCACATTTGAGGGAAGACTGTATCATCATCAAATAAAACCTTCAAAATCCACATTTAGATGGAGTTTGTTTTAAACCTACTATCCTCCATCTGTTTGCATCTGTAGATTTCCTCTAAATTCACCAATTTAGATTTCTAAATTCCAGGGGAAAGACTATTGATGTATGCAAGTCATTAACTTTAATAATAAGAATTTTAGGCCATGAAAAGTCATAAAAACATCCGGATTTTCCATACAAGGTCATAAATTACATTCAACCACGTCTTAAATTTATATAGTTCGATAAATGTTCGATAATGTTTATGTGCCAATATTCAAAGTCCAAACGGCGGCGCAGCGCGAGCTCACTAGAGCTGACGACGTCAAAGGGGAAATGAAGCAGTGAATCAAGTTTACATGATTTTCAAGATGGATTTCCAATATAATCAACAATTAAATAAGAAACATGATAAATGTAAACATTTAGAAGAAAAAAAGAAAAAACTTTATATCTTTCGCCGCCAGGGCGCCGCCATTGTGGAGTATTCTAACATGTGACGTCACGGGTTGGTTGGCTCAGGCTCTATCCATAGACAGTAAGTGAATATCGCGACATTAAACTGTATTTACACCAGTATTTTGACCGCGAACGACTAGTAATTAGACAAAAAGACGACGTCTAATGTTATATGTTGACAAACTGCACATAGAAACATTGTTCGCGATGTCTGCCGTCATATTCCCGTCTCATCAACACCATGTAAGTTACGTTGCTGTGTAGAAAAGCCGGTGGTGGTTTGGGGCGAAGAGCGGGTTTGCAACGCCACCAGGTGTCAGTGTGGGTTTTGTACTGCGATGCCTACCGTGTCAGAGTCCATCTGCTGTCAAGAAATCACCCGCGCGCACGTTTATGTTCCGTGAGGTAAGTTAGAAGTGTTGGAAGCGGCGATTCTTCCTGAAGGATGTCAGAGCGAGAGACACTTAACCAGTGCCAAAACATGGACGTTTCATTTCCCCCTAACAAATACATGCTAACTTACATGTTGACGGACGGGAATATGATGACAGACATCACGAACAATGTTTATGTGCCAAAAGCGGAACGAAACTCATTTGAACCGTGCGCGTCTCACGGACTGTTTTATCCGCTCGGTTCAAAGTCCAAACGGCGGCGCAGCGCGAGCTCACTAGAGCTGACGCCCTTGTTTAAACTCGACGCGTCCGCAAGAGCGCGAAGGGCGCGCGGTAAAAATGACGTCATTGCGGTGTGGGCGGTCGCGCGCGTTGGGTGCGCAAGAAGCCATATCGCCTGGCGGTGTGCACGGCACTTTTTGTAACTTTCCGCGCGGTGCCGCATCCGAAGATGGACGACTACGAGCCGAATCTGGCCGAACTGGTACGATCTGTACCAGCATGTTTATGATCCTTCTATACACAGAGACATTTGCATTGATGGGCGACCATAACATCTCATTTTGTGAACAGGAACACATTTGCATTAAGCACCTAGTTTGCACTTGTCTAAAGTAATTGGTTACATTTACAAAATAAGCCTACAATAGCAGAAGTAAGCCCTGCTGGTAAAATTAAGGTTGTAAACACTCCAATAAGGCTTCAGTTGTTTAAGTAGTTTACATGCAGTGAAAGTGGCCTACAATAAACCTACTGCATTTACTCTTTTATGAATTAGAAATTAATAAACTACTAATAAACGGCAAACTACTTCTTCACTGCTTATCCCTGGTGATTTAGAGGAGAATTACTCCGAGTTCGCCCCTGTCGTTTCACAGAATAGCACAACGGCGAGCGCGTCAAGTATAAACACCTCGTCCGTTTGGAGAGGTGCGTGCGCAGTCAGCGGAGACTCGCGCTCTTGCGGACGCGTCGAGTATAAACAGATCGGCGCTTCAGACCCTACTGTCTATGTTCAGACCTGATATTTAGCTACACTATTCAATAAATATATTTGTTTGACAGGGAAGCTGTGCTCAAAAATTAATATATATTATTTTTTTTAAAAATTAAAAAAGCACCCCAGAAAAAAGGGCACTTTCTCTCCAGGAATAAAAAGGGCAGGTGCTCAAGCCCCCTTTGATGTCTATGTGTGCACGTGCTTGATCATAGGGGAACCACTTTAATAGTACTTACCTTTTCATATGGTGCTATGTAGAACCATAAGAGGTGCCATAGATGCATGTTAACCACCCCAGAGAACCACTGAAGAACCGCTGAAGAACCAAACTGGGCTTAGTGGTGCTATATAACACCATGACCACCGCAAAGAGCCCCTGAAGAACCTTTTTTTAGAGTGTAGTGAGCTCGCGCTGCGCCGACGTTTGGACTTTGAACCGAGCGGATAAACAGTCCGTGAGACGCGCGCGGTTCAAATGAGTTTCGTTCCGCTTTTGGCACATAAACATTATCGAACATTTATCGAACTCGATATTGATATCGAGCATTGGCGATATTGACTCGAAATTGAATAAAAAAATATAAATTTAAGACGTGGCTGAATGTAATTTATGACCTTGTATGGAAAATCCGGTAGTTTTTATGACTTTTTATGGCCTAAAATTCTTATTATTAAAGTTAATGACTTGCATACATCAATAGTCTTTCCCCCTGAAATTTAGAAATCTAAATTAGTGAATTTAGAGGAAATCTACAGATGCAAACAGATGGAGGATAGTAGGTTTAAAACAAACTCCATCTAAATGTGGATTTTGAAGGTTTTATTTGATGATGATACAGTCTTCCCTCAAATGCGAAACTAAGTCCATGTCACTATCAGGTGTATCAAATATATAGCATAGAAAACATGCACATTGTGGCATGGTTTTCTTTGCTGCTCAATAAACCTGGTGAATACTAGGGAGAACATTGGTTTCTGTGTGAACTGATTATTTTGAAGACATCTTTTGAAAATGAAACAATTGCGTGAATTTGAGGAAGATAAAATTAACTTTAATACATTTTATAAAAAGTCAGAGTTGTGTTAATATATATATACTTTTTTGTTTAAAAAAAGTCAAAAGAAAAAAAAGGTAATTATGAGAAGTGCCCTTTTTTCACTTGAGCCCCTGCCCCTCAAAATGTCTGTGCACGTCCCTGGGTAGCATCAAGCTTTGGGTGTTTTTCTGCACATGGGACAGGGCGACTGTCTGTATTAAGGAGAGGATGACCGGGGCCATGTATTGCGAGATTTTGGGGAACAACTTCCTTCCCTCAGTTAGAGCATTTAAGATGGGTCGAGGCCGGGTCTTCCAACATGACAATGACCCGAAGCACACTTCCAGGATAACCAATGAGTGGCTCTGTAAGAAGCATATCAAGGTTCTGGTGTGGCCTAGCCAGTCAAACTCTGTGTTTCTCAGCGACAGCCCAGAAACCTGACTGATCTAGAGAAGATCTGGGTTTGATTAGTGGGCCAAAATCCCTCCTGCAGTGTGTGCAACCCTGGTGAAAAACTACAGGAAACATTTGACCTCTGTAAATGCAAACAAAGGCTACTGTACCAAATATTAACATTGATTTTCTCAGGTGTTCAAATACTTATTTCCCTCACTGTAGAATATAATCAAAGTAATATACTTAAGATAAGTATCACATACAGGAAGAAGAAAAAGTCACATCTTGTCATGTTGAGGGGTGTTACTGGTTTCAGTTCACAATGTATGTGGTTTCTGGTTAAACAAATAGGGGTTTTAAACCAAGTGTGGCACCAAACGTCTGCAGCAAGAAGAGAGTTGCATTGCATTCAGACTCTTTTGCCAAACAAGATGCTGCGAAGTATCATCCTGATCACCCTGCTGATATCCTCAGGTAAAATCAGATCACGGATCAGTAGTTATCTTTCTTTTGTTTGCCTAGCTGAACATTGTATACCAGTTTGGAGCCGCTTTTGTGTATACATTTGTAATGGCGGTCATGCTAAAACCAGCTCTGAATGTGCCCAAACTGTACATATTGTAATCTAATTTTTTGGCTGTTTAACAGTAGGCTATATGAAGTGCCCACATATTGTCTTCTAGGTTTAACATGTGTTAAATTGATCATGTATTTCCTCTCACAGTTTGTGCTCTTCACTGGGAAATGCACAAAGAAGAGCCTAATGGAAATGAAATGGAAGAAAGCTCTGTGAGTTTGGACTGCTTTCACCAGATTATTATCAGTAGTGGTCAAAATGTATATTCATAGACACTTCCTTGACCTTTTAAGACCTTTTCAGTTATTTTTCAAGATTTTTTGAAAATTAACTAATTTAGCTGAATGATAATTTTACACATTTCTTAAAAATTCCCAACTTATCTTAAAACAGAAAAACTACACGATCAATTTATGATGATGATAAAGATGGTATATTTTGTATAAGATGGTATAACTACTCTAAATGTTGGTTGACATGTAGTTGTGAAGTTTAATGCAAGTTAAACTACAAAAGTGTTTGCTAAATGCAAAGAAGGTTATGTTATATTTGAACTACTAGGTTGAAACTGTCATATCTAAACTATTGACTCTAAAATCCTGTATATTGTCTTGTTAGGGTGATATACAAACAGAACAACTCCCTGGAATGTGCTGGGCTTGCAAGTGGGCCATGAAGAAGTTAAAAGACGAATCTCCAACGGCGCGACTGCGGTTGGTACAAGTACTTTTATATGATTTCATGAAAAAATTATGTAATTCAAATACAGAAACTACAGTATACTAAAGTGTGCTTGTCACTTCCCTACAGGAAGACATTAAAAAGAAGCTGTCGATGGTCTGTGATGAGATCGGGTTCCTAAAGTCACTGTGTAGGAAGTTTGTGAACAAGTACATGGACAAGCTGGTCGAAGAACTTTCAACTACTGACGACGCCAGAACCATCTGTGCTAACATTAACATTTGCAAGAAATAGGCTTGGAGTCATGCAAAAATTTAAATTCTGACATTAATTACACACACTCATGTCGTTTCAAGACTTTCGTTCATCTTTGAAATGCAAATCTGAGAGATTACTGTCGCTTCATTGAAAATCACACGTGACTTCTCTGTTCATATGCAAATAAAAGCCAATATTTAATCTGTTCATCATATAAAGCGATCGCATCTCTTTAGAAGACTTGGATTAGACCACTTAATTCGTATGGATTTCTTCTGCAATCTCTTTATTAAAGTTTTGACGTGTCAGTTTTGGGTTAATAGACTGGAATCTCTCAGTTTTGTGTTCCGAATATGAACAAACGTCTTATGGGTTTGGAACGACATGAGAGTGAGTAAATTATGAGTGAATTTTCAATTCTGGGTGAACTTTAACTTTAATGGTAAAGTCATTTCTGCTTGCTTCCAAAAGTTGATAAGTTCTGCAGTGAACAAGTGTTAACAGTGTGATTATTGTGGTTTTGTATGTCAAAAGTTTTTTTTTTCATATTTGTCACATACATCCGGTTTTAGACCACTTTTTTGTTTCTGCAATCTGCTGGAAAATAAATGTGTGAAAAGCATTCATGTCTTTGCTATTTTCTCATTTTTGGAAATTACAAACAGAGCATGCTTGAAATTGTATTTTATTGGTCCATTAGCACCACACCACACACATTGATGTCTCATGCCCATTTCAAACTCATAATTTCTTGAATTTCACAAACTAATCACCAATTTGCAGAAATGGAATAAAATGGGTTTGAGTCACAAGTATAAACACACATACAAATAGTGTCCATACAAATAGTTACAATAAAAAAAATACATAATGATTTCATACATGCTACAGTACATATTTACAGACGAAAGTTTTCAAACATTCACCCATTAACAGTTAACTTAACATCAACGATAGCAGAGGTTATATTTAGGCTAATGAAGTTTACAGCGAGGCTGCGGTGATGCTCAGCATGCATTTGGAGTTGCGAGAGAAGACATGCACAGGCTCAGTTCTCCGTCTCCAGCTCTGCTGCAGTGCATCCTGGTCCAGCTTATTTAGACTCTGGGAGCACAAACGCAGGTCACGGATGTGATCAGAGAGACCGTCCAATAAACATCACCCAGTGGTCCTGACACCTGACAGCCTGTCGTGAAGAACCAACTTTAAACGTTAGAGGACACATACTGTAAAGCACATAAAAGATGACTAACCGTCAGTCTGTTAGTCATATAATGAAGGTCTATGGTCACCACCTCAAAAAGCATGCACAGAGAAGTCCAAATTAAACATGATTTAATGACTAGTAAATGTAAGTATACACATTGATGACCTAAGACACGAAATGAGTGGTTTGTGTGAGAAAACAAACAGTATTTATATCGTTTTTACCTCTTGTAATCACAGCCACGTCCCAGTGATCTGAGGGAGCAGGCGCTTTGTGGCTGTGATTACAAGAGGTGAAAACAATTTAAATACTGTTTGTTTTCTCACACAAACCGCTCGTTTCGTGTCTTAGACCATCAATGTGTACTTACATTTACGAGTCATTAAATCATGTTTAATTTGGACTTCTCTGTGCATGCTCTTTGAGGTGGTGACCATAGACCTGCATTATATGACTGACAGACAAGAACGGTTTGACCT
Source organism: Hybognathus amarus (assembly GCA_030378365.1). Lineage (NCBI taxonomy): Eukaryota > Metazoa > Chordata > Actinopteri > Cypriniformes > Leuciscidae > Hybognathus > Hybognathus amarus. Next base: position 23,159 of record JAQIUQ010005630.1, on the reverse strand, counting down.
AAAAATATCAAAATTTAAACTACTGTGGAAACAAAGACACCTACATCTTGGATGCCCTTTAGGTATGACCTAAAACATACCAAAAATTAATTTCAAAGTGAACTATCCCTTTATGATTGTTGGTGACACAACCAGCAATTCAAACTTTATGTAAATGAGCTTCTCGAACTGTATTTCCTGAGATACCGCAAGATGCAAGATTATGATCTGACTAGATGCAGCAATATCGTTAAAAAAAAGATGCATGGGAAATGGTGTCAAAGACTTTGATATCTTCTTCATGATGTGATGCATAAATATACACACACACATTACAAACACTTTCCCAATTAACTTTTTAGCAGTAATAAATTTGATTACATATTTGTACTAGCAAATCTTAACATTTATGATCAGATTTGAAAAATCAAAGTAATAGTACAGGTCTGAATTGTCAGTAAACCTATTACACAGTACCCTTAAATCACCTTTGAGGTTAACCATCTCGCTTCTGTGCATGTCACGTTTTTGGGGTTTGAACCTACAAACTTTACGTTATCAGCCTCGATTTTTAATTAATAAACCACTGGCAGGTTCAAAAGCAAAATTCGCAATAAAAGGACAATTTATGTGTGGCAAGTTGGACAGGGCCGAGAGCCAAGGATAGAAGAGAGGAGATGACAGTGAAGGACGAGAGTGAAACAAGCCTGGACTTTATGTTGTGTTTTGTGTTAGTTTAAAGAGTAACTAAACCCTGAACCAACTTTTTTAGTTAATGATCTGTAAGAACGGATCTTTATTAATACCAGTCATTGATTTGAGGAACTTTTTTGACATTTGTGTATAAAGTGTTTTATTTCTACAATATATGGTGTAAAAACGTCTTAGTGCTGCCCTCTTCAGGTTGAACGGTGGCTACTGCAGTTGAATTTTCCTATTGGATGTTAGCGGTTCTTCGTGACGTACGCAAGTTTCAGCTCACCACGCTCTTGGTACGAGCGGCAGTATAAAAAACAGCTTGTTTCGTCAAAACCACTGTAGCGAGTCAGGAGTTGGAATTGCGAGTATTGAAAACGATCAGGATAGAGTGTTTTAGCATCTATTTTGTCCCCTCTATCTCTGCTGGGATCAGCCCACTTTTTCAGCATTTTTCAAATTTTAGTGTGGGCCCAGTGGGCGGGGTCAGGCTCTGACCAGGGATTTAGTTACCCGTTAAGTGGCATTCGTCCATGAGGGGCTGCCCCTTTAATTTTGTTGTTTGTTTATTAAAGTTGTTTATTAAGCATAAAGGCCCGTTCACACTAAGCACTATAACTATAAAGATAACGATAAAGATAACTATATATGCGTCCACACCAACGACCGATAACGTTCTTTTTATTCTAAGCACGCACGCGCACGTTGCGGTTTCAGAGTAGCGCGTGCGCGCGCAAATGACCTGCTGTTGCTGCTTTACGTTACAAACAAATATCAAAAGGAAAAACAGGCGCTTTTTGTTTTGGGTACACGATCGATATCCTTAAAAGACGAGAGGTGTTGGGAGCGCATCTAAACAGTGAATCTAGCATGTCTAGTGTAATATATCTGGTTTTAGCTACAAATTCAATGGTGGGATAAAAACATCACCTAGTACTTCAGCAATGTTGTCAACTAGCGCTGGATGGCCTACCTGAGGTTATTTTGTAACACTATGCTAAACTGAATAATCTCATTGTGAATTCTTCTCACGTTAATTCCCAGGATGCTTTCCATACATCCATCTTTTTAACGTATCATTGAAAAGTGGGTTTGACTTGTCAAACAGTGGAGGATTTTTTTTTTTTTTTACCTCGACGATTAACTTCTCTGGGATGTCATCTGCCATTTTAAATGCACGATTCTGATTGGTTGTCAGTGTTTTATCGTTGGACAGCTGGAAAAAATCGTTCTGAAAGTGATTCCAACGATATCGTTCCTCATATCTTTATCGTTATAACTGTGGTGTGAACTCTGTTATTCTTTAATACGATTTTTAGAATGATATCTTTATAGTTATCTTTATAGTTATCGTGCTTGGTGTGAACGGGCCTTAAATGGAATAAAATGGGTTTAAATCACAAGTATAAAAACAAACCCGCGTGTCCATACAATTACAATAAAAAATGCATAATGTCTTCAAGCGTGTAGCACGTAGCGCTGAAACCCTATTGTAATTGTTCAAATTTCTAAGGATCAGGATTCTCCCCTAAAAGTGAAGACCAAACTTGAGTGACTTGAGTCTGATTTGTCAATCATTATCAAAAAAAAGTTGAAATTTCCATTCACGGTCTCTAAGGGCCGCCAAAACGTTCATGGAGCCACTTTACTAAAATGGCTATAACTCGTAAGCGGAATGAGATATGTTCATCCAGCCCGTTCTCATCCTTTAGCGTCACATAGAACGCTATATGACAAAACGGCGCTATACTACGCACATGGTACCCTTTATCGTTAATATAACACGCAAACCCAAGGCGTCATAAATCCTTTAGCGTAATATGAGACTACCCTACCTCACACCTAAACCTAGCCCTCACAGCGTGTGTTAACGATAACAGGTGCCATGTGCGTAGTATAGCGCCGTTTTGTCATATAGCGTTCTATATGACGCTAAAGGATGAGAATGCGTTGGTTCAAAGTTGGCACACATATATAAGAATAGGCTCTATGCACAACTTACTTCCGCATTCTGTAAAACAGGTATCATCGCTTCTGGTTCTGGTCTTTTGTATGTGCTTCATTATTTTTTTGCGGTTTTACTCAAGATAACGTAAAAGGAGCGAGCAAAAATTAGCATAACCAATGTCCCTCACATGTGCAGATTGATATTTAAACGTTTTATATTTTTTCTTCTTCACAGTAACGTTTAGATATTTAAATGGAATAAAACACCAATAACAACGTGAACTAGGTAGGTTAGCTGATTACCATAAAAATCCATAGATATCGTAGTCAGTTCTTGCGGCCGTTGACATTTTCTCTGACTAGCGGATGCGATGAGACCCGTTTTCCGGTTTGGTCACATGACGCTCGACATAAAGCCTATTCATTCGATGGTCTTGTGAAAAGGGACTGGTTGCGCTATAACATGGAAAAATCGTAAATGGCGATAACTACTCAACCCTAAGTATGATTAACTTAAAAATTGGCATGTTGAGTCTCTGTTGAAGGGATCAAGACTGCCTTGGAGGAAATTTGCGTATTCCGAAGAAAGCTATAGCAGGGCCATTTAGAAAATAGGCGTGGCCAAGTCTAACCAAAAGCCTATCATTCCTAAAACAAAAGCAGAATGCAAACTTTTATGGAGAACGGCCCATAGGTGAGGCTGTAACTGTTAAAAAGCTGTATTTCTATGGCAAATCACAAGAAATGACTGAAAATGTCCCTCTTTCCACCTGATTTGCATAGAACTTCATGAAATTTGGTGTGCACGTGTCACATGGTTCTAAATAAGCATGGAAACTTATAGATAGTTATAGAGAAAAAAGTAAACTGCATTTGAAGAGTTTGGTTTCAAAACGCTATAAATCCATTTTGATGAATTTGAGTAAAACTGTGTTTTCTTTAGCAAGAAAATGGGAAGATGAAAACCACTATTTTCTGTTTCAAATTTTCACATAGGATTTGTAGGTAATAATATCAATAAAACATTTAAATCCAGGTTTTGATTTTCAAAGATTTATTATAAAAAACAGATTGTTTTTTTTCCCAAAATGCAATAAATCCATTAATTAATTTTTTTTCAAAATGCAATTAATCAAAATAAAATTTTATACACATTGAATTTCTTGTGCATACTATAAATCCATTGCTTTAATATAACAATATTCAATAACACTTTAAGGGTACATGTCATGAATTATCATGAATTCATGGATAAATGAATCATGCATTCATTCATACATTAATATCATCAGGAACTAACAACGTTTTTTAAAAGTTCAACGTTTTTCATTCATGACTTCATGGATGAACAACACCTTAATTAAAACATTAACTAAGATGAGCACATCATCATGAATTATGATTTATTAAGCATGATCTAACGTTACTTCTGCATATCGCTGTTTTCAACTTTGGGATGTCGCCGCTGAGCTTTTTTGACGGCGATCAGCTGTAAAATGGCTCAGTCCTGCTCGGTTTTCGTTGACTTTGAATAAAACAACTGAAAGTTTTTCAAAAGATCCCCTGGGGTCAGTGTGTCAGCGTGACAGAAGTTTGATGCTGTCGTGTGAGAACAAGCAACAGCCGGCATTTCCTCCTCCCGAGTGCCTCATCTTCTTTATCTCACGTAAATGATTTGATTTCGATGTCACGTTTACCCATGCAGGATGCCTTACCCTCCGCAGGTTCACCAATGCTGTCAAAATTATTCATTTTTTTGTTTGTTTGTTGATCGAAAGGACAAAATAGGGAAAACCTAGGAAGCCAGGTGTAGTTAAAGCGCTGCCGTTACTGTTTACATTGCGTGGAATGGTGCGTTGTGATTGGTTAAGCGGATATGTCGCATTTTGCAGAAAATCGAGACTGGCGTTTGTCGCGGTTTGGAAAGAAAGGGAGAAAACATTACATAATAACACGGCGGATATCGCATTTTACGTAAAATTAAACATTGTTTTGTATCTGGTCGGTATTGAAAAGTCAGATTTTTGCAGGAACTCGTTTTTTTTTAAAAATGGCGTTTATCGCATTTTGGAACCAAACTCTTCATATATTGGCTACAAATGGTCTAAAAGTGATTACATGCTTGCTAAATAAAACATAATACATTTATACACGTATGCTTAAAGGCCTTAAAGTAGGGCTGGGCGATATGGCCAAAAAAATTTATCACGATAATTTTTATTATATCAGTCGATATCAATAATTATCACGATAAATGTTAAATCTTTATTTCTTTCAAGTTTAAAGGCAGATTTTTGCTCCTAAGTGAAAGTTGTATAAAACAGTTTTAATTGTGTTTTAAACGACTATTTAAATTTATGTTCATTAACAAAAACAGTAACATCTTTTTTTTATGTAACAACCACATATTTGGTAAAAAGTAATATTCTGACTGTTTGAGTTGTATTAATTAACCATTGTTCATCCAGTATCATGCATTTAGATCATGATAACCACAGATAAAACCAGGTATAGCCTATAACTTAGCACCTCACTATTATGGCATAACTTTATGTTTTCTGTGGTATTTGAATGAAAAACAGTAGCCTAACAGTTAAATACATTATTAAATACTGTACTTATATTCCATTAGTCATTTAATAGATTGTCTACATTAATAATATTATACAATTCAATATGTATATCCCACATTTCATGGTGCAGTTAATATCCCTAGGCTAACCTTACAGTAAATCCATGGTAGGCTAAATGGATTCAGTATCAATTCAGATTCTGACTGCATCGTTCAGCAGTGTTTCTCCTTTTTGTCAGCGGTGTTTCATCTGCCTTTAAACTGGTTTAAACTTGACATTTGTGTTCTTCACTGATCTCAAGCGCTTCTCACTGGATCTCGTGAGGGAGACGATCAGAGGGCGAGTGTGCGTGAGCTCGCGCTGCGCTCAGTGCACTGACGTTTGGACTTTGAGCCGAGCGGATAAATGCTCCGTGTGGTGCGCGCGGTTCAAATGAGTTTCGTTCCGCTTTTGGCGCATAAACATTATCGAACATTTATCGACCTCTTGATATCGTTTTATCGAGAAAAATTATATCGCGATAATTATCGTTATCGTTTTATCGCCCAGCCCTACCTTAAAGTGCTTGAACCCCAATAATTGCTGCTTGCAGCTATATTTCTATAATAGACCTTATTCAGAGCAGCGCCATGACAGGTATGAAAGTGAGGCTGTGAGGGATAGACTTACCGTGTTTCCAATGGCATCTGCAGTAAAAAGCTGAATAAAGCTCCTAGATTACTTACAATTTTCCACAGCTAACATTGTTGGGGGTTTTTTGTCAACTGACATTTCTTAGAAAGATATTTTTCCAGTGTTTCATGGGCAGAGCAATCCGAAAACACATTAAATAACAGTACAGCCCATTGAAAAGCAAAGATGGTGCTGCCGTGAATAAGGCGTATTAAAGTGTTATGTTAAATCCTTTGTGAACAAACTTTGCTACATTATGCCTCCAAGCAGCAAAATAATGGCAATCAAACCTGAATATCCCTAAAAAGCACCTGAGGAAAAGAAAATACCTTGAAGGTTGAGATGCATCAAAGGTCGCTGGGCTTCCATTAAAGCGTTAAGGAGACTTTGAAGACCGGCTGAGGTCACTGAAGGGTTGGCAGACAGGTCTAAAGACACCAGTGAAGGACAAACAGGAAGACACCTAAAAACAACCAATGATCATTATTGATAATATATTATAAATATGTAATATTTACAGTAATAATAATTATTATTGTTGTAAAGGGGCTGAAAACTGAAATAAGAATATAAATGATGCTTTGACATTTCGGTATAGTAATAGAAGAGTTGAAATATTCACCTAGCAAGCAAAAGGACGCTGTGGTCCGTAAGGCCATTTCCAGACAGATTTAAGTGTGTGAGTGGACAGTCACCCTGAAAGCCAAACACAAACATTTAGTCAATATTTTTGCAGGATGCATGATGGATGGGTGGAGGTTTGATGCACATGCAGTTATTTAAAGCGGGGGGTGGACTGCGATTTCACTTTTTACATTTTAAATAGTGTGTAATGTTGCTGTTGGTGCATGAACAGTATCTGTAAAGTTGCAGCGCTGAAAGTTTAGTGTAAGCAGAGATATCGTCTTTTAAAAATCAGGAAGTATAATTGCCTTCAAAAACGACTCTAATTGGGACTACAGCTGGGTTATGGTACAGTCACTAACCCACACATTTGCATTAACCCCTCCCTCCGGAAAATGCAAAAAAGGGCATGGCCATATTTCTGCGGCTCGTCGAGTGTGTTGTTCACGCAGCTGTCAGATCTTCTGTGTTTCGGACTTCCCACGGACGCTGTACTTCGACAACAATGGATGCAATTTATGTTTGATTATGTTCCTGAAAATGACGGTCGTAATCTAGCTCTCTGTGCTGCATATTTTACGGAAGACTTCCAGAATCTCCACGAGTTCAATGCCGGATTCAACAAGAAACTGTTACTAAAACATGAAGCAGATCCAACTTTAAATCCAGAGGCAGCAGTTGTTGTGCCACAACCTGTAAGTAGGCTAAGACTTCATCATTTTAAATGTATTTGCATGTATAATTTCAAACGTAATGTTTTAGTTTAATCAAACACCAGTGCTGGCTTTATAGCCACTAGGCTACTAGTTATGCTATTTTGTGTCTACGACAAACACGTACAAACATTATGGACCTGAATTTTGTATAAGTACTAATGTTGTAAATGTATTTTTCATGTATATATACTTTATGACGTAATTTTCGATTTCATCAAGAACGTAAACCAATGCCAACGCTGTTTGTGTAACTAGTAGCCAGTCAGTTTGATGCTATTGTGTAAAACAAACGTGTATAAAGTAAAAAAAAAATATAGGCAAATTACCATTCAGAAAGGTTTTGTAAGAGCTGTGTGTGGGGAGGTTCTGCTTGCCTCTCTTCATCGCCGCTTTCTGGGTCTGATTCTGGCTCATTCTGATACTGAAGTATCGATACCAATATTTACATTGGACCGGAGCACATGCAAGTTTCGCCCTTAAAGGTAATGGGCGTTAAGCATCTGGACAACGTGAGCTACAGTTTAGCCAATCACAACACACCGGAACAGAACTAACCAATCTGAGCCCACCGCCTGTTTCCTGAGGGAGTGGTTTCATAGACTCAGGAAGTGAACCGCTCGTTCAAATGAAAGAGGAGAGCGCGGCTGACAATAAAGGTGAAATTTATGAAAAATAAGACTTAAAAAAAGAAAAACCACGAATACATGTTATATTGCACCCCATAAACACAATCATGCAAAGAAAAAAAAGCAGTAAACCACCCCTTTAAAGGGGCCATGAACTGGCATTTTAAATTTTATTATATTGTTGTCAACTTATGACATTTGCTTGATTTTTACATTCAAAAACATCTAAATGAATAAAAGAAATAGGCTATTTTCTACCCTAGTTTTGAGCTTAGCTGAAAAACGCTCAGTTTTAATGGGCGTCTCGCACTGAAGACTTGGAAGTAAACGCCCACAGCTGAGAGTGGATAACAGTTTTGCATATTATAATGAGTTTTAACTCATTCGTCAGTGCATGTGAGGGAAATTGTTTTGAAAACTTCCTATGTTGTAAAATGCCAATAATCGCCCATACATTTCGTTGGGTCGGACATAGAAGGATCTATATTACAGCACCGTTTTTTAATCTTGGTCGGTCTGCAAATCCAGTCTCGAGCCTGTGTCTTGTTTACAAAACAATCCTCAGTGAAATGAAGCGAAACAGACGGACAATGTTTTACACTCATCAGCTGGAACGTCATTAAAAATAAAGTTTATCCATGCACAGGGTTTCTGCAGGTTTCAGTAAGTCAAATTTAACACCTTTTAAGACATTTTAAGACCATAAACATTGAAATTTAAGACCTACATGACGTATTACCAAAAATTTAAATAAAAAAAATATTCAGAAAAAATTATTTTGTGTGTGTGTATGTGAAAGAGCATTAGAGAAAATAACATTTACAGAAAGTATAGAAATTTGTACTTTGCATTTTATACTGTAAAAACACAATTTATTAGTTGATCATACCTAGAGATGGCATGAACATTTCATTTCATGATTATTATGAAATCAATTTGCCAAATGTATGTCAAAACCCAGCAAGTAAAATTAGCATCAAAATGCACTTTGTTTACATAAACATTAAAATACCATTAAAAATGATGGCCAGATTTTAAAGGAGTGTCTTGCAACAGGTTATCTAGGTAAAATAAAGTCTTCACAAAAATAGTTTTATAAACAGATAAAACTCACGTATTTCAGCCTTTAAATAATCTTTTATAAAAAGATTGAGTCAAAAAATGATAAATTACTGACATTCACATTCCCTTATCTTTTAATATTAATAATAAAATTTGGGCCTATTTTCCTGTTGCGTCTGTCGTTGCTATGCAACCATGAGCCTATATTTGAATGAACTTGAGCGCGCAAACCTGGTGTATAAACGGCCTCTTGGCGAGCTACCTCGTATCAAGTCACAAGCTAATGCTAGCGCGCGAGCGACGTGTTTGAACCGGTTTGAACCCCTGCACTAGAGCGCCGCTTCGTAGGCTACGACTTAATACTTTTTGCTACTTTGTAATAACTTTCTGCGGCCAGAGTTTTGGCAAATGAACGAGGGTAAAATCTTTTTAAGACCTGACCAAATCAAATTTAAGACCTCAGATGAAAATCTAGCCGTTTTTAAGACTTTTTAAGGCCTTAAATTTCAAGTTCAGAATTTTAGACTTTTTAAGACTTTTTAAGACCCCGGAAACCCTGCATGCAGTCCTGTTGGAATCCAGAGGAAGCTTATGCAGAGACTGTCTTCCACAACCAGGCACTGCACAATATTCTGTATTGCTCAGTAGCTCGAATCCGGTTTGTCATCACGAAGGTAGGCATCTATGTTATTTAGCTATGCGGGTAATGCACGAATCGGTGGGCGGGGCTAAACCGGCCGTGTTGAAGTAGGGGTTGATCTTCTTCTGCGGGGTGCTGTTTTAGCCTCTTTGTCGTCATGATTCCCCACTTTTGAAAACAAGTCGTTTGCTGAGCCTGGTGTCAATAACAGCTTTTATTGGACTAACAAGGACATTTTCAGTTCTGAAACTTACAAGATATTCTCATAATATGATGACCTCTTAGATGTCAAAAGCTCAAGGAATATTTGATTTCTCAGTTCATCACCCTATAATTAAACCAAAAATGGAAAATATATTTTGAAGAAACAGCAAATAGTTGATGGGCTTAGTATTTTGTACACATACTATGGAAGTCAATGGGGTCCATCAACTGTTAGGTTACCTATATGCTTCAAAATATGCTTTTGTGTTCAGCAGAAGACATACATTCATATAGGTTTGGAAGTTTTCATTTTTGGGTGAACTAACCCTTTATCCCTTTAACGTCCATCTTGTCCCTCAGTTCCAACTGTATTACTGGTAGGTCTAAAATTAATTAATATAATGATTATTTGTAGATTAAATTTACAGATTCTTTTAAATTACATCAGTTTTACCCAGTATTTAGTGTCCTGTTATTTATTTACATGGATTTGTGCATGTTTTTTTTTTCTTTTTACAGAGTTTGGAATGTAAGACGGCATATTTGACAATGCTAAATCAGTCTTAAACGCCATTAAATACAGAGTTTTGGATGTAAACGTGATTAATCTATAGCGTAATTGTGACTCTTTTGGCTTGCCATAAAAGAAGACAGGGTCTCAAACAAACGACACACTTAAAAAGCTGCAAGACGGGGCATGAAGGTCAAAGATGTCCATCTAGCTCATATTTACATAGAAAAACTAATAACGAGCAGCAAAGCTTACTGTAAATAGTAATGTCAGTAATCAGTGATCAGTAATGACTGTATGTGTGAAAAGGGCTATTATTATCAATGTTGAAAAAGATTGAGCCGCTTAATATTTGTGGAAACTTTATACATTTTTGAAAACCTTTGGACAAGGAGTCAGTGTACCTGTAAGGAGTTTAGTAAAGATCTCAATGGCAGGCTGGTCGGATGGACCTCTGCAGACTGCAGAAAGCTGAAGGTGTGTAAGAAACTGCATCGGTAAAGTCTTCAACACAAGCTCAAAACCAGTGGAGCCTAGTGCATTATGGGAGAGGCACACCGACCGCATATTCCCGGTGCCTGGAGAGCACAAAACAACAGAAACAACATTAACTACTTTGCTTTCATTTGGTCCAATCACTTCAGATCAGATGTTTCTGACAGTGCACTTACTGGCCATGGCATTGGCTAAGAGGAGACGGTGTTGCTGGAGGAAACGTGTCGAGAGGCCACAGGCTTGAAGGGAAAGAGTGGAGAGAAGAGGACAAGCGGACAGAAGACTTGCTAGTGCTTGTGTCCAGCCATCACCCAGAGGATTCATGCTTAAATTCAGCTCCTCTAGACACTAGAGACAAAAATGGGATTAGAATAAGAGAGTGAAAATGAATATAAAATTATGAAAAAACAAAACTATGTATTAATGCATGTCTCAATACCCCAATGGATACACTTTATTTGGACAGCCCACTTCAGACATTCTACTACAAGTCAACTTCCTCACATTAAAGGAGTAGTTCACTTTCAAAAAAAACTTTTGCTGATAATTTCCTCACCCTCATGTCATCCAAGATGTCCATGTCATTCTTTCTTCAGTCGAAAAGAAATTAAAGGTTTATGATGAAAACACATCAGGATTTTCTCCATATAATGGACTTTAATGGGAACCAAACGGTTCAAGGTCCAAAATACAGTTTCAGTGCAAATTGCAAACTGTTCAAAGGGCTTTAAACGATTCCAGACGATGAATAAGGGTCTTATCAACAAAACGATCACTCATTTAATAAATAAATAACAAAGTTTTAGTTTTATAAGCTCAAATGGTCACCTTGCTCTGTTGTGTGATGCACATTCGTGACTTTTCAGTTCTTTCTTCAAGTCAATTCGTTGTTGAATGAACCAAATGACTTCGGAAAAAGATTTGTTCATTTTGATGAACGAGTTCATCTCAGAACAGAGCAAGGTGACCATTTGAGCTTGTAAAACTTAAACTTTGTTATTTATTTATTAAATGAGCGATCGTTTCGCTGATGAGACCCTTATTTATCGTCTGGATCGTTTAAAGCCCTTTAAACAGTTTGCACTGAAACTGTCTTTTGTATCTTGAACTTGTTTGGTTCCCACTGAAGTCCATTATATGGAGAAAAATCCTGGAATGTTTTCATCAGAAACCTTAATTTCTTTTCGACTGAAGAAAGAAGACATGGACATCTTGGATGACATGGTAAGGGCTGAGTATCGTTTAGAATTTGAACGATTCTGATTTCGATTTCATTCCTTGCTTTTAATTCCGGTTTCTAACGATTCTTAATTCTGATTCTTTAAGAGGCAGAGTCAAAAAAGTTTAGCTACCCTTGCTAACCAACGGTCTTTCTGAAGGAAATACTCCTTCTGTCACAAATACTCCTTTTGTCACAAATTTTGCATTTTGTTCGAGAATTTCGTTATTTTTAGAAAAGTGAAGCCACACTTTGGACCGCCGACGTAAGCTACTCATGTTCGAAGCTCGGCAGTAGTTATGCCAACACTTCCTGTAGAGGTTTCTTCGTTGGTGTTGTTCAGCGGTTTCTTCTTCCGGTTGGCAGACTTGTGAATATCGAAACTTAGGAATCGAAATTTTAACTTTTGAAAGATTCCGGGAAAAACGAAAAGTTAGTCCCGGTTCCAATTGAATACTCGATACCCAACCCTACATGGCGGTGAGGAAATTATCAGCAAAAGTTTTCATAAAGTGAACTACTCCTTTAATTTGCAACTACAAGTCACTGGCTCAGCTCTCATTGAAGTATTAGTAGACTGTTAGAGTAGGTGATTGTAGAATAAGTTGAATTGTAGTTGCAAAGTCACTTATAGTCAGTAGAATGTCTTTTGGGAGCATTTTTTTTTAAAGTGAACTACTCCTTTAAGCAGACATTTTACTAAAACTCTAAGACTGCTAGTTGACGTGTAGTTACAAAGTTACTTACTGTTAGTAGAATGCCTGAAGTGCATTGAAATAAAGTATTATATCAATTTTACAACCATCTGATACCATCATTGTACAATGGTGCCACCACAAAACTCTTGAAATAAGGAAACGAGCAACAAGTTCTCTATATTCTGTCGTGTAAAATTCATGAAGTGTGAATTTCACACCTCTGTTCTTTTAGACTTCACCATAAACACTTCCCACACAAAACCACAAAACCAAAAAGAATCTTCCTGTTCAATGATTGTCTGATAAAAAGTGGTTTGATATGACTGGATAAGTTTTTATATCCGGACAATTGTTTTTTTCAACATGTGAATAATGAAACAATTGTCTTCTGTAGAGCAGCTTTATAACTGAATTGGACTCATTTCATAATTGTCACTGATGTAATGAACTGAATCAACACTGAACTGACCAAGCTGAAAAAAGGCACTGTTGACTTTGTAGTGTAGCTTTACAGCAGAATTTGAACTCCTCTCATATTTGATAAAGTTTGCATCATTGATGTGAAGCTGCTTTGAAATAAATCGTATAAAGCTTTAGATAAATAAAGGTGACTTGACCTAAGATCTTTTAAATTGTATAAAGATCACACAATTAATATTTTAGCCATAGAAACACCTTCCCTCAACTGACTGTACAATTTAACTTTTTTTATTTTTTTTCATGATTTCATTATTTTACCGTGCCTGGAAATAACACTTTTGAAATTTCGGCATTTCTCTGGGAATTGAGCTAGCTCCATGACGTGCTCAACCCTGATATTCAAGGTTTCCCAGGGAGCAAAAACGCATCATGACATATAGATATATGCTCAGGAACTGTTGTATATGAATAAATACATTTTAATGATTTGTTTAATATAGATAAGACCACATAGAAAAACTGTATTTTCATAAAAGCTATTTAAAGATTACATACACATTTTGTTCCCTCCGAGTGGCAGAACCGGTGACTAACCAGGGTGTTTTTCCCAAAGTCAAATATGGTCGCAAGTTCTGTTGTTACCAATAGGGTTCAATGGAAATTGCGTTTATAGTTAGCCAATGATGCTTTTAGGAAACTCACCCCATGTCACTTACTCATCCCCTCCAACACGTCCATGCACCATCATATAGGGTGTGTGTGAAAACACTTACACTCGTCACATTATATATGAAGCACTTTGTTGGATGTCAAAGTGCAGTTCATCAGTGTTCCAAACTTTTATTTTAATCGCATCCAAAATAAAAGTTTGTGTTTACATATAATATATATGGGTGCACAGTGTATAATTATCTATATATACTATCTATCTATATATATATATATATATATATATATATATATATACACATACGTATTTATATAAAAATACACACACATGCTTGTATTTATTTAACCCTAACCCTGACCCCATTCAATGTTTAACGTCTTTTAATTTAACGTAACATAATTTAATGCATTTTTTTTTGCTTCAGATTTAATGACTTCTCCTAATTTAATGGGGACAACTTTGTAAACATAAAATTAACCTGCTAATATTTTTTCAAAGTCCTGTACACATTTTGTACACATCGATGTTCCTTCAGGTCAATTTGACCTCAGGCTCTTTTAGTTGTATAAAAAAATTGAAGAAATATTAAAAATTTCACACACATTTGTTTTGGTTGTTATATTGAGGTCACTATAACATGTTATAATTTGATTTTATGATGTTCATTTGTAATTTCACATATTCAAAATCATATTCAAAAAACATCCCTCTGTTTTCAGGGCTCTAACCAAACAGAACCATATCTGTAGTATTGTTAGAACCACTAGTAGTTCACAAGACATGTGACATAATTCTCATGAGAACTAATAATTCTTCCTGTGCCATGGGAGGGGAAAACATCATTTTTGTGAGACTTTCATGATGTTTCCGTGCCATGGGGGAGGGGAAAACATAACTTTTGCGAGATTGACCCCAACATAACTCGTCTTACTATCCTTGATAAAACTTTCCAAATGTTGTGATTACAATATTAATATTATAAATATTATAAAACACCAAATATATTAATTTTAGGTCAATAGGTAAGATTTTATGTTGATTATTTGTGGGGAGGGGTAGTAGGGTGGATGTCAACTTAAAAGGTTACTTAAGTAGTCAACAAAGACATAAATGAACTGAGACAAACCTTTGTAAAAAAAATCATATTGTGGAGGTTTAAATTACTGGGCGTCAATTGACTGGTATTATGATTACCAATGTTATAGATTTGAGGTAACAGGAGGGTTAAGAATATTTTCATGTATATACTGTCTATAGATTAGGGATGGGCAAATGATTAATCGGATCAAAAAATAAAAGTTTGTGTTTACATAATATATTTGTGTGTAGCTGTGTATAATTAATTTGTATATATAAATACCCACACATGCATGTATATATTTAAGAAAAAATGTGTTATTAATATATCAAATATTTATATTTATGTATAATATTAATCATGTATAAATATATATAAAGTATATACATGCATATATTTCTTAAATGTATACATGCATGTGTGTGTATTTACATATACAAATTAATTATACACACTACACACAAATATATTATGTAAACACAAACTTTTATTTTTGATCGATTAATCGCGATTAATCATTTGCCCATCCCTAATCTATAGATTTATATATAATTTATATTATATATAAGTATTTTATATATAAATAATGTTTTTTTCTTAAATATACATGCATGTGTGTGTATTTATATCAGGGTTCCCACACCTTGTTAACTTTAAATTCAAGGACTTTCCAGGTTCAATTCCCTCAAATTGAAGGACTTAATGTGGGACACATCTGTTGTCCAACAAATAACATTGAGGTTTCATTGTAGTAGTTTTGTGCGCATGTGAACGTCATGGCAACATACAACACAAAGTACCTCCTGCAGAAAACACTTAACTTAACGTG
>JAQIUQ010005630.1:0-2500 GCA_030378365.1 Hybognathus amarus | reverse complement strand
GGGACTATGTGACCTGCCGACCTCTCTCCCGCCCAACGTCACCATCCCGGGCAGTTGATTCATCTTCACCTGCCGAGACTTATTAGTGCCCTTCTTCAAAGACAGAACCCTACTGGAAGGAATTCTGAACTGCAATGAGGAAAAGTCCAAGAGTCAGCTGACCATTATCACAAAATAACTTGCCAACATGGTTATCAGGACCTCAAAATGAATCAATACAATAGTAATGAAAAGAAATAAACTGCAGAAGAGTGAGCAGACATAAAAACTATTTAACAAAAGGCAATCAAATATATTTTAGCATTAATTAATATCTTTATATTTTTATATCAATATATTATATTAACATTAAATTATTAAAAACATACAAATATTATATTATAACATATTAAGCTGCCCATTATTACAGAATAAATGTCGATATGTTAATCAGAACCTAAAAAATATTGATCTGAAAATGTGATAAGAAAGAAACTGCTAAATAGTGAGAGATTTGACAAAAGGCAAAAAAAAAAAACAGTTTAGTGTCATTAATATCCATCTATTAATTATATTAGTGTATTACATTAAAAAACATAATATATATATATATATACACTACCGGTCAAACGTTTAAGGTTCGGATAAGATTTTTTATGTTTTTAAAAGAGAGTCTCTTCTGTTCACCAAGGCTGCAACTTTTTTGACAAAAAACACAGTAATATTGTGAAATATTATGACAATTTAAAATGACTTTTTTATGTTAATATATATTAAAATATAATTTATGCCTCTGAAAAAAGCTGAATTTTCACCATCATTACTCCAGTCTTCAGTGTCACATGATCCTTCACAAATCACTCTAATATGATGATTTTATGCTCCAAAAACATGTATGATTATTATCCATGTTGAAAACAGTTTTTTACATTTTTATTTCAGGATTCTTTGATGAATAGAAAGTTCAAAAGAACAGCTTTTATCTGAAATGGAAAGCTTTTGTTACATTAAACACTACCCTTTAAAAAGTTTGGGGTCAGTAAGAATTCGTATTTTATTTTTGGGGGAAATAAATAAGAAATCAATACTTCTATTCATCAAGGATGAGTTACATTGATCAAAAGTTACAGTAAATACATTTATAATGTTAGAAATGATTCTAATTAAATAAATGCTGTTCTCTTTGAACTTTCTATTCATCAAAGAATCCTGAAATAAAAATGTAAAAAACTGTTTTCAACATGGATAATAATCATACATGTTTTTGGAGCATAAAATCATCATATTAGAGTGATTTGTGAAGGATCATGTGACACTGAAGACTGGAGTAATGATGCTGAAAATTCAGCTTTTTTTCAGAGGAATAAATTACGTTTTAATATATATTAACATAAAAAAGTCATTTTAAATTGTCATAATATTTCACAATATTACTGTGTTTTTTGTGCATTTTTTAATAAAAAATTGCAGCCTTGGTGAGCAGAAGAGACTTCTTTTAAAAACATAAAAAATCTTACCGACCTAAAACTTTTGACAGGTAGTGTGTGTATATATATATATATATATATATATATATATATATATATATATATCATAAAAATATTTGAGTGCAGACAACAGCAACTGACCAATCAGAGTCAAGATTTCAGAAGCCACTTGCATGTAAATTTCAGTGTTGGGGATTGTGTATGGGAATTTTTTTTTAAAGTGTTTCTTGAATTGTTACCTTGTTTTATCACTCATTTTTAGGAAACTACTGTTGTAGTTACTTTTGCATTACTTTATTAAAGTGTTGCATTACTAAGTCATTAAATAAATGTAAGGGAGTGCAAAAAAAAAAAAAAAAAAAAATCAGTTGTTGGACATGCAGGATTTAACTAATTCATAATATTGCATGTATAATGGATGCAAGAATAGAAGACCAAAAAGTGAAGTCCCAATTAAATTAACAAAACATCTGAATCAAATCTCTAAAATCTAATATTCTGAATATATTATTGTGTGTGCATCGTAATCCTCATGACACTAATGACTGGATATGATTGTGCCGGTATGTCACACACCTCTCAGGAGACGCTTCAGCAGAGACTGAGAAATGATTGCCATCTCTGCAAGTTGTTTCCGTGGGACGTTATGCTCAGCAACTCTCCGCTTCTTCTTAGGCTGCACATCATCTCAGGTCATCCTCCAGCCAATCCTCTGCCACATACTGCTCCTCCTGGGACCAAGCCCCGATCTTGGCCATTGCCCCACACCGCTGGAGTGCTGGTGAAAAAGGCCGGCTCCGATAGTGCTCTGAGAAGGAGGCGGGTTTGGCACTGCCCAGGTTCTGCATGGCCTTCCGGGTACTCCAGTCTGACCCGAGTCCGACTGTGGGGGCAACGCGGGTCTCTGACGGCGTATATGGGAGGGGAAGATCCTGACTGGGTGGGAATTCTTGCGTCAGCGATTGGGCCGCTGGGGAACGCTGCTTGACCGAACAGGACAGCAGCACGAACTGAAGCCAAGCACATCTGCACAT
>JAQIUQ010005627.1:0-12906 GCA_030378365.1 Hybognathus amarus | reverse complement strand
AGTTAATGTATTGCTACGCATAACTTCAGCAAGTGATTTGGCAGCAAATTTTTGCACACATAGGTACCACTGTCCGTTTCCCTGCAAAAAAGTTTTCCAATAAATTGGAATTTCTGAGAGAGGGCCATGGCAACTTAGACCCAGTGCAAAAATGAGGTCTAGACCCTTCCAGAGCTCAGATATTTAGAATATCATGAAATATTGATGACATACTGAGTATTGACCATTATAAAATATTGCAGAATTCAAAGCTAAGGGTTTAGAGCCTTCACTCACTCATACTCAAGTCCATGTGCCTTATCAGAATCCAACAATTGGAGAAACTTTTTCTTTACAAAACATAAGGTACCACCTGTTGTTTTTTTGTGCAAAAACTTTTGATAACTCTGGATTCTCAAAGAGGCCATGGGAAACAATGAAGACCCTGAGAAATGTGTGTGAAAATGGTGTCACCTTCCAGAATTGAGATATTTTACTAGATATTTACTACATATCTAAGTATCAGCCATTATAAACACCTCAAATATCTCAGCTCTAAAGGGCTCAGAGTTCCATTTGATCTTGATAGTCCAAAGTCCATGGCCTCATTTAGAAATCAGAGTTATGAGTAAACTTTTTCTCCTGCAATAAAAAACATAAAGGGAACTAAACACTATCGCTTTTTTGTGCAAAAAGTTCTATAACTCTGATTTGATAGAGGCCATGGACACTTAGACTCTGAGCTAAAAATGAGGCTCCACCTATCTAGAAGCTGACACATTGAATATATTTATGCATATGAGATATCTAGCCATTTATACATTTACACTCAAAGCCTTGCAATAATGCTTCATTTTAGCACTTACAGTTTAGTTCTCACTACTCTATCAGAATCACAAGTTATTGCAATAACTTTTTCCTACTAAAAAAAAAAACTAGGTAACTACTGTCTGTTTTGTGCAAAAAACTTCCTCCAATAACTTTAATTCTGAAATAGGGCCATGGAACTTAGACCTGAGTGCAAAAATGGTAGGCTGAGACCCTCCAGAGCTGACATCGAGATATTCATGAGATATTAATGACATACTGAGATATTCAGCCATCAGAACACTCAATAACTCAGCTTTGGAAGGTTTATAGTTCATTTTTGATTTATTCTCATGGGCCTCATTTAATCAGAAACTTTCAGTCCAATTTCCCAAATCTGAAAAAAAAAAACACATAAGGTAACCATGTCGCTCTCTTTGGGTGAAATTTTGATTTTCTCTGAAACTCTGGCATTAGCAAATAGAGGGTGGGCCATGGGACTTAGATCCCAGTGCAAAAATGGAGGCTTGCAGTACCTTTCCACAAGGCTGAGATATTGAGATCTCACCTAGCATTGATGCCATTAGTAAAGTGTTCTCAAATACCTCAAGCTTGTACTGCCATTATAAATATTTCTTAAATACTCAGCTTTGGAAGGGGCTCAGAGCCCTTCACTTTTTGCACTCAGGTGCACTTAGACCCAGCTAAAAATGGAAGGCCAACAATTGTTTCCATAGCTTAGATATTTGAATATATTTATAACTGGCTTAATATTTTAGTATGTCATAAAATATTCTATAAATATTTAATACTCTGCTTGGAAGGTCAGAGCTTTCATTTTCTCACTCAGGTTTAAGTCCCATGGGCCCTTATCAGAATCAGAAGTGTTGGAGAAACCTTCCGCAGCAAAAACTCAAGGGGTACCACTGTTGTTTTTTTTTGTGCAAAAAAGTTTCTCCAGACTTGGATTCTGATAAAGAGGCCATGGACTTAGACCTGAGCTAAAAATGGAGGCTCAAACCTTTCCAGAGTTGAAGATATTGAGATATTTAATGAGATATTAATGACATAATTGAAGATATTGAGCTATTATAAATATCTCAGAAATCAGCTCTGGAAGGTTTAGAAGTTTTTCACTCTTTGAGCACTCAGGTCCAAGTTCTTATGGGCCTTTATCAGAATTCCAGAGTTATTGGAGAAATTTTTGCAAGATACAAACAAAAACATAGGTAATCACTGTCGTTTTTTGTGCAAAAGTTTTAGAATTTTGGATTCTGAACAGAATGGTCATGGAAACTCTACCCCTGAAGTGCAAAAATGAGGCTCAAAACCTTTCCAGAGCTGAGATATTGAGACATATTTATGAAGATATTTTATGAACATACGAATATTGAGCCATTATAAAATATTTGCAGTCATTAGCTCTTGGAGGGTTAGCTTTCATTTTCTACTCAGGTCTCAAGTCCCATGGCTCCTCTATCAGAATCAGTGCACCGTAGAAACTTTTTTTTTGCACAAAAAAACATAAGGGGTACCACTGTCGTTTTTTTCTCGTGCAAAAAAATTTTCCCAATAAACTCTGGGATTCTGATAGAGGGCCATGGGACTTAGACCTAGCTAAAAATGAGGCTCTAAGAGTACTTCTTCCAGATATTGAAATATTTACTAGATATTGATGACATACTGAGATATTTAGCCATTATAAGATCCAGATTTAGCTCTGGAAGGAACTTCTTAAGAGCCTTTATCTCCACTGCAGACCCTAAGTCCCATGCCTCTCCCCAATCAGAATCCAGAGTTATGGAGAAAGTTTTTCTTTTGCAGCAAACATAGGTAACCATGCACGTTTTTGTGCAAAAAAGTTCCAGAACTCTGGTAAATTTCTGAGAGGGCCATGGGACTTAGACCCAGTGGTAAACGGAGGTCTCAGACCCATTCCAGAGCTGAGATATTGAGAGATTATTACATACTGAGACAGTCAGCCATTAGAAATATTCTCAATATCTTTAGTTCCTAAGGTTTAGAGTTTCATTTTGCACTCAGGTTTAAAAAGTCCATGGACCCCTCAACGAACCCAGAGTTATTGGGAGGCTTTTTCTTTGCATGAAAAAAAACTTAAGGGGTAATCACTGTTGTTTTTTGGTGCAAAAGTTTTTTGAGAACTCTGGGATTCCAGAGGCCACGGGGACTTACCCTGAGCTAAAATGGAGGCCCAACTTTCCAAGCTGAGATATTGAGACAAGATCATGAATATCAATGACATATCTGAGATATTGAGCCATTATAAACACTCAGACTAGTTCTGGAAGTAAGTTTAGAGCTTTCATTTTGCACTCAGAACTCAAATCCATGAGCCTCTATTTATAATTCTCATAAGCTTTCAAAGAAAAATCCAAAATTCCCAACCCGAAAAAAAACACATAAAAGGGGTACCACTGTCCGTTTTTTTTTTGGGTCAAATTTTGATTTCTTGAAACTCTGGATTCTGAGACAGGGCCACACTGGGACTGCACCCAGAGTGCAAAAACTAGGCTCTATACCTTCTAGAGCTGAAATAATATTTTTACCATTACATTTTATGCCATTATAAATATTCTACCTCAGTCTCTGTATGCCATTATAGATCTAGATTAGCTCTGGAGGTTAGAGCCCTTCATTTTGATGCAGTAGTCTAAAACTCCATGGGTCCCTCATCAGAAACCAGAATTTTCAAGTAAATTTAAAAAACTCTTGACTGAAAAAAAAAAAAACATAAAGGTAATTATGTCGCCTTTTTCGGTAATGTAAATTTTGATTTCTGAAAACCTATCCCAGATAGGGTCATGGGACTCTAGATCCTAGTGCAAAAATGGAGGCTTACAACCTTCCAAGCTAGATATTGATCTTATTAGCATTTATGCCATTATAAAATATATTGAATATCTCAGTCTTTGTATGCCATTATAAAATATCTCAATATATCTCAGCTCCTAAAGGGTTTACAGTTCATTCCACTCAAGATCTAAGTCCCATGGCCCTCTATCCAGAATCCCAGATTTCAAAAATCAAATTCTACCGAAAAAAAATCAGCTGTAACCCTGATGTTCTTTTTTTTTGTGCGAAAAGAAGTTTGAATTTTTTGAAACTCTGGCATTCTGATAGGTCAATGGACTTAGACCCTGAGTGCAAAAATGGAGGCTCAGGCTTCAGAGCTGAGATATTGACACCATCTCACTTTATGCCACCAGAAATATCTCTATACCTTAGCTGTAGATGCCATTATAAGTATCTAAATATCTCAGCTTGGAAGGTCAGAGTTCATTTTGGGACTCAGGTCAAGTCCATGGGTGTTGTATCAGAATTCTAGAGTTTCAAGAAAAATCAAAAATTTCTCCACCCCGAAAACATAAGGGGGACCATTGTCCGCTTTTTTTGAGTCAAAATTTTGATTTTCTTGAAACTCTGGATTCCTGATAGAGGGTCAATGGACTTAGACCTGAGCTAAAAAATTAGGTCAGGCTTCCAGAGTCAATATTGAGATCATGGAGCATCATGCCATTATATTTACCTCAGCTCTGTATGCCATTAATAATATCTAAGTACTCAGCTCTGGAAGGTCAGAGCCTCCACTTTGTATTTAGGTCTTCAAGTTTGACATGGCCTTTATTCATAATCCACAGTTTCAAGAAAATCAAAATTTTGACTCGAAAACATAAGAGGACCATGTCGTTTTTTTTTTAACTCAAAATTTTGATTTCTCTGAAACTCTTGCACTCCTACACAGGGCCATGGGACTTAGATCTGAGTGCAAAATGACAAAATTTTGACTCGAAAAAAAAAACATAAGGGGTACCACTGTACGTTTTTTTTTTCGGGTGCAAAATTTTCTGATTTTCTTGAAACTCTGGATTCTGATAGAGGGCCATGGGACTTAGATCTGAGTGCAAAATGGAGGCTCTAGACCCTTTCAAAGCTGAGATATTGAGATCTCATGTAGCATTTATGCCATTATAAATATCTCAATATCTCAGCTCTGTATGCCATTATAAATATCTCAATATCTCAGCTCTGGAAGGGTCTAGAGCCTCCATTTTTGCACTCAGATCTAAGTCCCATGGCCCTCTATCAGAATCCAGAGTTTCAAGAAAATCAAAATTTTGACCCAAAAAAAAAACCACAGTGGTACCCCTTATGTTTTTTTTTTGTGCGTAAAAAAATTTCTCCAATTTTCTTGAAACTCTGGATTCTGATAGAGGGTCAATGGACTTAGACCTGAGTGCAAAAATGGAGGCTCTAGACCCTTCCAGAGCTGAGATATTGAGATACTCACAATAGCATTTATGCCATTGTAAATATCTCAATATCTCAGCTCTGTATGCCATTATAAATATCTCAATATCTCAGCTGTGGAAGGGTCTAGAGCCTCCATTTTTGCACTCAGATCTAAGTCCCATGGCCCTCATCAGAATCCAGAGTTTCAAGAAAATCAAAAATTTTGACCTCGAAAAAAAAAAAACGACAGTGGTACCCCTTATGTTTTTTTTTTGTGCGAAAAATAAGTTTTCTCCAATTTTCTTGAAAACTCTGGATTCTGATAGAGGGCCATGGGACTTAGATCTGAGTGCAAAATGGAGGCTCTAGACCCTTCCAGAGCTGAGATATTGAGATTTCACGTAGCATTTATGCCATTATAAATATCTCAATATCTCAGCTCTGTATGCCATTATAAATATCTAAATATCTCAGCTCTGGAAGGGTCTAGAGCCTCCATTTTTGCACTCAGGTCTAAGTCCCATGGCCCTCTATCAGAATCCAGAGTTTCAGGAAAATCTAGAAATTATTTTTTCGCACAAAAAACACAAAAAAACATAAGGGGGTACCACTGTACGTTTTTTTTCGGGTCAAAATTTTGATTTTCTTGAAACTCTGGATTCTGATAGAGGGCCATGGGACTTAGATCTGAGTGCAAAAATGGAGGCTCTAGACCCTTCCAGAGCTGAGATATTGAGATACTCACAGTAGCATTTATGCCATCTGTAGATATCTCAATATCTCAATGCTCATGTATGCCATTATAAATATCTCAAATATCTCAGCTCTGGAAGGGTCTAGAGCCTCCATTTTTGCACTCAGATCTAAGTCCCATGGCCCTCTATCAGAATCCAGAGTTTCAAGAAAATCAAAATTTCTGACCCGAAAAAAAAAACGACAGTGGTACCCCTTATGATTTTTTTTTTGGGTCAAAAAGTTTCTCAATTTTCTTGAAACTCTGGATTCTGATAGAGGGCCAATGTGACTTAGACCTGAGTGCAAAAATGGAGGCTCTAGACCCTTCCAGAGCTGAGATATTGAGATCTCACTGTAGCATTTATGCCATTATAAATATATCAACATCTCAGCTCTGTATGCCATTATAAATATCTAAATATCTCAGCTCTGGAAGGGTCTAGAGCCTCCATTTTTGCACTCAGATCTAAGTCCCATGGCCCTCTATCAGAATCCAGAGTTTCAAGAAAATCAAAATTTCTGACCCATAAAAAAACAAAACATAAGGGGTACCACTGTCGTTTTTTTTTTTCGGGTCAAAATTTTGATTTCTTGAAACTCTGGATTCTGATAGAGGGCCATGGGACTTAGATCTGAGTGCAAAAATGGAGGCTCTAGACCCTTCCAGAGCTGAGATATTTAAGATCTCACGTAGCATTTATGCCATTATAAATATCTGAGATACCTCAGCTCTGTATGCCATTATGAATATCTCAAATATCTCAGCTCTGGAAGGGTCTAGAGCCTCCATTTTTGCACTCAGATCTAAGTCCCATGGCCCTCTATCAGAATCCAGAGTTTCAAGAAAATCAAAATTTTGACCCGAAAAAAAAACATAAGGGGTACCACTGTCGTTTTTTTCGGGTCAAAATTTCTAATTTTCTTGAAACTCTGGATTCCTGATAGAGGGCCATGGAACTTAGATCTGAGTGCAAAAATGGAGGCTCTAGACCCTTCCAGAGCTGAGATATTGAGATATCATCATGGCATTTATGCCATTGAGATATTTCAATGGCATAATGCTATATGAATCTCAATATCTCAGCTCTGGAAGGGTCTAGAGCCTCCATTTTTGCACTCAGATCTAAGTCCCATGGCCCTCTATCAGAATCCAGAGTTTCAAGAAAATCCAAATTTTGACCCAAAAAAAAAAACAACAAAGTGGTACCCCTTATGTTTTTTTTTTTGTGGTCAAATAAGTTTCTCCAATCTTCTTGAAACTCTGGATTCTGACAGAGGGCCATGGGACTTAGATCTGAGTGCAAAAATGGAGGCTCTAGACCCTTCCAGAGCTGAGATATTGAGATACTTATAATGGCATACAGCAGCTGAAATATCTGAGATATTTATAATGGCTATAAATGCTACTATGAGATCTCAATATCTCAGCTCTGGAAGGGTCTAGAGCCTCCATTTTTGCACTCAGATCTAAGTCCCATGGCCCTCTATCAGAATCCAGAGTTTCAAGAAAATCAAAATTTCTGACCCGAAAAAAAAACGACTAGTGGTACCCCTTATGTTTTTTTTTTGTGGTGCGAAAAATAAGTTTCTCCAATCTTCTTGAAACTCTGGATTCTGATAGAGGGTCAATGGACTTAGACCTGAGTGCAAAAATGGAGGCTCTAGACCCTTCCAGAGCTGAGATATTGAGATCTCACGTAGCATTTATGCCATTGTAAATATCTCAATATCTCAGCTCTGTATGCCATTATAAATATCTCAATATCTCAGCTCTGGAAGGGTCTAGAGCCTCCATTTTTGCACTCAGATCTAAGTCCCATGGCCCTCTATCAGAATCCAGAGTTTCAAGAAAATTAAAAATTTTGACCCAAAAAAAAAAAAACATAAGGGGTACCACTGTCGTTTTTTTTTTTGGGTCAAAATTTTTATTTTCTTGAAACTCTGGATTCTGATAGAGGGCCATGGGACTTAGATCTGAGTGCAAAAATGGAGGCTCTAGACCTTCCAGAGCTGAGATATTGAGATCTCACGTAGCATTTATGCCATTATAAATATCTCAATACCTCAGCTCTGTATGCCATTATAAATATCTAAATATCTCAGCTCTGGAAGGGTCTAGAGCCTCCATTTTTGCACTCAGATCTAAGTCCCATGGCCCTCTATCAGAATCCAGAGTTTCAAGAAAATCTAAATTTTCACCCCGAAAAAAAAACATAAGGGGTACCACTGTCGTTTTTTTTTTCGGGTCAAAATTTTGATTTTCTTGAAACTCTGGATTCTGATAGAGGGCCATGGGACTTAGATCTGAGTGCAAAAATGGAGGCTCTAGACCCTTCCAGAGCTGAGATATTGAGATTTCACGTAGCATTTATGCCATTATAAATATCTCAATATCTCAGCTCTGTATGCCATTATAAATATCTCAATATCTCAGCTCTGGAAGGGTCTAGAGCCTCCATTTTTGCACTCAGATCTAAGTCCCATGGCCCTCTATCAGAATCCAGAGTTTCAAGAAAATCAAAATTTTGACCTGAAAAAAAACGACAGTGGTACCCCTTATGTTTTTTTTTTTGGAAAATAAGTTTTCCAATTTTCTTGAAACTCTGGATTCTGATAGAGGGCCATGTGACTTAGACCTGAGTGCAAAAATGGAGGCTCTAGACCCTTCCAGAGCTGAGATATTGAGATATCACGTAGCATTTATGCCATTGTAAATATCTCAATATCTCAGCTCTGTATGCCATTATAAATATCTAAATATCTCAGCTCTGGAAGGGTCTAGAGCCTCCATTTTTGCACTCAGGTCTAAGTCCCATGGCCCTCTATCAGAATCCAGAGTTTCAAGAAGATTGGAGAAACTTATTTTTTGCACCAAAAAAAAAAAACATAAGGGGTACCACTGTCGTTTTTTTTTTTGGGTCAAAATTTTGATTTTCTTGAAACTCTGGATTCTGATAGAGGGCCATGGGACTTAGATCTGAGTGCAAAATGGAGGCTCTAGACCTTTCCAGAGCTGAGATATTGAGATCTCACGTAGCATTTATGCCATTGTAAATATCTCAATATCTCAGCTCTGTATGCCATTATAAATATCTCAATATCTCAGCTCTGGAAGGGTCTAGAGCCTCCATTTTTGCACTCAGGTCTAAGTCCCATGGCCCTCTATCAGAATCCAGAGTTTCAAGAAAATCAAAATTTTGACCCGAAAAAAAACATAAGGGGTACCACTGTCGTTTTTTTTTTTGGGTCAAAATTTTGATTTTCTTGAAACTCTGGATTCTGATAAAGGGCCATGGGACTTAGATCTGAGTGCAAAAATGGAGGCTCTAGACCCTTCCAGAGCTGAGATATTGAGATACTCACGTAGCATTTATGCCATTGTAAATATCTCAATATCTCAGCACTGTATGCCATTATCAAATATCTAAATATCTCAGCTCTGGAAGGGTCTAGAGCCTCCATTTTTGCACTCAGGTCTAAGTCCCATGGCCCTCTATCAGAATCCAGAGTTTCAAGAAAATCAAAATTTCTGACCCCGAAAAAAAAAACATAAGGGGTACCACTGTCGTTTTTTTTTTCGGGTCAAAATTTTGATTGTCTTGAAACTCTGGATTCTGATAGAGGGCCATGGGACTTAGATCTGAGTGCAAAAATGGAGGCTCTAGACCCTTCCAGAGCTGAGATATTGAGATCTCACGTAGCATTTATGCCATTGTAAATATCTCAATATCTCAGCTCTGTATGCCATTATAAATATCTAAATATCTCAGCTCTGGAAGGGTCTAGAGCCTCCATTTTTGCACTCAGATCTAAGTCCCATGGCCCTCTATCAGAATCCAGAGTTTCAAGAAAATCTAAATTTTGACCCCGAAAAAAAAAAAAACGACAGTGGTACTAGAGTTCTCAACGGGCCTGAAAATTATTACCCGACCTGACCTGGCCCGTGGCTTTTGAAGCCCGACCCGATGTAACCCGACACATCAACATGAATTATCCGCCCGAACCCGGCCCGCGGCCCGACTCGGACGCGCACGCGTTCTAGTACAGTCTATTGCCGTTGCAGCGTCTATTCATTCCGGTGAAATCACAAAATAAAATGAGCACAAACTTAGAAAGGTTGACTTACTAGTCCATCAACAAGATCGCCAGGTCAGCATCACCGTTGCATCCAGTGCTGCTTTTGAGCTCGCGCCAATGAGTATAAAGCTCGACCGAGAGCGGGACTCCTGTCAGGTTTCTCACGCAGTCAGATTCTCTTTTCCTTTTCCTAGTCTTCCGACCGCGTTTTGAAACCAGCAGGCGGGCTACGAGTTTTGAAACAAAATAGACCTAGCCTACAAACATAATCATATGCTTATAATAGGCATCGTGGAGGAAGATCAGTGCGTCCACAGTGGATAGACTGAGGCGTGTTCTCCTCTCTGCCAGCCACCCGCGATGGACTTTGCACGCAGCAGCCAGACTTTCTTTACGGTGAACAGCAGCGATGATTATAATAATTTGTTTGTTTTTTTTACTGGGTGGAAAGATTAAGCCCGAGGTCCGACTCCGACCCGAGTCATTTGCTTATATTTTCAAACCCGAACCCGGCCTCGAACCGCGGGTCCCGTCGGGTTTGTCGGGCACCGACCCGTTGAGAACTCTAAGTGGTACCCCTTCGTTTTTTTTTTGCGAAGTAAAATTTCTCAATCTTCTTGAAACTCTGGATTCTGATAGAGGGCCAATGGACTTAGACCTGAGTGCAAAAATGGAGGCTCTAGACCCTTCCAGAGCTGAGATATTGAGATACTTATAATGGCATACAGAGCTGAGATATCTGAGATATTTATAATGGCATAAATGCTACATGAGATCTCAATATCTCAGCTCTGGAAGGGTCTCAGAGCCTCCATTTTTGCACTCAGATCTAAGTCCCATGGCCCTCTATCAGAATCCAGAGTTTCAAGAAAATCAAAATTTTGACCCGAAAAAAAAACGACTGTGGTACCCCTTATGTTTTTTTTTTTTTTGTGCGAAAATAAGTTTCTCCAATCTTCTTGAAACTCTGGATTCTGATAGAGGGCCATGGGACTTAGATCTGAGTGCAAAAATGGAGGCTCTAGACCGCTTCCAGAGCTGAGATATTGAGATATTCACGTAGCATTTATGCCATTGTAAATATCTCAATATCTCAGCTCTGTATGCCATTATAAATATCTAAATATCTCAGCTCTGGAAGGGTCTAGAGCCTCCATTTTGCACTCAGGTCTAAGTCCCATGGCCCTCTATCAGAATCCAGAGTTTCAAGAAGATTGGAGAAACTATTTTTGGCACAAAAACAAAAACAAAAACATAAGGGGTACCACTGTCGTTTTTTTTTGGGTCAAAATTTAGATTTTCTTGAAACTCTGGATTCTGATAGAGGGCCATGGGACTTAGATCTGAGTGCAAAAATGGAGGCTCTAGACCCTTCCAAAGCTGAGATATTGAGATCTCACGTAGCATTTATGCCATTGTAAATATCTCAATATCTCAGCTCTATATGCCATTATAAATATCTAAATATCTCAGCTCTGGAAGGGTCTAGAGCCTCCATTTTTGCACTCAGGTCTAAGTCCCATGGCCCTCTATCAGAATCCAGAGTTTCAAGAAA
This sequence comes from Hybognathus amarus, assembly GCA_030378365.1. Taxonomy (NCBI): domain Eukaryota; kingdom Metazoa; phylum Chordata; class Actinopteri; order Cypriniformes; family Leuciscidae; genus Hybognathus; species Hybognathus amarus. The sequence goes on along the minus strand of JAQIUQ010005627.1, from coordinate 1,502 downwards.
ATCTCAATTTTGACCCGAAAAAAAAACATAAGGGGTACCACTGTCGTTTTTTTTTCGGGTCAAAATTTTGATTTTCTTGAAACTCTGGATTCTGATAGAGGGCCATGGGACTTAGATCTGAGTGCAAAAATGGAGGCTCTAGACCCTTCCAAAGCTGAGATATTGAGATCTCACGTAGCATTTATGCCATTATAAATATCTCAATATCTCAGCTCTGTATGCCATTATAAATATCTAAATATCTCAGCTCTGCAAGGGTCTAGAGCCTCCATTTTTGCACTCAGGTCTAAGTCCCATGGCCCTCTATCAGAATCCAGAGTTTCAAGAAAATCAAAATTTCCACCCAAAAAAAAACATAAGGGGTACCACTGTCGTTTTTTTTTTTGGGTCAAAATTTTGATTTTCGTGAAACTCTGGATTCTGATAGAGGGCCATGGGACTTAGATCTGAGTGCAAAAATGGAGGCTCTAGACCCTTCCAAAGCTGAGATATTGAGATCTCACGTAGCATTTATGCCATTATAAATATCTCAATATCTCAGCTCTGTAATGCCATTATAAATATCTCAATATCTCAGCTCTGGAAGGGTCTAGAGCCTCCATTTTGCACTCAGATTAAGTCCCATGGCCCTCTATCAGAATCCAGAGTTTCAAGAAGATTGGAGAAACTTATTTTTTCGCACAAAAAAAAAAAAACATAAGGGGTACCACTGTCGGTTTTTTTTTTGGGTCAAAATTTTGATTTTCTTGAAACTCTGGATTCTGATAGAGGGCCATGGGACTTAGATCTGAGTGCAAAAATGGAGGCTCTAGACCTTCCCAGAGCTGAGATATTGAGATCTCACGTAGCATTTATGCCATTATAAATATCTCAATATCTCAGCTCTGTATGCCATTATAAATATCTAAATATCTCAGCTCTGGAAGGGTCTAGAGCCTCCGTATATATATGTGTGTGTGTGCGTGTGTGTGTTTAATTTTTAACCCATGGATGTCAAAATTACCCTGTAACATTGCATGTATTTGTATACACATGTATATATATATATATATATATATACATATATATATGTGTGTGTGTGCGTGTGTGTGTTAATTTTTAACCCACGGATGTCAAAATTACCCTGTAACATTGCATGTATATGTATACATATATATATATATATATATATATATACATATATATATAGGCCTATATATATATATATATATATACAGAATATATATACTGTATATACATATATATATGTACGTGTGTGTGTTTAATTTTTAAGCCACGGATGTCAAAATTACCCTGTAACATTGCACAAGAACATATTTTGCCAGAAATGTGATACTTTTATTAAACAGACATAGAATTTTTGCCTGGAATATATTAACAGAACAGGTACCTGTTACTTTCTTTTTTTTTTTTTTACTTTATTTTAAAGGATTTTTCAAGTTAAAACACAAAACAAACAATGGCTCGGACTGTACACACTCACAGTTGAAAAAAAAAAAAAA
>JAQIUQ010005625.1:375000-505038 GCA_030378365.1 Hybognathus amarus | reverse complement strand
TCAATGTTCTACTTGGTTCAGTTAGTATTGCTTTATAGTGTGTTACTCATTCGTTATAGTGTCATTATCCATTAATGAAGAAGCAACAGTATTCTAAAGTGTTACCATAATAATTACTCAAATAAAATATATATTTAATATATATTAAAATGTTTTTTTGTCCAAAACGAAAGAAACAAAATGAAAAAAAAAAAAAAACAAACACACAAATATCACTTCATCCATAGAGTCTACAGGGGTTTCCCGAATCACGATTAGCATCTCATAAGGCTTTTTGGTTTTGCTCTGAGTGTGTAACAAGGACGTCAGCTCTCTCCTCAGCGCCATGTTGAAACTCCCCGCGTACAGACCACCGCACACACAGCATTTAACACAGCATGGGCACGAGTTTGCACATCTCAACACCTTACATTACCGCTCTCATCTGCAGCTGCAAGTTCCAGCCCACTTCTACTCATGCACATCCCAGATAACTCTTCTCCTTCAATGTCACAATTACACAGACGCAGGCGCGGGCCCAGGTCCGGTTTTTGTAGGCGTGAGGTAATAATTGGGTTGTATTTTATGGTTTGTGTATTTTAAGATTGTGAGAAATAGCTACGCTGAATAAATCATTCATGACGTTTGGAGTGATTACCGGAGCGAGAAGAGGGGGGAAGCTGGATCGGCCAAGATAGATTACCCATAATGCATTTCAAGAAGGCAACTAATTAGCAGAAGAAAGGTCAAGTAAAACCAGAAAGTGATTAGAGAGAAGAGACAGAAAAAGAGAGAACGAGAAGAGAGAGAGATGTTCGCATCTCACATACGTTCAGTCACTTTTGGAATGTGGCCAAATTTTTTTTCCCTTCGCCTCAATAACTGAAAGCAGTCGCTTCAATATTTAATGAAATGCTTATGTTGTGGCACCTGGACACATCCGCATCCACAGCGACCCGCTGCCTCCCAAGTGGGTCATTACTGTAGCCATTTGCAAAGGGCATGGGCCTCTCTCGGCTAGCAATGATGCCAGTCTTCAGGAATCTGCTGCAGAACAGCAGGGGACGTGGGGGCGCGCGTGCCGTACCCATCTACCGGGAGGACAGAGAAGAAAAAAAAGCAACAACAACAGTCCAACGTTGCACCCAGAGCGAAGCTACTCCCACTGAGCCTTGCAACGCTACTAGCCCGCAGCCAGGCTTCCTCTGCTGCCTTCCACGCCCAGAGATTACAGCGCTCTGCCAGCGCAGACACGGCACACGCATTTCTTCTGGTGCATTTCTCCTGTCAACAGCGAAAACACAGCTTTGCGCTGGTTCCATCCGCTAAGCACCACCCCCCAACCCCCCTTAATGATCCAATGCATCAATACCTTCAGCCATCGACGGGGAGCAGATGTCCTCCGTTCCGTATCCTTGGCCGGGATTGGAGCGCTGCTTTAAAAAGCATTAGTCTCTGGGTCCAGGATGGCTGTCTCACCGTGGCCCGCCACCCGCTTCCACTGGCAGGTGATCCCGGGCCTAATGGAATTTAATTACTTCAGCCACATTAATCATGGCTACAGTGGAGCAGCCACTATTTCATCTACTCTTAGGGGTTATTAGTACAAATACACTGTCAAACTGCATTGTGGAAGTGGCATTTTGAGTGTCATCGCCTGTACATTTATTAAAATCTATATCAATATCTTTCAGCGGACACTGCTCTCCCCACCCCTTCCCCAGTTCGTCCAATTGCACATTGGAGTTTCAGACAAACTTTCTGGCATGAAGTGACAACGGGTCTGAAACCTTTCCTTCATTAATTCTTCCTGCCACTCTGCCCGTCGTTTGGCGATTGATTGGAAGTGGCTGGCAGAGGACAGTGGAGCAGCTCTTTCAAGACAACACTCTGAAATAGAGACTGCATGGCTTGACTCAATAGGGGTGTTAAAAACATTACTCAAATCATTATATTATTATGGACAAATAGACACAAGTGTTTCTTTTTTCTCACAGCAGTATGTTTAATGTTTTATAGATGCACCTGGTTTTGTACTCTGTACTAGGGGTGTAAATCAGAGCCTTAATGACGTACTCGATACAATACCGATCAGAGCCGGCCTTGAGCCTTTAGGGGGCCCTAGCAGAATTTGATTTGGGGGCCCCTACTACTCACGGAGTCACCTGTACTTGACTATTATTGACACAAATATCACGCAGTAATGATACATTATAAATTAATACAGTAAGGTAATGTGTAAATAAATGAAAGATACTTAATAATAAATAGATGAGCTTACTTATTTATTTTTTACTTTTACTTACTCTTTTACTTTCTCTTTCAAACTTATTAAAATAAACTCTGAAAGCATATCAAATAACTTCTTTGCTTAAAAAATGACAACTGAGAAATCAAAAACATAATAAGAGCAAGGGTTCAACAATGACGATTAGTGTTGAAAAGTGTAAAAATATTATTATTGCTCAACTGTGCTCAATACAGTGTAACTGTCTACAACTTTTATTATTGTTATTATTATCATTGTAACAGACTTTGTTAGATTGTATGTCAAAGCTGATGCTGAAAATAGACAGGCGAACAGACAAACGGTAGACTCTTGCGGACGCATCGGAATCGTTGGCTGTATAATCGATGGAATCGGTACTGAACCGATTAATATTTACATCCCAACTCTATACCTGGTTAAATAATTCTCTTTTAACTAAACCATAGTAATACAAACAATCAGAAATATTAAAACATTACTTATTTACAACAATGGTATAGTTAATTTTTCATCTATGTTTTTAACATTTCAAATAGTATGACTAAAAACAAACGTTTTATGCATATGTTAGGAATGTCCTGATCCAATCCACAGCATCGGTATCTGATGCCGATACTGGCCCAGAACTCTGAGATCGGAGAGGAGGGGAAAAAAATGGGGTCCGATGCCATATCCAACAAACCTTGAATATTAGCAAACCCCTTGCTGCAATGCACAGTCAGCTGGCTGCACCTGCAGATTGGGGTTTGCAATCTATTTTGCGGGTAAAAATCAGTTTGTGCGTGTGGATAAAAATTGGTCTGGTTCGATCAGTTCGGCAGGTTTTTGTAGCCGAAACACCGGCACTTCAGATCCATTCTTTCGGCGACCCTGTGTTCAGCAGGCAGTAGTCTCCTCTCTTACCACTCACTCCCTCATCACTCACTCACATACACACATCTCGGCTGACGTGCCCCCTGAAACTCACAACAGACACTCCCTCCCACTACCTTCAGTGTACTAAAAACACAGTTTTGCAATCCGTCTTCCGTTTATAAACCTAGGTGAGACTAGACTAAGATTTTGACTCATATCCAAGCAAGGGTTTGCATGGACTACCATGCAGTGTGCGCGGCGCGAACACTTGCGTTTTCCTTTCAAGAGTGGAAACAACTTAAATACTAACTATCAATCACTTCTGGTCATACAGAAAATAGCAATACATCATTCACATACTTTTACTTGTGTAAACTCACAATAACAAGAAAACGTTGTGCTTTTGTCAAATAAAAGAAAACAATCAGGCACGCTTTCATGGTCTCCGTGAACTGGATTGTGTCTCAAAAATGAACAAAATATAGCCTCCCTATATATGTAGGCTAAAGCTCAAAATGACAAACAAACTTTTAAACGAACAAATTCAAATTGAAAGCAAACATCTGATTAATCAATAGCTATGAATTACTCTAAAGGCGCATAAATCACCTCTCTGTATGGTTCCAGAGACATGGCTCTTCTCATTCAGCACTGCGGGAAAATATCATTTCTGGGTTTGACCTTAGAAAACCAGTAAAATCAACATTCTTTCAATTTGTGAATATTTGACATTTTTAATAAAGGGGAAAGAAGTCATTAACAAAAATCTGAAAATATGCTGCATTGGATGTGCATTGGATTTGATGTTCAACTTTGCATTTTAAAAATACTACCATTCATTTTCCATTGTATGGGTTAAAAAGGAAAAACGAATGGACGCAAAAGTACACGGATCAATGGGTAATTTTAAAGCCTGTTAATGATTAACTTTAAAACTGTTGGTAGCTTAAAGTACTGAAGTACCCTACCTGTATATTTTTTCTGAGATGTTTTTTGGTTCCATATATTTTATTAGTATTAGTATTAGTTCAAGAAAAAATATCATATTGATATCGATTATCAGCAGATAGCCAAAGCTGCGGCATCGGCTTCAGTATCAGGAAGTGAAAAAGTGGTATCGGGACATCCCTAGTATATGTATGCATTTGCATACTGAAGTTTACTTATTCATATACTAAATGTTTTTCAGATAGTGTCTGGGGAAATTTAATTTTTAGTGTCAATCGACTTTTGATTTTTGGCTTCGTTAAAAAAAAACAATGGCAATAGGATTAGGAAGAAAATAATCACTTTTCCCCAAAAAGACTTTTCCTTTTCCTCAGTATTTTACAACAGCTCTAAATACTGCATAGTAGTGTCAACTTAACACTGGTCTAAACTGTATGTAGCCAGCATATTTCTTCACAAAAATAGCACTTTAAACACAAATTTATTTCTAAAACCATTCAACCAAGGACCATGTACCAGTTTGTTCTGTCTTTAATTATCCTTTCTAGCCTTGAAATAAAAATCAATAAGTTGATTCCCTGAGCCCTCATTATCCTGTTTCATGCATTTCATAGTAAAATAAAAAGCCACAATAGTAATATGTGGAATTTGAGCCCTGTTGCTATAAGAGCTCGAAGGTCAGGGAAATTAATTTCACTGACTGTGGAGGTGAGGAAGGAAAAAAAAGGTGAAACCACAATAAAAACTCCTGCTATACAAACTGTTTCAACATTCGATTTGAACACCCAGTGACAGCTGAGTTCGAAGAGAAACCTGCAATGAAACTTCACTTCCTTAAAAAAAATGTAACCTCCCACTTTGTCCACCAAATTCCAGGTTTTGTTTTGTTACAAACTCCTTTAAAGACATACCATCTCAATAGGCTTTATGTCGAGCGTCATGTGACCAAACCGGAAAACGGGTCTCATCGCATCCGCTTGTTAGAGAAAGTGTCAACGGCCGTAAGAACTGACTAAGATATCTATGGATTTTTATGGTAATCAGCTAACCTACCTAGTTCACTTTGTTATTGGCGTTTTATTCCATTTAAATATGCAAACGATACTGTGAAGAAGAAAAAATATAAAACATTTAAATATCAATATGCACATGTGAGAGACATTGGTTATGCTAATTTTTGCTCACTCCTTTTACGTTATCTTGAGTAAAACCGCAAAAAAAAATCATGAAGCACATACAAAAGACCAGAACCGGAAGCGATGACACCTGTTTTACAGAATGCAGAAGTAAGTTGTGCATAAAGCCTATTCCTGAAGAATTTTAAACTGCCTATTTTGTAGACACGCTCCAAAGAATAAATATATCAATAGATATCACAGCAAAAAGTCCACTCAGGCAATTAAAATCAGGCAAAACATTAGTTCTAAAACATGCGCGCATTCAAAGCCAATGATGAGAAATTGCCTAAAGCTCTACTTTGATGAGGATGCGACTATCAATAAAAAACATAATATGATCTGGATCAGAGCGCTCGTCAGCCCGCTCGCAAACAGTCTAGAAGCCTATAGCACTATAGCAAAAGAAAGACAGTGCTTTTAACAAAGGCATTTGAACAGTGAGCTCTGGGCTATATAGATTACTATACGATTACTAGAGACTATGCATGCGCATGCGTTGTTGTGTTTATGAGGCTCAGGTAGCCAGAGAGGCAGCTGGGCCGCGACAGAGGATTCTGGGTGTGAGAATGCGAGCGGAAGAACCCTCTGGATCCCTGCCACTCATCTGGCCACCTTCCTAAGCAGGGCAGAAAATCAAACAAGTAGGAAAGAATTAAATAAAAGCAAGAAGAAAAATGATTTCTTATAAATAGCAGGCTTCGCCAGAAGGCATAGGAAATGAGAGCAGCGAGGCGCAGGAGAGGAGCTTGAGCTTGACACGGGTCTTAAAATTGAGAGGGGGCGGAATCAGGGACCTATTGCGCAAAATGGCTCCAACCAAAGCAAGGATTAGTGTTCCTGCCTCCACAGCCAAGATTCTCCAGAACAACTAATCACCTTCAAGTTCTCTTCTCTTTTTTTCCCTTTTCCTTCTCACTGTCTCTCGCTCTCCTTCTCGCTCCCTCTCTATCCTCTTTAAAGTATCATTTCACCCCTCACAGCCATTATGGCTAAAATTAAGCAGAGAGTGTTCTGCCAGCGCCGATTAGACACATCCCTGGATCCGTGCTGAGGAGAAGGTGTCATGTCAGTTACAGCGAAGAGAAGAAATGTGCTTCTCCGCGACGGTCTGCGCGGGTAGAGTCTGAGAGAAGCCACGTACATCTGTGGCACACAGCGAACAGGCTTGTGGCAAGAATAGCTTCGATTCAGTTCAGAGGGCTAAACTATCAGCCGGCAATTAGAAACGAGGAGGAAGGCGCGTACAAAAGAAGCTTGTGGAACGTTTTATCCGAACGTGCTAATGGACTTCAGCGTGTTTTGAGTGTTATACAACTTAAAAATAAAGACAGATAATCTATTTTAAAGTGAGCTTAATTAAAGTTATCCTGCAAAGATAGAAAATGTGCATGTGTTTGCAGTCGGTTGAATATTCCAGCAGCTAGATTTCACTTGAATTCATTTACTACAAAACAACGGTTTGCATATCAGTCAAAAAGCATGCAGCGATCAATTAGCTTAATGCAAAGAAACAAACACGCGCTTCTTTGTTGTTTCTTTAAAAATACAAAATGCCGACATCAGCAAATCTCACATTCCCACTTTAACCCAGTTACAACAAAAAAAAAAACAACTAAAGTTTCATAATTAGTTATCACAGGGATCCGCGCAGGAACACGGTGTTTACTCAATTCATAATCAGACAGAGTGTGTGTAAACCTGTTTAATGTGACATTCTGCGAGAGATCTGCATCTCGCAAGCACGGCTGCACCCGCAAAGGGCAGCGATGATATTGATAAAACAGTCGTTTCATAATCACAGTGATCTGGAGAACTGCACTGCCACAGGAAGTTTAAATGAGGCTCAGATAGGTCACCTTCCACTTTAAGAGTTTTGTCTGACCTTTAGTTCTTTAATGTCGAGCCGTTGGTTTCAGGCTTGAAGGGAAAAGGATAGCAGTGTGATTTCTCTCCAGTCCTATTCAGAGACAAATGAAATGGGCCCTGCATACTTGCAAATGACTGGGAAATATGCAAGTAATTTACCGTTAAATTCCATAACAGGAAAACCTAATTGTACAGCATGTCCAGCCTAATTGAATTGTTCTACAAGTGCATTACTGTTACGGAAATAATACTGACAGGAGCGATAAGAGGTTAAACGTGAGACATTGAATGGAGAATGAAACTATTAGACTAAAATAGAAAAGAAAAAAAGACAAAGTGATTTAGTAAAATGTGTAAAACGGGAGCATTTTTTACGAATAAATTATTAGAAATGAATAATAGTAGTAACAATAATAATCTTGATAATGCAACTAAAAAAAATAAATGCATCTAAATTAGAAGCATTAAATACTAAATACTCATCTTATATGATGTCTACTAATGCAAACTACTGTTTTATGTGCTACATACATTTTTTTAAATGCTATGTTTTTAATGTAAATAAATAACATGTTTATTTGCCTAAAACCAAAAAAGTTTTAATGCACCCACAAAATTGACCTCTTGCTTGCCCACACTGGAAAGGCTGCCCTCTGCTGGTCATAGACTGAAGTGCAATTGACCCCTCTGCAGTTTTCCTGCAGTTGACTGTCAACTCACATAAGAAGATGCTTGTGTTAAAACAGGCTGTCAATTTCTTTAAAAAAAATGTATTGTTTGCATATGAGATGCAGGTTGTGCTGAGCAACCAAATGTTGCTGCATACATGCACCGAACACATTCAGCCCATATCTAGATGCTACACTGTGTTTTTCACAAACAGAAAAGTACACACAGATACATGCATATGTGTACATTCACACAATTTGCTGTATTCTGTCAAATACTCTTAGTTGGCAGCAAGAAGCAGAAAAATTGCGGCATAATAATTCTGCTGAGAATATTAGCCTTCGTTTGATTGATGCAAAGCACATGTGCAGTTATATTGAAAAAGCTCATGAGTGATAATGGCGAATCTGGAATGTAATATCACCAGCGTCTCCCAGATCTGCTAAATCTACATTAATGTTACGCTGACTTAAAAAAAAAAAAAACTCATTAAATCACATCACTCTTAAACACCGGAACAGCCTTAATATAATGGACCTAATGATCACAGGCTACACTATCTCTTGACAGCAGGTTGTTTCAGCAATGATAGGTTAAGGTCATTTCTCTTTTGTTTTCATTCAGTCATCACAGTGGAGATGTCCTTCCAAGATGACACGCTGATGGTGAGCAACTTCATTTCAGCCCCGGAATATCTCACACATGTGACAACACCTTCCTTTGTTGCCAAGAGTGTTGAACCGCTTTGAACTGCCGACTGACAGAATAGGGAAGCCATTGCAAATGCAAATGTAAATTATTGTTACTTACACGTTTAACCCTCTAGACGCCGTTCTGTCCTAGCATGTGGAGGAATTCTGAAATCATGTTGCCCTCTTTTGGCTGGCATGTGCGACTGCAGAGTCTTTCCTGACATAATTACAACTGCTTGTAAAGGATAAAGCTTCGATATCATGATACAACGCTGAACAATGTCAAATATGTCAAATTTCAATATAAAGGTAAGATCTTGCGTTTGCCATATGTAGTATTGTACAAAAACATAACTGAATTTGAGTGGTAGATAAGATTCAAGTGCAATGACCTGTCAAGCAACCCTTTAAAAAAAGCACCATGGGTAAAATAGCGACTAGGCCAAACTTCCCTGTAAAGGTCTATTAATCAATATTTCATTCTCATACTAACTCTATTCCCAACACATTGCTTTCATTGCAACCACCTCATTTCATATACTCACTCGCTTTCTCTGCCTTCTCTCTCCCTCACTCCTCCTCAGACCTGCGGGTCACTCCAGCAGGAACAGGAAGTATCCGTCCTCCTTTCCAAAGCTCAGCCCTCCGTCAGTTTCCCCAGCGTTCTCCCAGCATTCCAGTCTTTGATTTCCCACTCGTCTACAAAGATAAGAAACAAACCCCAGCAATGGGAACTTTCAGTGAATATCTTTTTCAGCCTCCACACCTACTATCTGTTTTGCTTTCTCTTTTTTTCGTCCTCCCTCGTTCATCTGTGAGCTCGGGGAAAGCAAAGAGGTGGGTAGTTTATTCAGTAATACTCAGAATGGTTGATCTAAATAAAGATGCTTTTCAAATTCTATTGTGTGTATAATGGTGTATAACAGAGGGAGGATTACTGATCTGATTTAAACGGCTAAACAATGCCGAGTGGAGTGGAGGAGCGGAAAAAGGGACTTTTGTAGTGGCAGATGCACTATCGAGCTCATATTTCAAGCTGGTGAAATAGACTTGTTTAAATGGCCTGTACTGCCCAATACATAGCGGTAAATAAACGATAAGAGCTTGCCGATAAGCAACCAGCCCCACGTTCTCTCCTCACAGTTGAATCGATACAGCCTGTGCAGCATATCATTCATCTCATAAGTATAATGAGTACTTGTGTTATTAATCTCATCTTTACACTGAGGTAATATGATAGTTAATTCAGCTCAGTTGAAATGAATGGAAATAAGATAATCACAAATGCATCGCTTAGTAAAATCAATCCAGGCGAGATATTCTAATAACAATACATATGGGCAAGCGCTAATTCCATCATGCGTAGAAACCAATATTTCACTCCGTTCATCTGACTAATGCATAAATGGAATATTTCACAGTCTTTTCTTCAGTGAAAACAATATAGATTTTGATTTGCTTGCGAACAATTTTAATAAAAAGCTATTGATGGGATATTGATTGGTAAGCTCACGGCACAGCTTGTGGGCCCAGTGTGCAACAATCATTATGCGCCAAGCTTTTGGGTTCATTTCAACTCATATGGTCAATAAAGACTCCATATGCTCTCGGCCCTTTGAGCATGTCGGGATGCTTTTTCTACAGCATCCTCTAAATCAGAGTCAAATTTAGCATAGTTCCAACATCTGACTGACCATGAATCAAGATATGCTAAAACAAAAACATGCTGAACAAATTGATACTTTATATCAATATAATGTAATACAGGAACAAATGAGTCATTATGTTTTGGCGGTACACTATGATATCCACCATCACTGAAACTTTAGAAGTACACAAGTAAATCAAATTTAAAACTGGCCAGTATTAAGACTTTTTTAGCTTAAATTTTCCAGGAATTACTTTTATGTGGTAGTTTCAAAATTTGTGGCATCCCTCAAGGCTCCCTGAGTGCTCCCTCCAGTCTGTACCTTCCTTTAAGAATGTGATCTCTGAACTTCGAGATCTATTTATCCCTGAAGTCACTTTGTAAAATCTTTATTCGTGTGAACATATCTTTTAAATGTGAGAGGCACTGGAGTAATGGCAATAAAAGGCTGGAGAGGGATAAATGCTGAACGCATTATGCCTCGGCGCAGAGACTTGGCTTTAATAATCAAAAAATTGATCCATTAAGCTCAACCTAATTCTTTGCCAAACCGGTAGAGGTGCTCAGTTTTTAACACATGGTTATGTGAAGAATTGCAATTTTTCACAGAGACTCTGGTCTAATGACACAATATTGAAGATGAAATGGGCTCATCACAATATAAATTATAGGCTATATATATATATATATATATATATATATTATATATATATATATATATATATATAATTGATTGACAGAACACACACACACACATATATATGTGTGTGTGTGTGTGTGTGTGTGTGTGTGTGTGTGTGTGTGTGTGTGTGTGTGTGTGTGTGTGTGTGTGTGTGTGTGTGTGTGTGTGTGTGTGTGTGCGTGTGTGTGTGTGTGTGTGTTATGTCATATATATATATATATATATATATATATATATACACACACACACACATTCCAACTTAATATTTAGTTATAAAGTTATTATTTCCTAACATGCAGATAAAATGCCCTTATATAGGAGCTAGCATGCTGCTTAAGGTGTCCTATTATGCCCTTTTATGAAGTCTTTGGGGTGTCTTTTATATTGTTTTTGGGGTGTACGAGAATGTTTTAGTGCTTGATTGTTCTAGAAACATGTATTATTTTTCACATATTTTACATTATTACAGCTCCTCTCTCCCAGTCTGGTTTGAACCCCTAGATTTCGATTAAGCCCCTCCTTCCGAAATATAAAATGTGCTGTGATTGGTTAGCTGTTCCAGTGTGTTGTAATTAGCAGTATTTAGCGAATGTTTGGGAAATTGTAATTTCAAACCAATTTGAGATGAAATTCAGACCCTGACACTGTTAATGAACAAGAAGAATGTGCAGAACGATTTCATGCACAGACTTTTCAAGCACGGATTTCACAGGATGTTTCAGAGTAGTACGTTTTTTTTTTTTTTTCCCATACACAATATATACAATGTTATCCACCATTTAATCATGATATTTTTTGAAAAAACTAAGGTAATACAAACAGTAATCAATCTCAAAGCATGATTAATTTTCCTAAGGGACACTGAACAGCCTTACGAAAGCAAGAGCTTAAAGCAATAGAAAACAAGCTGTTCTCCATTAAATGTGCAGCGCACATAAACGTTGAGGTTATAATGTTCAGCAACAGTATTCAAAAAACTTTAACCATCTAAGTTTGTCACCCTCCGGAAGGTCAAACAAATGAGTTTTGGAAATGCTGTGGAAAAAACACTTGAGACTCACACTGTCTCTTTGACAGTGACAAGACTGTCTTTTAAATTCAGCTCAACCAGGCCCTGTTCCCTTTTCTGCGTATTCCATGGCGGGGATTATTTAAATGAGTATTGTGACTTCATAAGATCCGTAAAAAGGTAAATCTCCAAATGAGCTGTTCGTTGTAGTTTTTTAAATAAAATATCTCCCTATGGAGTGAACTTCGAGCTTTGTAACTTTGCAGATCTCTTTTATGCTCAAACAACATTACACACTAATTAAAGTTTAAAAGTGTTTTAAACTTGCTTAAAGGTCACAACTCCTGGGCATAAAATAACTAAATAATAATACAAATTATGAAAATTGCTACTTTAAAAGGAAATTCAAAATAACAAAAAAAAACTGACAACAACGTACAGCTGATGGATAATGGAAATGAATTTTGTTTAATGACCTTGATGGAGATATACTGTAAAGTTACAATTGAACTGCAACTGCTGAAAGCCATCATTCATGTAAAGAGCAAAGACGGTTGTTCTTTTTTCCCCTGAAGTGATCTAACATTTACCGAGCCCTTCTCACATGACTGTGATTGTTCTCCACACACACTTCAAATGTTACCGGATGTGACCAATTCCAAAAGCTGTAAGTGAGAGTTCCACTTTTGACACTAGGATTTACCAAAAGAGATGAAACCATATCCATGCCACTCTGATGAGCTGCAGCATGTGCGTCTATTCCACGGTGTAGGAGCAAACAGCAAAGTTGGGCCGCTGCTGCAACTCAACACCAGTGATATCGAATCGGCTTTCTAAGCCTCCGCCAACCTGGTCAAACCCAAGTCCTTGCTGATATTTACCCACCAAAGTATTCCCTTCTGCTAGCGCTGCCAACCCACAAGACATGGAGGGAGAAAAAAGTCAATTATATACAACGTGCTTGGTTTCCCCTCAAGGATGGAATCCACCCTTTCTAATCCGATCAATTCATGTCAGACAGGAGGCTGGATTCAGCGCTATCTCTGAAGTCCTGTAATCCAGGCTAAGTCTTCACACTGCCTGCCTCACCTCCACAAGAAAAGGGTTTGGTCCAGAGCGTGATACAGCAAATTAGTCATAGTGTACATTCAGACACTGCAGTGGATCGGTGCCAGTGTGCTAACAGCTAAGCATAACTAGATATGCAATTCAGCTAATTCCTATTATATGAGGGGACTAGGGCTAACGGTCACACTTTTTATAAATATTTCAATATTTGTTTTATTAAATCAGTTTAGAAGCCAAAAATGAAGCCAAGTCATTTTTGAAAGTATTTTTGCACACCATTTTTTTAGGGATGCCCCGATCCAGGATTTTTGCAGCCGATACCGAGTACCGATTTCTTGTCATGGTGATTCGGCCAGATAACCGATACCGATTCCGATGCTTAATTGACTTAATATAAGACAAATAAACAAAATGGAACAGTTTAATGCAGCTCATAAGGTTTATTTAAACATTGTCCAATACTGTGGAGGACAAAATAAACATTTAGTCTCCTAAAATGGAGAAGTCTGATGTAACTTAAACATCGTCCAATACAAGTCTGAGCAGGACAAAATAAATAAATTAAAAAAAAATCAAACAACATTTAAACTCCTAAAAGAACAAATTGAAGTGGTTTGATACAACTCATTAGGTTTAATTAAACATTGTTCAATGTTAAAGAGAATAAAATAAATAGAAACATTTAAACTCCAACATGGAGAAGTCTGATGTAACAAATAAGGTTTAATTAAACATTCTCCAATATAAGTATCACGTACGTCCTCACGCGTTGACGTCATCAAATCGCGATCGGTTTGTAAGATCGGCCAAGTTAGTGAGTACCGATTCGAGTCAAAAATTGTTATGATCAGCCGATACCGATCTCCGGCCGATCGATCGGAGCATCCCTAATTTTTTTATATAGCAGCGATATTGATACATGAATCATAAAACAGTACCACATAATAAATATATACAATCATTGGTTTAGCTACAAATACTGTAAATAATAAATTGTAAACATCAATTTTTCCTTAAATATCTTTACTATATACTTGACTCTTGTCTAAAGTTGTTTATTTATTTATTTATTATGTGCTAATAAATTAACAACAACTAAAGCATTTGGTTAACATTACTCACACAAAAATAAAATTTAAGAGTGTTTTAAAATTAGTCCCTGTCTGCCCTTTTGTACAGCAGATATTCTGTGAGGTATAACCTTAGAAAAAAAAAAAAAAAACGTTTGACTTATCCACTAGCGAACTATATCCAAGCAGTATATAACTTTGAAGTATTTGGCTGATGGTGAGACATGGGAAGGTGTGCCATTACAGACATGCAAAGGCTAACGGCCAGTGCACTCGGTAAATGAGCAGGAACGAGGAGGAGAGTGCTGGGACACTTTCATTTCCACTGACATATTGTGCTTCATGTACAGTCTGAATGGCTCCATAAAGAAAGTGTAATGATGGTCCAGGACCCTGGCCAAATAGCTGACATGCACGGCTTCCCTGGTCAGCTCAGCACCGGGTTTGATCCGTCTCATTACACCAGTCATTCAAATAATGGGCAGCTATGGGAGCTCTGGTAAAGCTGCAACTAATACACATGCCAAAGACTACATCATAGTGGCTCACTCTGTGTCTCCTTAGTATGCATAGGTGTTTAAGGTTGAGAATGTAAACATATAAAATCTTTTTTTTATAACATACTATAATAAAATAGATATTAAAACTATTTCTAAATTATATAATTTATAAAAAAAAAATGTTTACTATTTTCTCTAATTTAGATTATCTAAAAAGTAAATTAAATAATGTTATATATATATATAATACTAATAAATACTATTACAACTATACTGATAATAACAAAATGCACAAAAGCTAAATAAAACAAATTCACAAACGCATTAATCATGATCTAGGCTAATATGTTTTCGATCCTATTTTCAAACAGTTTCGTAAAAACGGCTTTAAAGCTTGTCTACCGAGATCGGAACGGAACAATAGCTCCTTATTCTCTTTCAGATGAATGCATGGCAAGGAGAGAGAGGCGCGATAAATCGGCCACCCCTGCTCTTGTCTCGCTTCAAAAGAATCTGTTAGAGAGAGAGAGAGAGAGGAGAAAAAAAGCAGGGAGCAAGACCCACACGATGTAGTTCCAGCCAATTGCATTCCAGAGAAGTGACCATGGCTGAGAGATAAACAATGCACAATAGATCACGCTCCTCAAAAGGTATAAAAGAAAGGCAGATGCCGCAGCAATAAGGCAGTAGCAGGGGGAAAGGAATAATCCGCGTTTCTCCAACAATTCCGAAAAGCAATTGTTTAAATCCTTTTTTTTTCAGGATTGCCATTAACCCTGTGCAGTGTACGCCGTAGCAATCTGCATGTGACGGGAAAGAGGAACACCTCTCTCTCTCTCTCTCTCTCCCTATATGAGGTTGCCAGGCTCACCCTCTTCCAAACCACAGCCAGAGCCAAAATCGCTTTAAATTGTTCCTCACTGTCGCAAACAAAAAAAGCATTTAACACTCACCCATTGTGCGGGGACTGATCTCTCAACCACTCTAGCACCCCGTCAACACAAGCCCAGATATCCTTCCACAGATATGTAAACAGCCCACTAAGATTTCTTTGTTTGGATTTTGAAGCTGGGTAGGTTTGCCTTTGCTGCGCTTGCTTTTACAGCTTAGAAGCAGGTGGATGACAAAACATCAATCTCTCCAGGCACAATGTGTAGCACGTACGCTTGACACTCTACACAAGCAATATACAATCACACACTCCAATTCAGTGCTCTCAGCTGTAATGATATGTGTTTGCTTAAAGGCAGCTTTACTGAATATTTGAGCATTTTTGGACAAAGAAAACACTGAAAGGTTTAATGAAAGTGGAATCTGCATCCAGCGTAAGGCAGAAAGTGACAAGGGCTGGGGAAAGTTATGTTTCACATTCTATATATTCACACTATTAATGAAAGATATTCTATAGTTTGGGGAAAAAAATGTTTAGGAGGAATGGTTGGAGTGTTGCCACAAAGGAAACCTGTCAGGGAACAACTGAAATGCGGGGGATTGAGGCTAGGTGCCACACAATTTCCTCCAGCGAAAATTTCTCAGAATTAGTTTTCTTAAAACACCACAATCCTGGCTAAAAGTTGGAGTTAAACTCTGCAGGACAGTGGCCCTCCAGGAGTGAGTTTGGACACCGCCACTTAGGATTTCACATGGAAGACTTGAATTTAGTTAAATTAAATCTAACATCTGTTTATATATAGGCTAAAACACATTTATACTTTTTTAGCATATTTCAGGTACTCAGCATAATAATAATAATAGTAATAATCGCGATTATTTTAATAAACAAGTATTCCCAGTTTTTGAAAAAGAAAAGAAAACAAGCATGTGTCATAATTACAAAAGAAATACATAACTACACGATGAATTACTCACACAAGTCCGTTTATGAGAGGTAGCGGCTAACGCAGCACTGCTTCACGTGCTCTTCACTATCACACTACTGTATTTAAGTGTGTTGATGAATGTTAGTTAGGTTGTTTGTTGGCTGTATAAGACTAAGCTAGATTAACATTAGAGAATAACATACAGATCATATTCTAACTTTGTATCATGTTGAACTATATAACATTGATTAGTTTTATGTATATTAATTTGCTCACCTGAGGTAACTCGGATATGACGTTGACTGCATGGCGACTCCTCACACCTGCTCACACGCCCGTTTCCTTGATTAAAAATCGCAATTTTCTTCACGATTTACAAATAGTTGGAAACACAAACACCCATAACGTGAAAAGTTATCCTAAACAATAAAACGATGTAAAGAGATTCTGTACATAGCAGAAAATGTTACACTGGTTTTCATTCAAATCCTAACTGTTCATAGACAAAAAGCCTTATTTGGTTAAAATCGTTTGCAAGTGTGTTCAAATAAAGTTTGGTCATTCAAACTTTTATGACGTCAGTGACGCTCGAGTCTTTTCGCGGGAAGTTACTTTCGCTTTGCCTGCAGTCTATCACAACAACAACAGCGGAAGAAGCTCATGATAGCAGCGACTGACTGTTATATGAACAAACAGCTTCTGCCTGTGTTTATGTGATTAAGTTTACTATTGAGACATCTAAGTGTTTAGCAAGCGGTTTAGTCATCCTGTGCTTTGACGTATTTATTTTTCATCATGAGCTGTTTGCTGATGAGAGAAAGCCCTATGATCATTGCGCTTAATAAGGAGAAGACAGTCTATGACGGGTTCATCACAGTTCTGGTAAGGAAAGTTTCATATCTCACAGCTTCACACTCTTTAACTAAGTGTGAATATACGTTTACAGTGTGAATATGCCATGTGATTGTGAATCGCATAACAGTAGTTGAACCGATTGTCACATTTATCTTATTATTTAATCTTTGACAGGAAAAAGACTTCAGGATAAGAATATCTCTACCACCTGATCATCAGATGAAACAGGCAAAGTATGATTTTACATTATTTATTTATTTATTTATTTATTTATTTTTATTTATTTATTTATTTATTTATTTATTTATTTATTTATTTAAATATCCAAGAATACCAACACAATGTAATATAGCAATACAATATCACAAATGTAAACAACATGTATCACATGCATAATATATATATATATATATATATATATATATATATATATATATATATATATATTCCACATAATATTTTTGATAAAGTGCTTTGACTTAAGTTTTACATTTTTAACAAGGTCTTTTTTTACGAGCCAGTACAATTGTGAAATCATATATAAACACTAACTTTGCATAAATTATTTTGTTAATATACATGATTTCAAAGGTTTAAGTATTATTATTATCATCATTTTCTTTGGCTTGTCTTTGACTGTTTTGCAGATTGCATTGTTGCTGGCAAATGAAACGGCTACTTCATGGTTATCAGGATATTGTGAAGCAGGTACAATAAATCAAAGGCAAATAGTTTCCAGCTATTTCTCATCATTCAGAGAATACGTCTTAATTAACACATAATGTTTGTTTAAGAGGAGAGAAAAAAAATCATTTTCCATCCATGTGCCTCTAGGGTGAAAAGATTAGATTTATGATTTGCCCTCCCTAGATTTATGCGGTACCCTAACTAGTTAAAGTTCATTATTTTCTTATGAATTTAAAATTATAAAAAATTAACTCTAATGGTCACTCTCATTAGTCAAATGCCAGGTGCTGGTTTTGCTATTCTGTATGTAGTAGTTTAATCAAAACATTTGAAATGCATTGTTTTTCTGTAACAGAGATTACAGCATTCAACTAATTTGATGGCTTTTATTCTGGAACTCAGAACAGTATTGGTAAGTATTGCTAAAATATTGCATGTTTTATCCCTGGAGTTTAACATTACCATATTCATGTTGACAAATGTTATACATGTTGTAATGTTTATCATCATATTACCATAATAAGAAAATGAGATCCCGCAGATTGAATAAATGGATTCTCATTATGAACGTGTCTATTATCAGGAAGTGGCGTTGAAGAGTCAACCAGGATGTCAGTCCTTCTCACCACCTCAGTATTATTCCCAGCTGATAACCGAGATGGAGATCTTAGGATGGGATAAGTATGATGTTTCTAGTGGCCTTGTGCTTTTTCTCGACTTGGGTTCCATTGTGTTCTCTTATAATTGCATATAGGACAAATCCTTTGCATTACTATAAGGACATAAAGGGCACGTACTGTCGTCAACTTTTCATGAAAACATCGTGTCACATTTCTCACTTTGTAACAGAGGAGGCTAATGTGGTGTCTGTCAGCCATGTATCAAGCTGTGATTTCACTAGGCTTCTCATTTTCCACTTTCTATTAATGTCTAAAGATATAATTATGATATTAGCAAATGCAAATTGGTCTAATTGGAGACCCACTCTCAAGTTTAATGGAGAAATGTAGGCTGAAAAGTTAGGCTGGAAATAAGGTGCACATTTCAGACCTGAATTGCGGTCAAAAGTATTATACACAAGCGCTATCTGTAAATGCACTTGAGATTAATTAAGATCCTTAATTCGTGTCTCTGTTAATAGCCTCAAGTCCGGCACAGTTTCGGACCCTGATTGGTTTAGGAAGGGGAAGTGCCGCAGAACCTGGTCATTTTAATGAGTTTTAGTTGCCTTGAAGAAGCCACATTTACTGTTAATTACTGTATAGATGGGGTCAGGTCTGTTCTCCCTCTTATCCCCAGAATAGTTCAAAAGAGTCAGATATTTAGGAAATTACAAAACATCAGTCTCCGGCTGCTTTACAGTGCGCTCTAAGTGTGCTATTGAAGTATTGCAGCAAAGCGTTAGGTCATAAGAAAATGAAAGTTGAATATTTTGACTTTGATCCCAGTTTGCTCCCATTTTACCGTGAGATATTGCATTTGGTCTGACACCGTCACCTGAAACTGTTCCGATTTTTTTTAGACAATTGGTGCATGGGTGCCATGGTGAGAGGTTGTCACACCTTGCACATGTATGAGAGAGAAGCGCTGGGCCTCTCGCTGTGTTCTTTTAACACCCCGCCAAGATAATGACACCTGAGCAGGTTTCCTATTGGCTGGTCTTCTCACCATCTCACGCCAGCCAGCAGTTATATCTTAAAACTCACGATCCCTGGTGGCACCTGTGAGAATGGAATAACTGTACTATTTTCAGCAGCTGGCTTTTTGCATATCTGGAAAGTTGTGATGAGAAGTCTTTGCAAAAACTGGCCTTGGTGGTATTAAAGTTTATGTTTCCCCCCTTACTATTCCGATTTTTTTTTTTTTTTTTTGGTTTTTGTACGGCTTTATGCTTTCATCTATGGCCTGTTTGTATGCAAACATGCCAAATGTTCCTTTCGCCATTTATGAGGGGAGCTGATTTTCTAGTTGCAAATGTAATGCTCTCATCAATCCTCCCAGCAAGACATCGAGCCGTCAAGCTGTTTCAATCAACTGAGGTGAACGCCAGCAAGGCCTGATACTGTGGCAGGAGATCCCTGTAGAATGCAGAGTGGCTGAATGAGGTTCCAGCTCTGAAAAGAGATCTAAATTTCGAGGAAATGAATGATTGGTGTGATTTTGTGCCAAAAGCTCATGTAATTGAATGTGATGCAAAAGATTCGTCCCATTGCTTCATGGGTTATGAGAGAAACACACTGAGCATTAAGACCACTTTGAACAGTAGAACAGAGAAATCAAGCATGCTTTGCAGGTAGATCTGTCGGAACTGCAAACAGTATTTACAAACGGAAAGGCATTTTATTGTTGTTGTTTTTTTTAATTGATAGCTCATGCGTATCACTACTTTTCACTTTAATTTCTAATTAAAATGGGTGGGGGAATCCCCTCAAAATTGAATAAAAAGTCAGATGTTTGGCTACACGAGTTAGTAAAAAATATGTTGTGTTAAACGGTTCAGTTTACCCAAAAATGGGTATTCTGTCATTAATTACTCACCCTCATATCATCCCAAACCCACAAGACCTTCGTTCATCTTCAGACACAAATTAAAGGGTTAGTTCACCCAAAAATGGAAATAAAGTCATTAATTACTCACCCCCATGCTGTACCAACCCCATAAGACCTTCGTCGTCTTCGGAAACACAAATTAAGATATTTTTGATTCAATTTGAGAGCTGTATCACTACCACATAGAGTTGACAGGGCATCTCATTGTTTTCATATTCTCATCATTGTACACAATTTACTATAATAATTATTATAGGCTTAAATTAAAATATCCTGACAGTGAGACTTTGTAACCATACATGGCTCACTACCACTGTATAAAAAAATGCCTAAACAGGTAAAAAACTATACACACAATTAGGCTAAATATATTTTTCTCTACCCCCTAATAAATCTAATGCAATATAAATGACTATAACATAGTATTCAATATAAATATTCCACACTTATGCCCAAACCATGGTAGATTATTACAAAGCATTCTCATCCTTTTATCGTCATATAGAACGCTATATGACAAAACGGCGCTATACTACGCACATGGCATTCGTTATCGTTAATATAACACGCGCTGTGATGGTTAGGTTTAGGTGTGGGGTAGGGTAGGGTGAGTCTCATATTACGCTAAAGGATTTATTTGATTTATTACGCCTTGGGTTCCGCCTGTTATATTAACGATAAAGGGTGCCATACTTGACGGCCCAGAAAGTCATTGAAGAAAATGTTTACATTTTCCATGTGACTACAGTGGCTCAACTATAAGTTTATCAAGCGACTAGAATACTTTGTGTGCGAAACCCCCCCCCCCCCAAAAAAAAAAATAACGACTTTATTCGACTATTCCTTTTGTTTCTTCTGGGCCTGAGACGAGAAGTTCAAGAGATTTCCACGACGCATGTGCGAGAACTACGTTATTTTTCTACTACTTCTTGTTCAGTTCTTGCGCATGCGTCGTGGAAATCTCTCAAAATCTCAGTGTTCCAAAGATGAATGAAGGTCTTACGGGGTTGGTACATGACTTAATTTTCATTTTTGGGTGAACTATCCCTTTAAGATATTTTTTACGAAATCTGAGAGCTTTCTGACCCTTAGTATTCAGACAACAACGTAATTGCCATTTTCAAGCCCCAGAAAGGTAGTAAAGAGTGACATCGTCTGAAATAGTCCATGTGACTTCAGTGGTTCAACCTTAATTTTATGAAGCGGGGAGAATCTTTTTGTGTACAAAAGGAACTAAAATAATTACTTATTTAACAGTTTATTCTCTTCCGTGTCGGTCTATGATGCTGTTCACGTTGTAAACACAGTGCAGCGCCCAACGGCTCAGTATTGGCTGGCTTTGCGACAGCACCACACGCATGCGTCAACAGCGTTGTAGACTGACACAGAAGAAAAGAAAATGTTGAATGCAGGTTTTTTTTTTTTTTTTTTCACAAAAAGTAAAAACTTATGGTTGAACCAATGTAGTCACATGGACTATTTCATTGACCACTTTGCTACCTTTCTGGGCCTTGAATATGGTAAGTGCGTTGTTGTCTATAGGGGTCAGAAAGCTCTGGATGTCATCAAAAATATCTTAATTTGTATTCTGAAGATGAACGAAAGTCTTGCATTTTTGAAATGACATGAGGGTGAGTCATTAATTACAGAATTGAAATTTAATGTACAGTGAGTATAGTATAGTCTGCTGTAATAGCAGAAGAGAGTGTGAGAGTTCTTCCAGAGTTTTTATGTGGATTTAAGTGCCGAGGGACAGAATGTGGATATGTGATCCTGCAGTTTCTGCCGATGGGAACACTCAGAGCAAAGTGTGCATGTATAAACTAACCACGACATGCTGTGTTACACGACTCGTAAATAAGCTGCTGAAATACAAGTGTGTCGTGAAGTGCTGGTATTTTAGCAATAAATCTGTGGTCGCTGTAGTTGATTTTCTGCACTGTTTGCTAGGAGAGAGGATTCTATACACATCTGAGGAGCATGAAGGACCAAAATCACATATCCCTGTTATGTTTTTATTTACTGCAAATATTCACTGTTGATCTGTCTGATGTGTGTTGTATGTGGTCTTATGTGTGATGTTATTGATCTGTCTTGGCAGGCTGCTCTTCATCGATGCAGAGTTCCGCACACTCAAGATGAAGGCAGAGGACTCTGCAGGTCGTCAGCACGCTATTACTATCAAGCTCAAGTCTAAGGTGAAGCCAAGGGTCAAGCCCTGTTTTAGTCCTTTTTTAGTCCTTTTTTTTGGTAAAACGTTATTTCACTGTGTCCTTGTTACCCGTTACATGTACTCAGGGCTTGACAGAGACTGCGGCCAAATAGAGACTCACCAATTACAATTTTCTTGGCCGATTCGATTTTCATTGAGTTTGACCTGCTGATATCGATTTTATTTTTCGAGCCACTTTTTTATTTTCAATAACACAAATATTTATTTTCTATATATACATATTTTTATAAAACACCATATACTTTTACTCAAACTTAATAATAAAAAGAAGTTTAAATGGATACATTTTCTTTTCTGACATAGCCTACTCCAGTTCTTGTTAAAACACACAACATGAAAATTATGTGCAGTTTGGGCACTTTTAAATCTTTTTTTTTTTTTTGTCAAAAGTGTGCTTTCACTTTAATTGAGCGTGAGCAGCCCAGCAAAAACGCTTCTGCTCGACGCCTACCCAGTGTGAACGCACTCATTGATTAACATGCAAGCCAGAAAAAAATAAGGTGTAAATAAGGGGTGAAACGGCCATAACTCACAAGGTTTCATGTGCAAATCCACGTGTGCATGTTTGATACTGATGTTGCGTGATGTTAATCATGCGCCGCTTGAGTGCATTTGACCGGCATAAAATCGGCATATGTCAGAATGACCGGCCGTTTGCCGATTATTACAATTTAAAGTATTAAAATTAAACTGTTAAAATACATTTTAAACTGTAATTTATTACTGTGAAAACAGTTGTGCTGCTTAATATTTTTTTGTGGAAACCAATAAATTTCAAAGGAAAAATATTTATTTGAAATAAATATCTGACCCCAAACTTTTGAACTGTAGTTGTAGTTGAAATGTCTGTGCATATGTGCGTGCGTTCGTGCATGTTTGGGACCCCACAAAGATGGCAAATCTAGATCCTCAGTCTCTGCTGGACTGCAAAAGGAGCAGAACTTTGGTTTTAGTATCTAACTTTAAGCAGGTGGCACTAATGTGCTGTGACTGTCAGATTATGTTGAGAGATGGAGCCGTGAGATTGTGGCAGAGCCTGAAGGAGAGGCGAGAGAGTGTGTAGGGATGCTGTGGCATAGATAAGACCATGAGTGATCCTTATAAGGTGATTACAGGGGCCACAGAAGAAGCAGAAAATTGTGGCGTGTGAGTAGTTTAGTCTGAGGGTCGGGCTGTGTGAGCGAGCTCTGTTTGGCATTGGAAGTGGAGACATGGTATAGATGCCAGTGGCTCCTTGCGGCCACTGCACGGGGTCCTGATGAGATTCAGCAGGGCATGAGAAGCCCCCTGTGCCCACCTGCCCACCATCCTGCTGGGTGCTAAAAATAGCTGTGATCTACCCACCTCACATCTGCTCATCCTCCCAGAGCCGGGCACCTCTCACAAGGCCCTGCGTCACCCGGCGCCAGCGTACTCAACAGGAGCCAGTAAAGGCATCTCTGCTGCTGGTGTAAATGTGGGTTGTGGGGTCATACTCATAGTTGTTTTATTGGTTGTAGTGTGGAAATATATGTTAGAGAATTTTAAGCTTAAAGAGGATGAATAATTAAGGCCTTCAGGAGTGGAAAGCTCACCTAGTCTTTCAGCATGGAGAGTGGATATGGTGTGTTGAAATATAGAATAATTTATATTAATTTATTAATTTAAAAATTGTATAAATTGTTAATTTAAAAATGCATAAATTATAAATTAAAATAATTATTAATTTATTAATTACATATATAGTATTAATAGTATTTAAATTCAAATTTCATTCATTATATAATTCTATATAAATAGTGAATATAATATACTCTATCGTTCAATACATATATGTGTGTGTGTATATATATATATATATATATATATATATATATATATATATATATATATATATATATATATATATATATATACTCATGTGATGGGAAAGTCTTTGACAAATAGAAAGATCAAAAGAACAGCATTTATTTGAAATAGAAATCTTTTGTAACATTATAGTCTTTACTGTCATTTCTTTAAAAAAAATACATTTTCCTCATACTTTCACTTTGACAACTAAAAGTTATACATAATATATGCATGCTTCTATATTGTAAATAGAAACATGCTTAGATTATGTATGTGCTTATTTGTGCTTCATTGCTTCATTGTGCTTATTCATTTCACCGAATAAGCACAATGAAGGATATTTAATCTCATATATACAACACAAAACAGTAATATATAAATATAAAAACATGAATGCATACCTAAATCTTAACTTTTATACTTTAATATAAAATTGATATTTTATAATTTAATTTAATAATTTACATAATAATTTATATTTCTTTAATATAAAACTCACTGAATAAGCACAATGAAGGATATTTATCACTCATTCTGGTAATCTTCATTGCCATTTAAGTGAAATTACTGAACTTAAATATACAAGCTTGATAAAAATGATCATTTTAGAAGAAAATTTCAAATGGCACTTTATATATATATATATATATATATATATATATATATATATATATATAACACAGAACAGTAATATATAAATATAAAAACATTAATGCATACCTAAATCTTAACTTTTATACTTAAAAAATATAAAAAAATACCATACCAGACTTCCATTAACATTTTGAGTGACAAAAGCAAGTTTTACCACGTATGATTATCAATGTCTTTCTTTTTTTGCTCTCTTTTTAGTATCCAACTGAGGCCCCAGAGTTTTCTGCCGACCTTCCTGTTCCATTGGTCATCACGTGGACCTCTCAGGTACATAGACCAAAATTAGAAGCAGAAATATTGTTACTGAAAAGTTGATTTGGCTTTTTATCACATTACCAAAATGGGCCTTTTTTTAAATAGCAATTGAAGTACAATATTTTTAATTAACAAAGTTTTTTGGCATTTAAAGGTGTGTATTTGTTGATGAAAGGTGTTCCGTTCCGCTGCCGCTTTGATGTTGCTTCCATAAAAAAAAACAATAACTCCTCTCACAAAGGCTCAAACAGAGCCAAATAAACCAACAGGACAGCGATCTGGAAAGCTACATATGTTAGCGGCCTCTAATGAGCCTCGACGAGTTTCCTCTTACGTATAACAATTAAAAGCGAGAATGGAGACCTATTTTTCACTGTCGTTTTCTTTTTATCATCGTCCTCTGTTTTCGCCTCCTCCCCTGAAAAACAGGCTCCTCTTCAGTCATACGTTTGCTCCAATTACTTTGAGGTGGATGAAAGCGACTTGGCATATTGCACAGCAGTGGTTTGAGTTAGGGAGGGTTGTGCGTTGTGTTGGGTGAGGGATGGCAGTGGAACATGGCTCTCTGACAGAGAAGACCAGCTCAGCACACAGCAGCCTTCTGTTGGCCGAAGCCCTGCTGCGCTGCTGATCGTTGATGCATCTCCTCTGTTCAGGGAAGAGAAAGGCCTGTCTGCCCGCCTCTCACGTACATTCGAATGAGTGATGATTACCTGCGCTGAACTGACTGTGTGTGTTTGTGGGAGAGTCAGTGAGTTTGTGAGTAATGTATAATATGGATCAGGAGATTTGGCGGGGTGTTCTCTTTGTTCTGTGCGGACACAGCGGTGCAAGTGTGTCTCGGTGGGATTTACACTCAACCAGCCGCCCGGTACCCTACTCATGGAGTGGACAAAGAGAAACAATGCTCTCTGCATGAATTTTAAGCCCGTTACCTAATTTAAAAAAGTAAATACAATGCCGTTCAAAAGTTTGGGGTTAGTAAAATCTTCTAATGCTTTTGGAAAAGCCTTATATGTTTTGCATTTATCTAATCAAAAATAAGTTACGTATAAAATGTTATTCAGAATTTTTTTTTTTTAATGGAGAGAGTTATTAATAAATGTCTTTAATTACGTTTACACTGCATACACAATGTTTATTTTATCAAGCTATTTATAAGATATTGTATTCATAAGAGCTAACAATATTGACTTTCTGCTCATTTATTAAGTAATACTACTATAATTGTTAGTACTTTACTACAAAGTAAATTATTGCCATTTAATTATTGAATGTATTGACATTGCTAGTTTTATTTTATCACTATAGACTGTTCATTTGTTGCCAACGGTATCAGATTTATCAGCTATACTGAGATACCAGAAGCCAAAATTGTGATATTGACTCAACCCTATAAAGTGAATTATTACTATAATCATGTACGGTTATGTTTATATTGTATTCCAAGGTACTGTACTTCACAGGATGTTAGTATTCACACTGGCCCACTAATGTATTCTGTAAAGCCCAGCATTGCATCTTTATGTAGTGTTTCCTTAACAATCACTATTATAGACCACAGCCATTAATGAATACATACTTCTTTTGTGCAATTATTGATTTATTTACTTGACACTTGTTCACTAAATGACTGAAAATGCACCATTGAACATTATGAGGATGGACCTAATTGGGAGAGTTAACAGAACAGTAAGCATGCTGTCACCTCAATGGGGACGAATCCATTGTGCCATTCCACATTTCGGGCACATTTCCAAGAGAAATTCAATTATGAGGACATCTCGCCTGCACCATATATTTAAATAAAAGCATAACTATAATCACACAACCGGCATTAATTGGGAAATAATTGCTGCGTCTTGCACCTGTGCAATGTTAAATGGTTTGTGCTGCATTGGCACATCGACCCATCATATTTGTTTCATGCTCTCTCTCCTATATAGAGCATCCGGTCCTGTGTGGCATCGGAGAAAGCTCATTCACATTAACATGTGCTTGCCTTAACAAAGATTTCCCCTAACCAATCCAGATTGCTATGCTCTCTTTCTGATTTGGCTGTCTGCACATCCCTTGCCCTAGTGCTACTGTCTAAAAACAGAAGTAATTTGATTTGTTTTGTTATGTTCAATTACCAGCTCTGGGTGTTTCATTCAGCTCTGCCTCTGTGCTCTGCAATTTAACATGTATGGAAATGTATCAGAGAATCAGGCACATAATCAACGTCAGCATACACAAATTATGTGACAAAAGAAAAACACATGAGATCTTATCCTCTAAAATGCAGCCAGCCCTGTCCCTCTTAAATCAGATGAGATTGGCTGTATTATGTGGTGGAGGTATTACAATGGTTCAAAATTATTGTTGACAAATGCAATTTAACATCTCACAATCTAAAATCAATCCAGTTTTCTCTCGGATCACCACAAAAGTACACAGATGACTAATAATACACTGTCTGTGTACATGTAGACTTGTTGTTTTATTTTTTGGTAGATGTAATCTTTATTTCTCACGGTGGAGCAGGTTAATCAGCTTTTTTATAATGTTTACATTATCTTTATATTACGCTGCAGCTTTTTTCACTGACTACAGCAAGACTTTTCAAACTTTCTGATGCCTATGGCCCCCACATATGATACGCCGTCTTTGTGAGGACCCCATAGAAAATATTATATATATATATATATATATATATTCAATAATTTACATTTTTAATTAATTAAAAAGACAAAAATAAAAGATTAATTAAGAAAAATAGTTTTAATAATAAGATATATATATATATATATATATATATATATATATATATATATATATATATATATATATATATATATATATATATATATATACATATACATATATATATATATATATATATATATATATTATATATATATATATATATATTTCTTATTGTTAAAACTGTCCATCAGTGGAATAATTATTACCATTTTTCTTAATTCTTAATTAATCTTTTATTTTTGAGTCTTCTTAATTAATTAAAAATGTATATTATTGAATACTTAATTTATATCTTAACCCTAAAACCATTTTCTGGACAAATGTGGGCAAATTAGTTTTGATTTATTTTTAAAAAAATACTTCCCTTGATCTGAGCAGTACAAGACTTGGCTACTTTTCCTAAGTTTGCCTCATGAACACACACAATTATTTGACTCAATTTTACAATGTTAAGTGGGTGGGAAAAAAAATCCGTAATCTTGTATTTGGGTCAAAAATGGGCACCCATAGAAATGAATGGGGAAAACTGTAATTTAGAGCATCCTAAAATAAGCCAAAATAAGACACCAGGTGACAGCAGTCACTTCATCTTTAGGTTTTAGCTCTAAGAACTTATTGGAATGATATTTTAATGTAGTTAAAAAAAAACCATAAAAATAAGCATAATTTACATAGAAAATATGGTACTTTTTGAAGCCAATAAATTCAAAAATACCCCAAAATAAAAATAAAAAAACACCATAAATGGATTGACAAAACTTTATTGAAGACAGTGTATATATACACTGTCTAATATATATATATAACATTTGTATATAACATTTATAATAAATAAAAATTTGGTTCACACCTGAGTCCTCTGTGACCACATTTGTCCACAATTACAGGATTAAGGGCGTATAAAGTGAATACGGTTTGAGGGCTACGTTAACTTTGACAGCCCAAAGTAATATTTTTATTTTTTATTTTATGCAATAATTTGATGATCTTTTCCATTATTTAAATTGGGATGTAAACCTTCAGTGATGTTTGCAAACTTCATTCATCATTTGGAATGTTTTGGCATCATTTTTGCATCATTTGGAAGCTGCTGTCATCTCTTTCACACTAAATAAGCCTATTCATCTTAAACAGCACTAAAAATGCAGAGAGAATCTGGTGTCCAGACTAAAGCGTTCTGATTCTGGGCTGAGATTAAGACCTTGAGTTGGCAGCTCAGTGGAAAGCGAGGAGTGTGGGTCTGACGTCAGAGGTCAGAGCGCGTGGGCGACCTGTACGTCCTCACTCTGACAGCGTGGAGTGAAAACGGGGCCAAACTCCATCAGCTGTCAATCATCAGCTGTGATTTATGAGCAGTCATACTCAAACCATTAGCTCTGCCTCACCACTGGACAGCTCTAAAGGAAATAGAGTCCTACTGTGTTTGTATATGTTAGAATTAGAGGAAGCCGCTATGCCAAACCGTAGATGGGTCGTCTGTGGTTCTCGGTGATGGAACGCAATCGCTGAATTTCTCTTGTTTGCTGATGTATGAGTTTTGGTCTTTTCCTGTTCAGTCACTTTTTATATTTGATTTGTTCTTGGTTGGTGCTTTAATCAATGGTTTGTTGACAGGTCGTTGATGAAGACTTGGCAAGACTTCAGTGGGAATCTTTCTTTTTTTTCCTTTTCCTCCCCGAGTGTTGATGGCGGAGGGCTGAAGAGTTTGTATAAAGCAGTGATATGAAACCAGACATGTGGACAGTATCAACATCTTCCATATGCAGAAGTGTTCAGGAGTTATTAAAGACAGCTCAGCCAATGTCAGAAAAAAAGAGAGAGAGAAAAAAAAAACATTGTTGTTCCTGCATATCAAGAGTTGCACGAGAATTTAAAAGGATACTATTTCTAGCATCTAGGCACTTTTGAGAGTACAACCGCTGACTTAGAGGAACCATGTCCATTCAAACAGATGTTTGTGGATATTAGTGGATTTTACTGTAAATATAACATGCACATGTCATTTGGTCAATACAATTACACCTACTTAAGGTCATTTGATTTAAGTTGGCATTTAATGAATATATTATATATTTTCTAAAAGCATGTTCTATCATCTATTTTCTAAATGCATGAAATTGATTTTATTGTTACAAATAATCCATGCCTGTTTATTTATTTTTATTTTTTTATCTTATTCTATTTTCTAATAAAAAATGAAGTATGCTGGAGTTCTCCAATCATTTAGTCTGCTTAAACATAGATTGCAAGCTCACATTTAGATACAACCAACAACTAATGGATAATGGAACTACTTCCAACTAATGGAAGTCCCTGGCCTACTTTATTTTTTTTTCCATACACTGGGATGGATGTCGCAATACTAAAAAAAAAAGATTTGTCAATACCCACCCTTATATCGTTCTTTTTTTTCTTCCATGTAGAGCAAAACATCAGACCTGTTTTTTCCATACAATGAAAATGCATCATTGGCTATCAAGTTACGATTCCAATTTTGGTTTACACTGGTTAACAATTTGGTTAAGTCGGCCTAGGACGTCAGTAAGTAGCCATTTTCCATAATGCCTGATCAAACAAAAATTAGGGATGCACCGATATTAACATTTTGGCCGAATACCGATAACCGATAATTCTTTATACTTGAAAGCCGATAACCGATACATTGCCCGATAAATCTAAATCCAAATTTTGATTTCATTTTTGAGAGCCTGATTACAAAAACAAAAGTCTCACTATTAAAATCCATATCCCAAACACATCATATAGTGTACATGGACTATACGACAGACTTGTGCCACACTAAACTGTATTTTCTTGTGCCACACTAAATGTATTTATAATACATTATTTATCAGCTTTAATATATCGGCCTAATTTTCTTATCAGGCCGATAACGATAACACCAAAAATTAACATACATCGGCTAAAACCGATATGGTGGCCGATATATTGTGCATCCCTAACAAAAATATTTAATAAGCACGAAAAGTTTAGCGACAAATCATTTGAACATTTTCATACAGATTTAGCTAGCAGATTAATTGACTAAGGGTGTGATCAAATTTGTTTGACGAATTTTCGCAGCTGAGCTTAAAGGGGTGATGAACTGAGAAATCAAATTTTCCTTGAGCTTTTGACATCTAAGAGGTCATCATATTATAAGAATATCCTGTAAGTTTCAGAACTGAAAACAACCTTGTTAGTCCAATAAAAGCTTTTATTGACACCAGCCTCAACAAACGACTTGTTTTTTTAAAGTGGGGAACTATTACGTCAAAAAGGATAAAACACCACCCCCTCAGAAGAAGATCAACGCCTACTTCAACACTGCCAGTTAAGCCCCGCCCACCGATTACGCGCATTACACGCATAGCTAAATAACATAGGCCTACCTCAGTAATGACAAACCGGATCGAGCTACCGAGCAATAAATATGCACTGACGAGTGAAACTCATTATAGTATGCAAAACTGTTATCCACTCACAGCAGTGGGCGTTCACTTCCAAGTCTTTAGTGCGAGACGCCCATAAAAACCGAGCGTTTTTGAGCTAGGCTCAAAACTAGGGTAAAGAAAGCTGCTTGGTTTGAAAGTGACTTTTGTGTGAGCACACTATTGACAATAGACAATTGACCTTTTTGCCTGTGAATGTTCACCAACATTCTAATGGGACCACAACTTAATGGTATACTTGCAAAGCCTAAACAAAATTGTTTTTATTCCACAATGACAGAGTTTTGTTTGAACTGTCCCTTTAAATGAAGTCAAAAACCAACTCTCCAGTAGGAAAAATAAATTTGAAACCAATTTATTGACCTTTCCTCTACACCCAGAGCACCTTGGCCGCTGTCCACAGTCAGTTCCTGATGAACGTTGAGGCCCTGTCCGAGTTCTGGTTGGTTCTGGATGAGATAGATGAGCAGACGTGGGTGTTGGAACCAGAAAAACCCACAAAAGCAGACTCCATGAGAAGGATCGCCATCGGTAACATTACATCCATATTACTACATTTGAATCTCATTATTTGCAAATCACCACATTTTCCTGCCATCCATCCAACAATGCCCATCAACAATGATTTCCCGTGATATTAAGCTGCCATATTGCTGTTCTTCCCCAGGAAACAATGTCTCAATAAAGGTACAAATTGACCCCAGACACCCCAAAATGCTGCCGGAGTGCTGTTTGCTGGGGGCTGAGCACGGTAGGCAGTTTTCATATCTGCAAATCTCTCTGTTTATCTCCATACAGCTTTTACAGCATACGGTTTCCTGCATGTGAGAGGCAGCTTGTGTGTGTGAGGAACTCGTGCCTCTCTCTCCTGCTCTTGTTTTTCAATTACCTCCATACATAAGTGCACATGCTGTAAATGCTTTACTGCATTTAGACAGGACCGCTACAGCTGGAGCGGCTGAGCTGACAGCCCGCAATATGTTTGCGGCGCAATGTGCTTTTAGATTTCGAGTGAGATGGTGCTGGAATGGAGGTCAGTTTGCACTATTTAAGCCGCCGTGATTGTTTCTTTAAATCCAAGGTCATGCTTGGCTGACAATGGCACACAGAACACATTGTCGGTTGCCTAGCAATGTTATTCATTGATATTAAATCCACACTTCAATAGTCAAGACGGTGGCAGTCGCGGACCCTCCGAGCGCGGGGTCAGACAGAAATATTGCTTTTTGCATTTACAAATGACAAACAGGGAGTGCGGCTATCACGTCCCTCCCAGATTGATCTCTCGGGTGGAACAGCCATGATGAGCGCGTTTTATTTGAATTATTTGAATATTTCCCTTTCTGTCAGACTGTTTGTCACAGTAGGAAATGTCCTGTTCTTTCGCGCGCAGCTGTGGCATTTCTACGAGAGAATAGAGATTAGAGGTAAGAAATGACGCGACCGTGCATTGTCTGTCAGCGTTCTGCGATCAGGTGAGGAGACGCTGAATGAGAGATGAGGTAGAGTTAATTGAAACTGCTCGGCTACATTGGGGGGGTGAGCGCAGTTCTTGCCTTCATATACAACTCTCCCTCGGGCTTGTTTTTGCCATGCAGATTGATTGATATGATTTATGTTGATGGCGTTTTTGTCCCCCAGTGCTTCGCAAACATTATGAAGTCCAGTGTGTATTGCTAATACAAAAACATAAATAAGTGTGTAGGTTTTGATAATGAATAATTGAAGATGTGACAGAACAGATAACAGCTTACTGTAGGGTCATCAACATACCAATACTGTAACAATGCGCACACAGTGACCGCCAGTGAAAAGTTTGTGTGATTTTAGTGTCTTGTTCTGTTTGTATGGTGTTATCGTTTAAATGTTTGAGAATTGCCTGAACTTGTTCTCTGGAACTTAATTTACCTACGAGTATAAATAAAGGAACCTGCCCTGACCTGACCGGACTATTAAAAAAAAAAAAAGGTTTGATCTCTCTCTCTCTCTCTCTCTCTCTCTCTCTCTCTCTCTCTCTCTCTCTCTCTCTCTCTCTCTCTCTCTCTCTCTCTTCAAATAAATGCTGTTCTTTTGAACTTTCTATTCAAAGAATCCTGTGACACTGAAGATAAAATAAATGCAGCCTTTGTGAGCATAACATTTTAAAAATCTAACCGATCCCACACATTTGAACCGTTGTGTATATTTCTGGGAACTAAATTCTGTCTATACTACTAAAATTTAGGGCTGTCAAACGATTAATCGCCATTAATCACATCCAAAATAAAAGTTTGTGTTTACATAATATATGTGGGTGCACTGTGTATAATTACTTTGTATATATATATATATATATATATATATATATATATATATATAAATACACACACATGCATGTATATTTAAGAAAAAAAATATTTATACATAAAATATTTATATTTAAATATAATATAAATTATATATAAATCTATATACTGTAAATACATGAAAATATTTCTTAAATATACATACAAGCATGTGTGTGTATTTATATATATAAAATTATTATACACAGTGCACCCACATAAATTATGTAAATACAAACTTTTATTTTGGATGCGATTAATCGTTATTAATCGTTTGACAGCCCTACTAAAATTATATAAATACTTTTTTTTAAACCAACCTAATACTAAGGCACCTATACTTTTGCCATTTGTTAACACATATCTGCTAATAATTTTAAGTATTGCTTATGTTTTTCAGTTGTTACTCCTTTACGGAATAAATTGAATGCCAATATGCATTTATGGTAAGTAAACTTATTTTCCATTTATTTTTTTTTCCCAAAGAGGTTGAAAATGATTAATGAGAAAGCAAAGTTGATGTTGCATGTTTCGATGCAAATTTGCTAATTCTTGTGCACACCACAGACCGTTTTCAGTTGATGTTTGTAGTACAGCATAAAATGAATTTGAAACCCTGTGGTGAGAATGTTTTGGCCCAGAACGTTGATTCTCAAAGTGATATCCTGGATTTTTTGGGCAGTAATCACTGAACTGTATTCATTATACCATCATGACTGTATGTGTTTAATTAGTGCATGAAGGTCTGATTTCCTCCTCTCCTCATAGGAACCCTGACTGCAGTGTCCTACAGAATATGAAGGATGTGTTGGAGATAGAATTTCCATCGCCTACCACCCACGAAAAATCTGTACGTTGCATATTTTCGTCTCATACACTGCCACTTACAATTAGTTCCATAGCATCACATTTAAAGCTTGCAGTGTTCTTTTTTTTTTTCAATTCCTTTTCTCTTCGTTTTTATCATCGGGATAGGTGGGTACGGATTTCCTTTAATTGGGTTGTTTACAGATAAGATCATTACAATAACAAAGGTGGCAGAATCTTCGGCACTATCAAGAGCTGTTTAATCATAGCTCCACCATTTATCTTTTTTCCATGTGCATTTTTTATGCTTTCTCTCTTTCAGCTCGCAGGTTGAAAGGCCGCAGTGTTTATTCGCAGTCTGTACCGCAGATTAATGCTTGACCATCATTAACATTCTGAAGCGAGAAAAGTTTACTTGACCAGATGTTGAAATTTTTATCTTCCATCCTTTTAATGGATGGCTCAGGGAAAAAAAAAAAAAGGAGAAAAAAACAACTAATTATCTGAACAGCAATATGCAAACACGGACAGTGGAGCGGAAGCACGGGGGGTGGGGGGGACGTGTAAAGATTCTCTAGCCTGGCTGAGGTGTCTGAGGATTGTGTGAAGTGAGGGTCAAGCACATATAGGGTTGATGAACAAATATGAGCTGTCGTGCACCAGCATGCAGAGTGAATCTCAAATGCAGTAATTTAGATCAGACTCAGGGATACAAAATACGAGAAGTGATGCTTTTCATTTGTTTTTATAATTCCGTAAGAGTCTTTCCTGTAATCATTAATTGAAAAATGTACTCACTTCTCATGTAATTCCAAACCTGTACTTAAGTTACTTTAGTGGAGCACAGCTGGAGACATTCAGATAAATGTACAGTGCTGGTCAGATTGATGGAATGGACAACAATTTTATTAATTCGTACATTTATGAGAAAAATAGTCCTGAATGATGAAAAAAAATGTTGTGTGTCAGATATTTTCTTTGATTTGGTTGATCCAGTTTACAAAAAACAGATTCAATCTTAAGTGATTCAATCACAAATGCACATGATCAGCTCAATGACTCCATTGTCACAGTATCCCCGAGTCAATGAGTTGACATGGGATGGATGGATTTCATTTTTCAATCTAATGCTTTGAATTTATTTCTGCTTTACTTAAATTACCTACTTTTATTTAAATGTAGCAAACAAACACTGCTTATTAGAGGGGAAAGCATATATCCCCATTCATTGCAATTGCATATAAGAATAACCAGTAGATTATTTTGTAGCCTGGAAATTTCTCCTTTTGTGCTCCAAGGAAAAATAAAAAAATCCTTTAGGTTTAAAGGGATAGTTCACTTTGAAATTAATTTTTGATATGTTTTAGCTTACCTCAAGGGCATCCAAGATGTTGGTGTCTTTGTTTTCACAGTATTTTCAATTTTGATATTTTTTCGGTCAAACCGTTCTTGTCTCAGAAATTTCTGAAGTTTTACCTTTCACTGTGAAGATCTAAACATATTTAGATATACAGGAAATCGCAATGGAAGACGATTTCGATATATCTAAATATGTTTAGTGAAAGGTAAAACTTCCGAAATCTCTGTGTAAACAATGAGTGACGTAGACGCGCAAGCGATCACTTCCGGCGCATGCGCAGACCGAAGCACCCTTGACGTCAGATCAGTTGGACATGGCTGTAGTTACACAAG
This sequence comes from Hybognathus amarus, assembly GCA_030378365.1. NCBI lineage: Eukaryota > Metazoa > Chordata > Actinopteri > Cypriniformes > Leuciscidae > Hybognathus > Hybognathus amarus. The sequence continues at coordinate 468,698 of JAQIUQ010005625.1, read as the reverse complement.
ACACAAGGTAAAAACGATATAAATATGGTTCATTTTCTCACACAGACCACTCGTTTCGTGTCTTAGACCACTACTTACATTTACGAGTCATTAAATCATGTTTAATTTTGACTTCTCTGTGCATGCTCTTTGAGGTGAACTGAGGGTGGACCCCCTAGCATTACTGTATATGACTGATAGACAACAACGGATTGACCTAAAAATATCAAAATTGAAAATACTGTGGAAACAAAGACTCCTACATCTTGGGTGCCCTTGAGGTAAGATAAAACATATAAAAAATAATTTCAAAGTGAACTATCCCTTTAAAACAACACAAATGTGAGTAAATGGCTAAAAATGTCATTGCTGGGAGATTAAAAAAAAAGAAGAAGAAAAAAAAAACTTCTGACAGTTCGAGTTGTACTACATGTGAAAGCTCATCTAATTTTGTGGTTGTGTACTCAAGAGTTTCAGTGTTGAATGTGGCATCTGCTACTCTTATCGACTTGAGTCAGATATTCCAGATCAGGTCTGCAATGATCCGTGCTGTGGCCAGCCTTTCCATCAAGTGTGTCTTTATGAGGTAAGCAAATCAGTTTAACAGTATTTCAAACAGAACAATCACAAAATAATTTCCTAAAAATATGCAATTTGTTAGTGTCTGTATGGTATTTAAATATTTTATTGATATTTTATTGTCTTCACAGTGGCTGAGAGGTCTGCCCACCAGTCGCCAAAGCTTCAATATTGTGTTTGGAGAATGTCCTTACTGCAGCAAGGTAATATTCAACTCTATCACACAAATTCAGCAAAGAAAATAACTTTATTAAAGTTCATAATTCAATATCAATTAAAAATACTGTTACATTTCTAGTGCAAAAAAACATGCCAATTTATAAATTCATTCATTATATATATATATATTCTTTCAGCCCATCACAGTGAAAACGGTCACAGGAAACGCATAACAACAGTCTGTTCATTCAGAGTAGTGGTCATATGGCATTACGGCTCCAGTAAGGATAATACCAACAACCAACAACAGTCAATATCGTAACAAGAAGGAAGATCAACATTCTGTGCCATTTTCTTGACTTTCCAAAGCCATCTCTGTGATGGTACCGAGTCCATTCATCTTCCAATCCACAGACATCACTTCCCCAGTGGTCTCCATCATCATCAGTGTCCTCCCATTGGGCTGCATAGTCGTCATTTAGTTTTCGAGTATGTTTTTGCTGGTTCTTATTGTGACGGTTTTCTTTTCCCCTCATGGTCAACCAGGTCTTTCCCTTGTAAACATCCGCATTCCTCTTTTCCTGTGTTGTTGGAGCAAATTTGATATTTTCACATTATAAGAACTATAAAGAAGAGGGCTGATATTAGATCTGGTTATACACGTTTGAATCAAACAATAAATATTGCAAAGCATTTTTGTATTTCCTATGACTTTTTGTTATTTTTAATTTTAATAAGGGAATGATTGACTATCATTGGTCTATTTGTCATTTGGCCTGCCCTCTACTGTTGGCTTTACTTGTTCTTGTTCTTGTCTGTGTTCGTGCTCCTGCTCTTGTTCTAGGATGAACTCGTGGAGGGAGGGGTTCATCTTCATCACTGAGGTCCTCATCACTGTCATTAGGCACAGACCTTTGCCTAGCACTTCTTTTAGCAGCCATGTCACTTTTGTTTGGTCTCTGTAAAGATGACACCAACAAATAATTTAAATGAGTGCATTAAACCACTGAATGATAACACTATATACCAATGACTTCCAAATAAGATGATACCTTTGTGAGAATCCGTCTTCCTAATATATGGCAACTATACTATTGTTCAAAAATTTGGGTCCGTAAACGTGTAAATGTTCTTATTTCAAATAAATGTTGTTCTTTTGAACTTTCTATTTATCAAAAAATAATGAAAAGTATGCTGGTGTTTTAAAATATTGTACAAGAAAATGCAGTCATTTTCACACAATGTATAAACAGAAAAATCTTCTTATGTTATTTTTGTAGTGTGAAATTTTAGGTGTTTTAATTTATAAGATTTAGCTTTTAGACAGTAAAGATGTAGTTTTTGTCAGAAATAATATTTAAAAGTAAAATACAATAGAATTTATAGTAAAATAATATATTTTTAAGTAAAACAAAATTCACCAAACCTTCAAAAACAGAATGTACCCACATTGTAATCGACTAGCCGACAAGAACCAATATTCCGTTGTTGTTGTTTTAATTATACCTGCTTGTGTGTCTCTCGTTTAGTCTTGCTCCAGACTTTGTTTGGTGTGGACCCACCCAACTCTTCCTCATCATCTTCCTCTACGGACACCACATGCTTTGATCTGGCTGTTTTTTTGTCGGTCAGTCTTGGGTTGGCTTGCAGCCTATGGGAGGTTAAGTTAAATTAGATGACGGGAATTTACTTGCTTCGTCTTGGAGCATTCGCGAGAGAGTCAAAAGAGCAATAATGTTCCCTCCCTGACCTGGATCCTGAGAGGACCTGCCCTGATTAATGACATCTTCTGCTCTCCCTAAGGTGGCAACTGTCCAAACTGAATTTGGCCACAGATCACCAGCGAGGTCAGCTGTAGGCAAAATAAACTCCAGGAGTGTTGGAGTGACACGAGGAGCCGCTGGCCTCACGGTGCCTGACGTGGTTTCAGGAGAGCTGAGACACGAGGGGGACATTGATGGTGTTGTTTTAGCTTTTATTCAAAGGAACTGAAACTACATCGACTAGAAGGAGATGAACAGAAACCACAGAGAAAAATCCAACTACAAAGAGAAGGGGGATTCAAATCTTAATGCCCTTGCTGTTGACAGTGATGCTTTCCATGTGTGCTAGAGGTAGGGTGGCCAAGGTCAGAGGAAAAAGACTCTGCACACTGCTTTGTAAGAATTCTCCATACAAGTAAAACATTTAAATACATTTTAATGCAGCCATTTCCTGCTCATCAAAAAAGAACACCAATGTGTACACTAAAGGAACGATCAAATTCCGCTACACTTTGCATTGGCAGCCCCAATCTGGGCTGAGTCTTCCTCAACAGAACTATGACCTAATATCCATCTCTTGGGTTGGGGGACCAATGAATGACTAGATGTTGCTCAACACTTGTAGAATTTTTTAATTTATGGAAGCATGGTTAAGATAATTTTATAATCATAATTTATATAATTCCAACCAGCATAACTTTTTATAGGCCTTGCAAAAAAGATATATCCTATTACATTTATATATTTCACTATTAGCTTTCATTTTACGGACCAGGGTGGAACAACACTTAATTTCCCCACGATGTCACTATTTGCCATTATTTCTAGTACACAAGTAAAGGTGCATTCACATTTACCACTTTACCACCAAATTTTCATGGGTAAATCCTGTGATTTCAATAGGAATTAAATCTGGAAATCTGCAAAAGGGCAAAAATTTTCCAAATGCAGATTTCGCATCGGGTTCAAATTGGTAAAGGCATTTTGCCATTGATCAATGGAAAGCCACTTGGTTTGTAAGTAACTTCTGTTTGCGCTGTGCTTCAAACAATTTTACACTATTGGCTATGACATTTTATTGCAGGCAAAATTTCACAGAAATTTCTAGTTCATTAATGTGCACGTATCTTACATTATTTAAATCATCATTTGTATGATTCATGCTTTATTTATAAAACACTTGAAAATGCTAAGGTCAATCTAAAACTGTAGAACTGAGATGTTTTTCTGCAGGGGGTCAACATTATGCAGAGTGTAATATCAGAGACACAAGGAGAGTAACTGACACCCTAAGCACTGAGGGTATTTACCAACCCTTCTTCCATTGAGCCTTCTCTATTGAACCACAGATCAAATTGCTGGACAGCTCCACATAAAAATGAGAGGCAATTCTAACTGCTGATCTTTTGGCCTCTGCAAAATGTGTGTATTCAACAGCCCCAAATTGGGTTGCTTGGGTGTTCGTAAAGTTCAGCGGTTCAAGTTGGCAGTGATCAACTGTGAAGTGATTCCAGAGAAATTAAGGTCTCTCCACTCCAGACCTCTTGAGAGCCAATAAGCCTTTTGGCAAGGTCACCAAAGGTTAACCTACGCACACCACGGTCAAGATTCACCAGCTCATTCCATTTAAAGAGGAAAAGTGGCCTTCTTGTCTCTCGCCAGCGTAATAGAGTGCAGGAATTCAATGTGGTGTATTTTACACAGTTTGATTCTGAATGAGCATAAAGACGTTAAAATATAAGTGTCCATGTGATTACAATAAATAAGAGCGCTTTAATTAAAAAGCTCTCTTGTATGGTTTTGACACTGCATTGAGCTGTGGCCCCAGGCTAAGAACCTTCTGTAACTCTGAGTATGTCACCACTGTGTAAATCTCTTTTTTTTTTTTCTCGTCCACATCACTTCAGTCCAACTCCAACGCCGCCAATAGGCCAGTCAGACGGCTCTGAGCAGGAGTGGGAGTCAGTGTAGCTGGGAAAGGGTCAGAAGAGGGTTCCCAAACCTGAGCATCTCCTTCTCTCTCCAGACAGATAAATCTGCCGCAGCCCACAGGCTGCTCTGAATGCTCCAGCCCCAGCTCATATGGTCTCTATTAAGACTACCGGGCTGCTGTGCCAAAGCATCTCACACTCACCCTTTGTGTGGTTGGCCTGGCCATCTCGAACGCTCTTGGCCTGGAAAAGTCCAATGGGCCCAGTGGCCCGGCCGCTGACAGAATCTTTCTGAAGGCCTGGTAGTCTGGTTTTTCATTGTAGCCAAGGTCTTTTACGCTGGACAGGAACCTTGCTATTTCTGCAAGGGGTCAGAAAGAAAGACATCTGAATATGCTAAACTTAAAGGTATAGTTCACTGAAATTCATATGTCATTGTTCAAACAATGAAAGTTAATGGGGTCCAAAACTTTCAAGTATCTTAAATTAATCCATACAACTCAATTGGTTGGTGTACTGTAATTCTTCCAATGCGCAACACGAACAATTTGTATGATGAAACCGGTCACAATTTAAGCCTTTATTCACTTTCAAATCATATCAAAACATTGATACACACACAAACCTCAAACTTCAAATAAAGTCAAACCTCATTGATTCTTGCACGTCACATGATCAAATGTCATAAAGATTGACTTGGACTACGCCATTTGTATGAATTAATTCCACACCATCTTAATGTTTTTGACTTTCACAATAAAGTTAACAGTTTTTAGAGATGAAACTCTTTACATTTGATACTCATGAAAACAAATTTCAGAGAACGGTTGACTATGTACCAATCTGTCATTAGACCAAAGGTTCATTTTGCGCCAGAGTTGTCCTTTAAGTTTGCAATGGTGTTGGAGTTCAGAAGTTTAAGTTTGCATTTTTGGTTTGGAGTATATTTGAGTTTTATGTAATATGATTTTGGGGTTATTTGTGTAATTTACTCTTTATTTTTAATTGTTCTGTGTGACAAAGTTGGGATTGTATTACTAGTTAATTTTGTTTTCTGCTAGTGATGATGGGGCGTTTTGATTATTATGTACATTGTATGTTTGTTTGTTTTCAGTAGACACTTATTTTAAGAAAAATGTAAAAAGAGGAAAACCCTGAATCCCCATTCAATATCTTTTGTGCCACATGATCTTCTGCCATATGTAGGGATCTAAATTAGAGTCCGAACCGATAAAGGGTTTTGAAGGCCGATACGAATACAAATATTTTTGGGTTTTAAAATCCAATATTCCGATATATCGGCCGATTTTTTTTGTGTGTGTGTGTGTTTTTTAAGCTAACTTTTATGCACAAGATACGTTTGATACTTTTTCTCTATGTCTAAATGTTCACTCCTCGCAAGTCTAACTTACATTTTACAATGCAGGGACTGTAACTGCTAGTTAAAATATAGTAATCATTACTTTATTTAGGCAGAAGCTTAATAAAGTGGTTAGCTAGTGGTTAGCTAGTCTATGATGAGCCATAATTTAGCAATAGATAACGTCATACTGCAAATTGTAAAACATTCAATATAGGCCAAGGAGAGATGATTAAAACGTTTTTCGTCCATTTTTATTTTATTTTTGAAATATTCATTTATCGGCCATTATAACTGCCGAATACCAATAGTTTGGAAAATGCCTAATATCGGGCCAATAAGCCGATATATCGGTCAGGCTTTAATCTAAATATACAAAATAATAATAGCCTGAAAAAAGCTGATCTTGGCTTTTAATAATCATATCCAATTGAGCTCAACTGATGAATTAGTTTTTTCTGTGAAAAATTCTCAGACACCACTTGGCTCTGAGATCCCAATATACTCATCTATGATGACTATTTTGATTTTTTGGGATTTCTTTATGTTTTACAAAGTACATTCCAAACAAAAATTGTCCAGTGGGAAGGATATCTAGAGACCGCACCTCTTGGAACTTTAATTGAATATCCTTGATGTAGAGGATCCCAAATGTGTCCTTTTTTGGAAATTAAACAAGTGAGGGCTACTGCGGAGGTTGAGTATTTGCATAATTTGCAGATAAACACCAACTGAGATGGTCTGCATGTTTTATGTTGATGCATCCTGCTGTTGACCTAGATGCTTACTGAACACACGCGCAAATGTCCGGCCAAGTGACAACCTGCGTTTGCAGACTTCATTTTCATTCCTAAGGAAACAAAAACCACATCTTCCTAACAAATGGACAGTGGCAGGAGCACAATGTAGAGGGGCCTCTCCGTTCATACAAGAACACAAATGTGTGTCTAATATGGGCACCTTCCATTCTTCAGTGTAATAAATATGCTGGATGCAGTGTTACGCCAGTGCGCGTTCTCTTTGTGGCAGCCTAGCTGAATGTATACCACAAGCACAGCCTTGATGCATGTTAGAGGTCTTATCTTTCTGGTCCAGCTGTAGCCAGCCTCTCAAGGTTGGGAGAATAAGGCCTCATCATAATCATAGATCACAAAGCCCCTTTTCAGAAGACGCACGTGCCCTCGCTCCCTGTGGAGGAGGGAAAGATACTGCAGGGACACTAGAATCTGTTGATGAAGGAGAGGCGAGGAGATTGTGCTTGTGGGAATGGTGAGGAATCTAAGTCCCTGCCCCATACCTTGTTGATCAAAGCAAATGGCCTGCACACTCACGTGCACCTACCCGTGCTGGAGCCGGACATGGACATGTTCAGGACAGAATCTGGCAGGTTGGACATCAGCCTGTGGTCAAGAGATGATAAAGGGGAAGGTTAAACAGAGGTCATGTTGCAAAAATGCATCTAAAAACACCTCTTTGCTTTTCAACTATTAGAATCACACAATATACGTTTCAAATTTCACTCTGAAGAACTTCTCTCTTCTAATGATCCACAGATCCTTTTGAAGCGTGTGCTCCACTGCTTAAATTTCCAGACAAGAAAGAAAATATGTGGCCTTATACACCTTTTTAGTTTTAGGGCTTTAATAAAGCAGCTGAGTGAATAATTCAGGCTGAATAAGCACAGAAAGCCTCTGATCAGCAGCCACTGTACATAATTAGACCTATGGTGGAAAGGGGAACGTACTTGGCCTTGGCCTCCTGGACCTCAGCTGGGTTCCTTAGAGATGAGAGCCAGGGAAGAGTTCCACACTGCCAGTGAAGACAAGCAGTAGCCCAACACCTCCAAGTCTCCTCGTCTGGATGGGGCTGTTAGAGAAAGTGAAGATTAGGAAAAGAAGTTAAGTGCTGGTTGAGAAGAGAGTTAAAACTCTTTGATTGAATGACCCGTCCATTGGCTGCTGAAATATGCCTCTATAAAAAAGCTGAAGAAGGAGGAGGGGTGATGGAGAGGAGTATTTTGTTTTCTCAGCTGGTGCCCTGGCCTGCCTCACAGGCTAACAGGGCTTTTCTTAGAGGGGCTGAGAGTTGAAAGAGTAGGTCAGTTTCCTCCCACCAGCGCTCCTCACATCTCTCTACACTCCCTCCTTCTTTGTCTGGTCTGGCGAATCGTCCAGGAACCTGATCCTGACGGCCTCTGACATGATCCAGACAGCCTGTGGCCCAGCCCGACACTCTCTCCGACAGAGAGCCAAGCAGTAAAACAAAGAAATAAATGTCTGGGCCCAAATAGTTTCCACATGTTTCTGGATTCCGTGGGGTCTCTGCTGGCCTTAAGAGAAGAGCCTGAGAGTGTTTGTATGTGCTCCTTAGACCGCCTCCATCTCCACCTCGGCCGTAACACATTACAAAACTGCCATCTAGTGTAAATGACTTTAGCATTCTAAAAACTTCTTACAAGGCCACTTCGTCTCTTATTATTTTTACATTTGTTTAATATCCCAATAAAGACTCCTCTGACTACCTCTACCCTGGGATATGAATCAATACAATTTCCCAAATCAGTTTGATTTGGTTTCACAAGCTCTTTATTTGATTCAAATTTTGATTTGATTAAATTCGATTCCAATATTGAAAGTTTTGTACATATTCTTACATATCTAATTCTGTTCATTATACTGGGCAGTGTTTTAAGATTGATTCAAATCAGTAATTCATCTTCTTGAACTATCCATTACAAGAACTGGACTCAAAACACCAACAATGGAAATTGAAGCTTTCAAAGGGATAGCAGGCTACACTAAACATTTAAGAGACAGTTGTTTCAGAAATCATGCTTCATTTCAGAAATTGGGCTACACAATGCATTCTGTATGTTTTTGATCCACTAAAAAGAAAAGGCTCATAAGAGTCAATGGTTGCAGGAATCAGGCTACACTTTTTGATTCACTAAAATGAAGCAGCTCACAAAAGTCAGACTACACTGGTCACAGTGTGCATGTTTGTTTTGCGCGCAGCCCATGAGAACAAAACAATAAAAGATGTTTAAAAAATAAAATAAAAACTCTATGCAACTGTTATTAATCATTGGGAGCAGAAGAGATTAATACTTTTGGAATAAGTACAAGGGGTTTCAGTTTTCAAAATAACCCCAAGAGAGTTTTCACACTTGCATAAGCTCAATGGGAATAAATCCCAGTCTAGTTTCTGATCATGAGCACTGAGTGTGAAACGGCATCACTTCAACCAACTGATTAGTCTTATGCCAACCAAACAGACAGCAGTCGGATCCCAGCTATTAAACCAATTACGAGTTGACTTAAAACTAAGGACCCTCAATGAATTACGTTTTGCTACATTTAAATCTGAATGGGAGGGTTTTGTCAGTTTCATTCGTATATGGGAGTGAACCTCCAGTTAAGCCTGTCCCTTCATGAAAAGCTCCAACTTCATCAATAAGGGTAAATTAAGGCGCATCATTTGTTCGTGCCTAGAGAGTGTATTAACTCAATACTGTAACTGCAGTCCATTTCCTGAGAAATTACCTATTGACTGCATTCATCAAAAGGGAAAATCTCTGCCTAAATCCATGACCATCATTGATCCTGCCATGCCTATTACAGAGTCAGCCTCCCAGCCCGCTAGCCAGCAACACCATTAGGCCACGTATATAGGTTTTCTTTATTTTTCTTCAACCTTGACCAAACTAATTTAGCAAACACACAATTTAATAGAAAAGATTTTAACATCCCTTACAGGTGACCTTGGAAAAATGCCTCTTAAGTGCCATGTAAAAACGGTACTATGATTAAGGACCAAAGTGCACAAAATAAGACCATCTCTGCAAACATTTAGTACGACTCTGTTATATGGAGCAGAAGGGGTGGGCTGCCTGCTCTAGTCCTGACACCGAATTCACTTATACAAAGGCCGATCCACAAGAACGATGCATTCTAGGTAGAGCACAACACCTTCCATCAGATAGAAGCTGTTGTTCATAATTATGGCCTATTGTTATTGTGATTATCCAAAGCGCCATGTCAAACTCTTGAACCTCTCCTCCTGAATTTCAGCCAGCTCAATTCAACCCTACAGGTGATAATTAGGCCTTTAGCAAAGGCTTCAGTGGGACACGAAGTGCCCGTCTCTGCACTCCTCACCATGGTTACAAATCAACATCTACATGGGGTGCCAGGGGCCAAAAGAAAAGAAACACTCTGCAATCTCCATTCATCTACAGGGCAGTCAGTGCTAATGACCTACACAACAGCTGTCAGTGTCCTCCGTCAAGACGTCTAGTGCAGTGATGTCGGCTCAGCTGCGAAATGTTTAATAGCGGCTCAAACAAGGTTTGTCAAATTTACGGCCTCGTTGCTTTAAGTTTAGCTTTGGGAGTGGATCAGGACATTGAACTCTCAAGTTGGTGTGTCAGTGGTTAGGTGTTTTTATAAACTCAAATGTTATATCACTTGCCATATGCAAAGTGATTTACAAAGCACAACTGGCCATACATTTACAGCACAGAAAGATGGAATCAGGACCATATGTAGAATCCTGTACATGAAACGTTAACAAATTGGTTCAGGTAAAAACATGGTCCAAAAGCAGCCAGACCTTGGTCTGAACCTGAGCATGATTTACTTTCTGATGTATCAGACAATGTGTTTTACAGGGTCCACGTTATGAGCTACAGAGATTCATGCACTTTTCCCCCTTTATATCTAAATAAAAATACACACATGCATTCCCACATATTCATCCTCCACATAAACCCAATGCTATGAAACTACCATACTGTTAAAGAAAAATTTGGAGGGAGAAGGTTTCAATCCACATACAGTAAAAACCTCTGGTTTGCCATGCAAGTTGTTTTCAAACTTTTTTATGCCATGTACCCCAAAATGTGAGAATCCCCTTAAAAGGGGAGCTTTATATTTGGATGTATGCAGCCCTATTTATATAAAGTCAGAAAAATAGGCATGATATTATTTTAAAAAAAACATGTAATTTCCAAAAAATAAAATATTAACAAGTTCAAAAATTTGTTTTATTAAAAACAGTTACTCAAATTAGGGCTGCCCAATTATGGCACATAAAAAAAATCATAATCATGCTTATTATCACGATTATTTAACATAATCATGGGTGGGCCCAAGTTGTTTATGAGTAATTTATTTAACAATAGTGATTTTTATTAAGTATATATTCTCTGGAAATAAGGTTGCTCAATCGAAATTATAGATAACAGCAAAATTTCACAATTCTCGATACCAATTTCGATACAACAGCAAAATACTAACTAATGTAAGCAACTCTCCATTGGGGCTTTCGAGCTGAAAAAACAAACAAAAAAAAAATTCTCACATTGTGTATATTTCCATAGGGGATTTCCATAGACTACTTGAAAACAAACAAGATTCTGCTGGCGAACAGAGGTCTTTTAAACAGTCTTTTAAACAGTCTTTGCGGTTTACAGACACTATTCCATATTGCGACCAAAGCACTTAAGCACTTAAGAATAAATAACTTACTACTATTCACATCAGCTTGATTCATTGCTCCTCAAAATGAAACTACCAGCACTTTAAAGGTAAGTTTTTCCAGGATTATTAGACTATAATGAGCTGTAAAGAAAAGGACTGATATCTCTCTCTCTAAATACAGATTAAATAAACTGAGAACTTAGCCCTAACTCAAAATCTATAGGAATACAATTAAATAAATGTATACATTTAAAATATTATTGTGTTAAACTTACTTAATGAATAAATAAACTTTTTTTTTAAAAATTCAGAAAATTTTCTGCTGACTGGGCATCTTGTCTTTTCTCCATGTGCTTTAAAAATGAACAGAAACATGGCTATTAGCAAGCTTTACCACAGTGTATTCAGTATTGAACTCCTGTAATATCCTATGGCCAACACAGGCAGAGATATTGGCTTTGAGTCCCAGTTCAACAAAACATCAAAGCTTTAATTAATAGTAAATGCATACAAGATGCAGGTTATGACTTTGACTAATTATGGATTTCTTGAATTAAGTCTGCCCAAGTAAGCATGGATAGAACAATCAATATCCAATAAAAAGGACTGTACACAATTTACGAGTTAATGTGTTTCCAATAGTGTGACCCAAAGTTAAGGACATGATACAGACAAGTCCCAGCCACATAAACAGACCCCATTATAAGGCAAGTAAACTGGATAGTGAATTCATACTTTTTGGTGAACCTCTTTAACGTTAATATGAAATGTAAACTGTCCCAATGTAAACTATGCTTTTTTTCCCACTGAAAATTTAGTTTCACTTATATACATGCAAATACTTGTATATAACATGGGTTGCAAATGGCAATTTCTATTGACTTTAACTGGGAAACACAGGAAACACATTTGTGCATAATGGAATATGTTTATCTTCGGCTGATACCTCAGCGTGGTTTGAAAAGATAAAATAAATGACAGTTTTCACATTACCTACTCCTTTGTGAGCGTCAATGCTTGTATACTCAATAGTGCCATTGTGTCCTTTCTTGGGGTTCTCTTTGTACTCTTTATGCTCTCCATTAGGACAGTATCTGTATGACAGTCCATAGTCAGCCAAGTACACCTGCAAAAGATAAAGTCAGCATAAATCATTTTCACAAAGACATTTTCTTTCAAACTGAATCTCCCCTACTGTATATTGTATTTTAGTGTAAAGCAGAGGGAAATTGGGTCAAGTTATGACAGCAGACTTAGACTTTAATTGATTATACTCTATTACACTTCAGTTCCAAATGTCATCAATGCTGGCTGGCCATCTTATAGACGATCAATGAAAATAATACAAACATTCTTATTCAATGATATGCCACCTTTGAGTACACAAAATGAGGTCCCACTTTATATTAGGTGTCTTTACCAGTCCTAGTATATTGTACTTGTATTTAAAAAAAAACACCAACAAGTAATTACAGCTGAAATTCATTTCTGTAGTTACATCTATAATTACACTGTTGACCCTTCTTTTACCCCTTAATCCACCTTTAAACTGTCCACACCACCTAACATCTCCCTAACCTTACCTGTATCCAACCTTAATAGCTGCAAAAGTGTTTAGAAAATAACAGTAATTATATTAACCACTATGTACTTACATCAACAAATCAGTGCAAAGACACCTAATATTAAGTGTAACCCAAAAAGATAACCAATCATTCAAGATATCCCTTATTGATTGTGGTAATGTGCATACAGTACAAACTCACCTTGCTTGGATCTCTGTGTCCCAATAAGAGATTGGCAGCCTTAATGTCAGCATGGACGTACTCATTGTCATGAATATATTCCAGCACATCCAGCTGTTAAGAGCAAAGTGACAGAGAGGTTAACATTAATAATTTAGTAACCTCATAATGACCTGGATTCAGATGAACTGGATGCAAGGCAGCCAGACTCCAGAAAATGCAACAAAAGCTTACTACAAAAAAAAACACCATATTATGTAATACTGTAAATAATGTTGCCTTGTCACACTTACCATGTTCAATCAAACCCTAACTGAGGTCACATATTCAATGGTCACTATTATAGTAGGTTTAAAAATTGTAGCAATTTAGTTATTGTTTTGTTAATTGAAATAAAGCTGAAATAAAATAAAATACAAATGTTGAATGAAAAACTTTTAAAAACTTAAATGAAATAAAAAAAATGTTGTATTGAAGCTATGTGGAAAAAAAAGTTTACAGTAAGTTTAAAATGACTAATAAATACATTTAAGCTATATAGAAGGGGGGAAAAAAACAAGCACACAACCATAGTAGTACATAACTCTTACTAATGTAACATTGGCAAGCAGCTCTAACTAAATGTTGAATGAAGTATCACCATGAGGACACCCAACTGTAGCACGATGGGTTTCCTCAGCTGTCCACCATTCTCCATTAACACCTTTTGCAGGTCTGTGCCCAGTCGATCCATCACCATAAACCTGTACCTATACAACCAGACAACAACATTTAAATGGACTTAAATATACAATTGAAACAAAATAATTTAGAAACAAAAAAAAAGTGAATAAGTGAAATTAATGTTTTTGACCGTAATGTCATAACTTTGGGCTGGGCGGTATATATACTATGTGACTGTAAATATGACACATAACGATTTTGCTGTTCTGTTTATCAACAGGCAGGACTGTTTTATATCATTTACATGAGAGTGATGAAAGCAGAATGTTTCTCACACAAGTCAAGACAAGGAAACAAAGCACAGTTTCACTGTTTACAGTTGCTGAGCAACTATACAGAATGTATGTGTATTGGCTATTTCATGACTTTACATGTGAGTCCCCAAATCAGATTCAGAACTATCTGTTTTATACTTATTTTACTCTTTTTGAAACTACTTTTGTATTAACCACAGACTTACAGTATAATCCATTTGTCACCTTATTTTGTGTCCATTAAGATCCACATAGAATGAGCAATTATTCACATGAGATGTTAAGTATTTAAATTAATTTAATTAGGAATTTACACCAATGCAAAATTGCATAATATATACACTACCGGTCAAAAGTTTAAGATCGGTAAGATTTTTATGTTTTTAAAAGAAGTCTCTTTTGCTCACCAAGGCTGCAATTTTTTGATAAAAAATACACAAAAAACACAGTAATATTGTGAAATATTATGACAATTTAAAATTACTTTTTTATGTTAATATATATATTAAAATGTAATTTATTCCTCTGAAAAAAAGCTGAATTTTCAGCATCATTACTCCAGTCTTCAGTGTCACATGATCCTTCACAAATCACTCTAATATGATGATTTTATGCTCCAAAAACATGTATGATTATTATCCATGTTGAAAGCAGTTTTTAACATTTTTATTTCATGAATTCTTTGATGGATAGAAAGTTCAAAGAAACAGCATTTAATTAATTAGAATCTTTTCTAACATTTAATGTCTTTACTGTAACTTTTGATCAATGTAACTCATCCTTGATGAATAGAAGTGATTTCTTATTTATTTCCCCCAAAAATAAAATATAAATTCTTACTAACACACACATATATACACACATATATACACTACCTCTACTACTACAGTGAATGCATTACTCATCTCACGGTGGTCATATGCGTCCAACCCTAGTCAAACTGAAGCTCCATACCTTCGTCCCGTTATTTTCAGCCAGTCCAGACCCCCAGTAAGTTGGGATCCCCAAAAACGCCAGGCCTTTAGACTTCTTCCATTTGTTCACTGTGATATTAGAGTTTTAAAATGTTTTAGTCATTTTATGCATTTGCACAGTTGCTAAACATATACACATCTCTCAAACACTGATAAAGAAGTACTTCCTCCAGCCTAGCTGGAAGGGAAATCTGTCTTGACTGGCTGTGCACCAGACTGACAGGTGGTCAGGGGCCCTTTGGAGAAACCAGCATCATTATCAGCAATTTGGTCACTCTCTCTGAATTAGAGCTCAAACAAGCTGGGATTGCACTAACGACCACAGAGGTGCATGTTTGCTTTGGTTTATTAATTCGCCCAGCCAGGGTGATTTACATCTATAGCCACTTCATCAGTGACATGCACTTCATATTTGAGAACTCTCAGATGAAGATGAGGGGTCTTCAGTATTTTCATTCAACACAACTCCAAACACACACATGTTTCTCTACATCCTTTGGCAATAATAAAATCAGTGTTTATGTTACAGATGTACAGTGTTACAGATTACAGTGTAAGTCTTACTATAAAATTAAAGTCTTGCATAACAATAGATTAAGGTGGGGAAAAAAGAAAAAGAATCTTACTAGAATCTTGCTTTGCTGCTCGTTGGTAAAATTTTAGTTCTGAGAATAAAGGTCCATTTTCATGATATTCCTGAAAATGTATATAGAAGTTGTTGACATTTAGCCAATGTATTGGGTGATATCTCATCAAACTGTTTCAATATATTTTCTTACCACTTTGATCACAAAATCAGTGTCATCTTGAACAGGGACATTCACATCCGAGAGGCTGTAAAAAAAAAAAAAAAAAAAAAAAAATATATATGTGTGTGTGTGTGTGTGTGTGTGTGTGTGTGTGTGTGTGTGTGTGTGTGTGTGTGTGTGTGTGTGTGTGTGTGTGTGTGTGTGTGTGTGTGTGTGTGTGTGTGTGTGTGTGTGTGTGTGTGTGTGTGTGTGTGTGTGTGTGTGTGTGTGTGTGTGTGTGTGTGTGTGTGTGTGTGTGTGTGTGTGTGTGTGTGTGTGTGTGTGTGTGTGTGTGTGTGTGTGTGTGTGTGTGTGTGTGTGTGTGTGTGTGTGTGTGTGTGTGTGTGTGTGTGTGTGTGTGTGTGTGTGTGTATGTGTGTGTGTGTGTGTGTGTGTGTGTGTGTGTGTGTGTGTGTGTGTGTGTGTGTGTGTGTGTGTGTGTGTGTGTGTGTGTGTGTGTGTGTGCGTGTGTGTGTGTGTGTGTGTGTGTGTGTGTGTGTGTGTGTGTGTGTGTGTGTGTGTGTGTGTGTGTGTGTGTGTGTGTGTGTGTGTGTGTGTGTGTGTGTGTGTGTGTGCCATTATTTTAAACATTAAAAAAATAACACTACTATAAAATTCACATCATATCATTCAAATAATTTTAATGATTCAATCACATCATTTTAAAATTCAAGGTGCACAAACAATATAAATGTTCAGGTCTTTAAACTCTTGTGCCACCATGTCTAGTGCCATAATGAAATGAAGTAAACTGAAAGTGAAATGATGATTCACATTAACACAGAATATAAGGTCATTACCCAAGTAGATCAGTCCAAAACCACCTTTTCCAATGATTTTGCCAATGCGCCAATTTTTCTTTTCTGAATCTGTTAAAATGCATCCGTCTAGAAGTGGACGGGTAGATGTGTATTTCTTTGGAGCCATGATGTTATATTGTCATGTAGAAAGTTTCAGAACGAATAATCCTGACTGAAGAGAGCAATATAAAGTTCCTGTCATTCATTTAATGGTTTAACCACTGTTTAACAAACAAACTAATAACAATAACGTCGCATTATAAGCATGTCAACAAAATAAATACGAAGTATAATGTTATACAGAGGAAGAATGCTGATAATCACAGTTTCAGTTCATTCATCAGTCAGTGCAGGATCACCGCAACAACTGCAAGCTTCCTGAAAGTGAGTAACACTCCCCTGACATGGTTCCAAATCTTTACCAACCAATCAAAAACAGAGATGTGTGTGCCCTTCATATTCAACAACCAATAAAATACTTCAAGAGCCGGAACAACACCGAATAAGTTTTATCACAGGGCAGCGCCGATGTCATTCATTCAAATAGAAGAGAAGGTCCATTCAATTTCGCAAATCGATTTTCATTCGAACAGTTTGCTGCAAAGAACTGAATCAAAAGCGGTTACAGTTTAAATGCGGTCACAGTTTATATTTGTCATGTATAACCTACAGTGTATTTATAATTTGCATACACAACATGTACATATTTTGGATTGTGTGGTTTTTGAATCCAAATATGTTTTTACATAAACATTTATTCCTAGTATGTTTTATTTGTGAACAATATTTTTGTACAGCTATGAAAGTGACTTATTTGCCCTTCGTTGGTTCACTAAATCTCTTAGCACTACACGCCTGGTTCAATGTGTCGGTCACGAAAGGCAGACTGCGAATTTTGGTGACCAATTGCGTTCGTCTGGTTTCGTTTAAAGCCATTTGAAGCTGCACCGAAACTTGTAGTTTGTAGCCTTCAACACAGGACACAGATATTTTGAGGGCCAGGGGCTCAAGTGACACAAAAGGGCACTTCTCATAATTACGTTTTTTTTTCTTTTGACTTTTTTTAAACAAAAAAAGTATACACATGTATATATATATATATATATCGTATATATATATATATATATATATATATATTAACACAACTCTGACTTTTTATAAAATGTATTAAAGTTAATTTTATCTTCCTCAAATTCACGCAATTGTTTCATTTTCAAAAGATGTCTTCAAAATAATCAGTTCACACAGAAACCAATGTTCTCCCTAGTATTCACCAGGTTTATTGAGCAGCAAAGAAGAAAACCATGCCACAATGTGCATGTTTTCTATGCTATATATTTGATACACCTGATAGTGACATGGACTTAGTTTCACATTTGAGGGAAGACTGTATCATCATCAAATAAAACCTTCAAAATCCACATTTAGATGGAGTTTGTTTTAAACCTACTATCCTCCATCTGTTTGCATCTGTAGATTTCCTCTAAATTCACCAATTTAGATTTCTAAATTCCAGGGGGAAAGACTATTGATGTATGCAAGTCATTAACTTTAATAATAAGAATTTTAGGCCATAAAAAGTCATAAAAACGTCCGGATTTTCCATACAAGGTCATAAATTACATTCAGCCACGTCTTAAATTTATATTTTTTTATTCAATTTTGAGTCAATATTGCCAATGCTCGATATCAATGTCGAGTTCGATAAATGTTCGATAATGTTTATGTGCCAAAAGCGGAACGAAACTCATTTGAACCGCGCGCGTCTCACGGACTGTTTATCCGCTCGGTTCAAAGTCCAAACGGCGGCGCAGCGCGAGCTCACTAGAGCAGACGCGTTAACTCTTGATCGGCGCTTCAGACCCTACTGTCTATGTTCAGACCTGATATTTAGATACACTATTCAATAAATATATTTGTTTGACAGGGAAGCTGTGCTCAAAAAGGAATATATATTATTTTTTAAAAAATTAAAAAAGCACCCCAGAAAAAAGGGCACTTTCTCTCCAGGAATAAAAAGGGCAGGTGCTCAAGCCCCCTTTGATGTCTATGTGTGCACGTGCCTGCCTTGAACCATTTTGTTCCCAATGAAGTCCACCATATGGAGAAAATCCTGGAATGTTTCATCAAAAAAGACTTCTTTTCGACTGAAGAAGGAAAGACACATGGACATCTTGGATGGGGGTGAGTAAATTATCAGCAAACGTATTTTTAAAAGTGAATTACTCCTTTAAATGATAAAAAAACAGTTGCAAATGTTGTACACAAACACGTATCCCTACTCATATTTGCACCAATAAAATGTGCACTTTATGTTTTTTTTAATCAAACTTACAGTGGAATGTTTTCTCGCGATTCTGAATAAGTTGTTTCATTTGTGAATAAATCATTCATTGTAATTAGTGAGTGAATAGTTTAGACAAGTTTTTTTATTGAAAAGAACCAACTCAAAAGAACTAACTGATTAAAAATCTTACAAAGATATACTTTTCAGTCAGCTAAATCTGATGATAGATGAGGTGTGTTTAAACAGGCATGCAACTTTAGGTCTTCTGAAAAATTCCCTGTCACATTCAGCTTAGAATCACTGGGATATGAGCACATTTGGGCTCTGGAGCTGGACTGCAGGACAAATGCTCCTAGGCTCTCGTGTAGTGCAGAGTGCAATGACATCAATCTTGAGGGGCCTTGGCACCATCTTCCATAAATGCCCCTTGTAATAAGGATTGCATAATTGTTGCAATTCAGAGAGCAGCTCAGGATCGGCCTTGCAGTGCACCCACCTAAGCCCAGGTCCATATGGTCTGAAATAGATAATGAGTCTCTTAATGTGTTATGTATACTCAAAATGGACTGTAAACGGACAGGCTGTAATTTTCACCAAGGCCATCAAGAAGTGACAGATAAGCCCCTTGTGAAATGTTCCTGACAATATTAGTAAGCCACACTTTTCTTTCTCTCACATTCTGTCACTTGCTCAACTGCCTCAAAATAAGGTGACACACCTTATTCTCTTAACAGTTTTAATCATTCAATTAAAAGAAATTAGATTAAAATATAATGAACCCTCTATAAAAGCTATACTATTCTAAATATTTTAATTAATAATAAATAAATGGTTTAAGTAATGTTTTGCATATATAGAAAGAAAATTAGCATTGATCGTCCTCCTCATCTTGCCTTTTTTGGTCACAAATTTTACTCCAGATTTAGCATTAATGCAAAGACTAACACTTGAAAAAATGCAAAACACCAGACACAGAGTAATAATTCCAAAAATGCAATTAATTTGTAGAAAAAAAATAAAAAATAAAAATAAACAATGTTAACACTTTTATTTTAAAAATTTTAAAAAGTTGTGGAAAAGTCCTTTCCAAGGTCAAAGTTCAGAGGAGGACTTGTTGTTACATGGGTGAGTACCATGTTGTTTGTTTGTATAATTTACACATCACATTGTTTAGATTTTTGAAAATATTTGTAAAGTTAAGGATGCTACTTTTAGACTTTTTTTGCTAGTGCAGATCCATGAGACTGAGTTCTTTATTTTGTAAGCTTGTGTTGTGTTGGTTTTGACCTTTTTGGGTCATGTAGCAATAATACTCTAAAAAGAGAAACAACAGCATCTAATAAGAATGTGTGCAACGGATGAGGAAAATGCATTTTAAAATGTCACAACATAACACTTACACTACACAATAAAAACGTGGTGTATTTATGGATGCATCTACAGATGCAAATGTAAAAGTGCATAATGACCTGACCTATTGCAGATCATTACACTGACCTACGTGGTTGGCAAGAAGCAGAGATGTCAAGCCGTATCATGTTGGCTGCATTGGGCTTTCAGCACATGTTTAGTATTCTTCATGTGTGCAGTTCTTTATTAGCTTTTAAAGAAAATAAATGTTGAGGATGCTAAAAATGCTCTCTCTTATTCCCAGTGTGGGTTGTATTGCATTGGTTCCATTATCAAGTGTTCATTCAGCACACTAAAAGAAGCTGTTTAATATTGTCTGCATTACATGTCGACTTATCCATATTGTAACCCCAAGGCATTGCCTGCAAAATGATTCCTCTGAGTCGAAGTATGCCTTAAATGCAAGATTATTTCAGTCTGCATTTCTGTACTGATTGTACAAGTTATTATACGAGAAAAGCACATTCAGCAGTCCATACAAGCAAACGGCCCTGTACACTGTTCCAATTACAAACTGTTTTGCTCCGAGTATTTCTTTCTCTTTAGTGCATTATGAGGCCTTTAAAACTAGTTATGGTTGCAAGATGTATTACTATTTCAAATACAAGTAATATGAATCTAATGACCAGTAATGAGAGACTGGTTTGCTATTACACAAAGGGGCCAGAGACTTGCTAATAAAGCATGCGGACTGCTTCAGGGAACATGTGCACTGACCAAGATGTACATTAGAGCCGTAGATGTCTCAAAGGCCTGAGGCTAAATTGAAATGTAAAACCCCAAACCAAACTTAACTTAGGGCTATATATTCTCTTCATGATGTGCCACTATTTGTGCAGATTGCTGGTGGTTATGATGTAATTTTTTTCTCTTTTAGAGCTGTGCATTCTGCAGTGGTCTTTATTATGTTTTCGCCCTAGATAAACAAATAATAAAAAAGAGTGGGACAAAAATTCTGAGAATATTGCATAGCAACAATCCAGCAAGAGTCCAACTCATTTAAATCAATAAATAGCGCAGGACCTTTGTGGATATTATTATTTCTTTCTGTAACATTGTAATATCTCACTTTAAGTTATTCTCAGTTTCCTAAAGATGAGCCCTTTGGTGTCAATCATTTACATGCCTTTACACTATCTTCATTGATTTTCAAGTGGCCAATAGTCCTTCAGAGGAGCAAGCAGTATAAACCAGAATTAAAAAAAGATCTAATTGATATTATTGAGTGTGTATGATAATAATAATAGTATTTATTTGAGACTTAAACTGCTCTGCGACAATCAGTCTATATGTTTTCATAAGCTATTGGAGGTGTGCAGGAATATGATAAACGTACACAACCGTTTAAAAGATTGGGGTACAGTAAACAATTTTTACTGACAATTCACCACAAGGCTGTGTGTCCACCAAAGTATTTTTCCACTCGCCTGGCTTCAGGCCGTGTGTCCACCAAACTCGTGATTTTCCACGCGCCTGGCATATGTTTTCAATTGTTTTCAATAGGAGCGCCGCGTTTTTAACGCCATGAGCATTCCGAGGCACTGAGCGTTTTTTCATGCTGAAAGCGCCCAGCGTTTTTACTGGTTGCTGGGAGTTGAAAAATGTTCAACTTTGGATAAAACGCAGCGCTCATCACTGTCACTTTTTACCCAGCCGTCCAATCACAGTGGAGGAGGTTCGGGACTAATACCACACCGACCAACTGTCACAACATTCAAACTGCTGCAGATATTCTGTATCATAGCAATGAAACATCTCAACGAAAAAAGCTGCGCTGCCAAAACGCTCTCAAGCGCCCAAAGCACGGCGTCCTCAGGCAGAGGTCTAGCGTTTTCAGCTGGCTAAAAACGCTTTGGTGGACACACGGCCTTACGGTTTCAATTGTTTTCAATGGGAGCGCTGCGTTTTATTTTTATTTTTTTTCACTCTGAAGCGCCCAGCGTTTTTTACTGGTCGCCGAGAGTTGAAAAATGTTCAACTTTGGATAAAATGCAGCACTCATCACTGTCACTTCATACCCAGCCGTCCAATTTTCAGCTGGCTAAAACGCTTTGGTGGACACACCGCTTTTTGTTCATTTATGTTGTTGTACAGAAAGAATGTTGTGACAGTTGGTCAGTGTGGTTTAGTCCCGCCCCTCCTTCACTGTGATTGGACGGCTGGGTAAAAAGTAACAGTGATGAGCGTTGCGATTTATGCCAAAGTTGAACTCCCGACGACCAGTAAAAGCGCTGGGCGCTTCAGCGTGAAAAAAACGCTCAATGCCTGTTTATGCTCATGGCGTTTTAAAAATGCGACAGCTCCCATTGGAAACAATTGAAAACATATGCCAGGCGCGTGGAAAAACGCTTTGGTAAACACACACGGCCTAAGTGACAGTAAACACTAACACAGTTACAAATATACAGTACATTGTTTAAACTTTCTATTCATCAAAGAATCCTGAAAAAAAAGTCCACATGAGCATATTAGAAAGATTTCAGAAGGATCAAGTGATAAGGGGGTTATATGCGCAACAAATTTCCATTTTCTGAAAAACGGGTTGCATTATTTCCAGTTCAGGTGTTTTGTATGTGCTTCCTTAAATACAAAGTTGTTTAACATAAGATGCTTTCAAAGGTGCTGCCAAAAATAAGCATAACCAGTGTCCATTGCATATGAAGATTTATATCTAAACGTTTTTTTATTTTATTTTCTCACTAACATTTGGATATTAAAACTGTTAAGTTAAATGGCGACAATGAAATTACCTTAAGTCCACACTCTAAAAAATGCTGATCAAACCAAATTTGGGTCAAATATGGACAAAACCCAAATGTTGGGTTAAAAATGCAATAAAGAATACAGTTGAAAGTGAAAGTTGAAGTTCGGTTAAAGTTTGAAATTAAATTTTCAAACCAACATTTGGGTTTGTCCATATTTTACCAAAATTTGGGTTAAAACAACCAATGGAAGCCGCAAATCCGAAAGGTTGTCTGCAAAGCCGAAAGGTTGGTGGTTCAATCCCGGTTCCACCTGACCAAGTGTCGAGGTGTCCATGAGCAAGACACCTAACCCCAGCTGTTCCCGAATGTGAGGCAATATGTAAAGCGCTTTGGTGGCCATTATAGGTCTATGAAAGCGCCATAGCAATGCTCAACTTCCGCTGGAATTGTCAGATAACCGTCCGTAGCTTTTCGCAAGAGTTAAATTTTTTTAACGCATCCGATGACCAACGGGCATGATTTTCTTCGCACCGCACGCGTCGGGCCCATTTCGGACGCATGCGGTCTGCGAATCTCCATTGGAAATGAATGACTTCCGGTCGTTTCGGAGCCGTATCGAAGCTGATTTCAACTGCCAGTGTGAAGGTGGCGTTACTGCTGGTACTTAGCCAGTTGCCTTATGACGTTGCTTTTCTCAAGCAGTCACCACATGTATAAAAATAGAAATAGCAGAGAGAGAAATGTAGATTTACTCTTTCCTATAGCATTATGTGGCAGTTCTTTCCTCTGTAGCAAACACACAGTGAGGCCCTGGCTGTAACCTGTAGTTCCTGTTTCCCAGGGTTAATTAAGCTGTCTGGTGCTCTGTGCCTGGATGAGTGTGGTAAGACGGCAAGAAGCCCCTTTAGCTTTGTGTCAACCCTGCTGTCCACATGGCCAGCCCCTGCCTCTGTGCGACTGATCGATCTTAGGGTCAGGTAGACAGAGAGAGCAAGCGGAAGAAAGAGGAGGAGGACAGAGTCAGACCCAGGGGAGTTCTGTCTGAAAGCGTGTGCACATGCTTCTATGCTGCTTTGACATGGTGTCCCCAGACATGTGCACTCTTCTTTTGCCCTGCAGGACAACCAATTAGAACCACACACTGCTGGATGTGAAGGAAAGCAGCAGCAATGCCATCACTGACTTTCTGACACCTTTCGCTGTATTTGGTCTGTGAAATTTAGGTTTGCAAGTGTATACTTGGCATCTGCAAACATGTTTTATTTTATACTCTCTTTAAAATCTGTTAATCTTAAACTTGGCATGAAACGGAAATTGCCTTTAGTCTGCCAAATAGTCTTTTCTTAGCTATTGTGACGTATACCCGCGTGAAACGGCTTTCTCGAATATAGAGGAAATGTAGGGAGGGACTTGATTTTATTCATTGGTATTGTGATCGTTGTGATTTGTTATTGCTGCAAGTAATCTCATGTAAGTGACATCATCTAGACAAGAGATGTCATTGCAAGAGGGAGGGGAGGTTATTTTGATTAGAAATTATGAGGAAAGGTTGCTTTTGCCAAGACATGTTCCTGAATCGACATTTTGTTGATTCTGAACCAACATTCTTGTCCTAAAATGTAGTCTTAACCCATCTTCCTACCTCGAAACCTAACCCTAACATACTATCCCTAAATTCATACGGAAATGATGGGTGATTTATACTAATGTAGAAGCATGAGATCAACAAAGATGTTAATTCAAGAACGTACTTTGTGAATCATGTTCTCCTATGAGGCGAACGAAAAATACATTTTGATGTCATGGTTACTTACTTAATCATCTACGGTGGCCAAGAGAGCTCAACTCTCAATGAAGAGTTTTCTTTCATTTCTGCACATTTCTGTATTTGGCTGAATGGCGAGTTTGCAGTGAGTTTGATTGCGAGTATTTGGTCATGTTGTGAGTATTTGCAGTGTGTTTCTGTATTTGATTGTGTTGTATGTGTTTGCAGCACATTTCTGTCTTTGGTTGGGTTGAGAGAATTTGCAGCACATTTTTGTATTTGTCTGCGCCTGCGTCGTCAGTATTTGCAGTGAGTTTCTGTAATTAATTGTGTTTCTGTATTTGATTTTGTTGTGAGTATTTGGATTGTGTTTCTGTATTTGGCTGCATTGCAAGTATTTGCAGTGTGTTTCTGTTTTTGTATTTGATTGTATTGTGAGTATTTGCAATGCATTTTTGTATTTGGTTGTATTGTGAGTATTTGCAATGCGTTTGGTTGTGAGTATTTGCAATGCGTTTCTGTATTTGGCTGTGTTGTGAGTTTTTGCGGTGTGTTTCTGTATGGTTGTTTTCAAGTTGATTAAGATGTTTTCTTTATTTGCTGGTGTTTTTTTCTATTTTTATGTGTTTTCTTCAGTTGCAGTGCGCTCGGTCACTGCAATCTACTACGCTGTCACTCAGTGAAAAGATACAGTCATGGGTCTGTCTGTGGCATGTTTATTTTTTTATAATTTCATGTACCTTTTGATGAGGCAGTTCTCATTGCATTCTTTTTTTTACTCCACTGAACATTTCTCAGTATGCTTGCTTTCAAATGTTAAATTCTGTATAGGCACAAACCTTAAAGTCTTGGCTGCGAAAAATCTATATAATATTTTCATTGTTATTGCCCAAAAACAAAGCTATACCTCATTAAAGCACATTGATCTGAGCATAAAAATTTGGCATGAAAAAGCTTATATTTAATGATTCATTTTATTTAATTAATTATTTTTGTAAGAATCCCAACTCAATTCAATAAACTTTAAAACAGCTATCTAAACATTGTTTTGACCAAGGGAAATTGTAATTTATAAACTGTACAAAATTACATCTAAAAGCATGTGACCTGACATTGATTAGACTACATCTGTACGGTAGTCTGCTTATGTTAAGTATATTGTGGATATCGAGAGAGTTTTTACAAAGGCTATCTTCCCTATTATTCAGTTGATTTTAAAAGCTCTGCACTAATTTATGCTACGAAAACAAGTGGAATAGAATCTTCTGAACTCTGATAGGTTCAATAGGCAAGAAGAAAATTAAATGGCATCACTAAACCCGGCTTCACTTACTCTTTTTAAAAGATCGTGCTTGTTTGATGGTACAAGCAGTGCTGCTATATTAATGGAAGGTCAGTGTGGTGTGGTTTATTTAGCTGATTTGACCTCTTGTGTGAGCCTTTTGGGTTTGCTCTTCTTCCTTCCATGTCTCCCCTCTATAGCTCTCTCAGCCTGACCACAAGTGTCTTCTCTCATCCTGCTCACATCTCACAATTAAGCCATATCAACAACTTGTATCTTGCAGATCTGTGACCTTTATGTCCATACTTGGTCTTCAACTAAAGGGTATAAGTTTCTTTTGCTTATATAGCATAGGCCTGGCTTTGTCTCTAACTAGCACTGTCTCCACTGTTGTAGACAGTAAACAGGGTATTTGATGTATCAAAAACATTTCAGCAGTAAGGATTCACAGGTCACATTATGATTTTCATGTTGAGTAAAGGGAGTTAGAAGGCACAAAACACAAGATATGTCTTTATAAAACTATAAAATTTGCATAATTTTTATTAATTTTATTTTATTAAGCTAATTTTTGAAAAGCCATTATTTCACAAACTTTAACAGGATATGTTCTCAATGGGTGCTTACTCGTCAAGTCAGCATTTCAGATTTTTTGCATGACTGATGCTGAATTGACAATTCAGCATCCAGAACTGAAACTGTTTAATATATGCTTATGCTATAAAAAGATCAGTTGTTTAATAAGTGAGGTAATTTCTAATTGTCTGATTTGAATGTACAATAACTGATGACCTGTTAAGCATTATATAATGCTTTTTCAATATTTTTTTATGGATAAAAAGTAAACAAACAAACTAAAAAAGTACTGACCCTGAAACATTTGACCGGAAATGTATACTTGTACAAAATCAAGAATTAAAGGTGCACATTGTTTCTTATGTATCATGTTGGTAAAATACCTCAAAATAATTTACGAAAATGCAATCAAATCTACAGTTCTGATTGCAGTGACTACATTTGAGTCGATATTTATAGTAGCCCAAATCTCTCAGTTGAATGACAGTAGAAAGGAATTCGGTTTATCCAGCTGTACACTTTGGGGAACCTTAACAAGCATTGAGAATTATGCTGAATTATTCACCTGTGTGCCAATTACAATAATATTGTTTACTTAACACTAACTTTTCCTTTTATGTTTTGCCTTAATAACAGTGGTCTTAACAGTCCCTTAAGTGCTCGCTTAGGTTTGCTTAATTATGATGCCTATTATCATCCATGTATCCACCCACAGCTCATCAGCTTTCTTTGCTTTCTGTCTCCGCCTATGAAGGCCGCTCCTCAAGGATAAACACACAACATGCTTTCACAAAAAACGATTGAACATTTACTCGCTATGAATTCATTGGAGTATGGTTACACAGTGTAGAAAATATTCATTTGAAGTTTTATGATAAAATCAATGCTGTATTGCATGGCTGTTAAGGTCCGTATGTGAAGAAACAGCCTGACCTACTGCACTGGGCATTCATTTAGCTATTTTAACTGCCTCTCAGTACATCAGATCATACAAAAGGCATTAGCGAGCATTAGACTGTGTGTGGTTCAGTTGTGAACCTCATAAGTTAACAGTCCTTTTTAATTTGGTCTCCAGTGGGTTGTTAAGAGCAGGGAATGACTATGAGAAACACAGAAACCCTTGGGCTATAATAATTCCCCTCTTTTTCTATTTTTCTCTCTCTCTTCTCATGCTCTTGCCCTCCATTTACTTCTCTTCTAGCCCTTGTTCAACCGTGCATCAAATGTAAAATACTCCAGTTATCTTCTCCTATTTTTTTTCCTTTCTCTCTCTCTCTCTTTTAATTGAAGCACAATGTTTATAGTATTTAAGGTCTTAGAAACAGGTTGTACAGATGAAGATTTTCCATTAAAAATCCATGAAAAATAGGATTTCCATTTCTCCTCGAATTCGTCAGATGAATTTATTCAGATTAGCTTAATATATCTCTATAAGCTGCCTACATCATAATAATCATAGGGTATGTTGCATCTGTATACCTGAGCAGATGAGAGAAAGGGAAGAAATCAGTTTTGTATTCATGACAGTTTCTCTGCACCGAAAAATCAATCTCAATCAAAGCAGCTACAGAGTTTATCATAAATTATCATGAAAAGGGTTTCCACTGAGTAGATGCTTAATTACAATCTCATTTGAATAATTTTGCATATTAATGAGTGCCGAATGAAAATCGTTTTTGGAGTTCTTACTTGAGCCTGGGAACCCACGGTGATAATCGCAGACCTTTAAAATGAATGTGATCTTATTACCGCACCAAATCCAGCCATTTCTCTCAGCACACAGTTGTGTTATATCTTGATTAATGGACTTGTGTCTTTGACATTAATAAACTATAACCGAATTAGAAAGACTTCATTAGTTTCAGCTTAGACCACATGTTTAGCCGCATCATGAATTAAACCGCAGTGATATCTGCACCTTGTAGCATTTTGGGTGGTTGATGAAAGTTTTCTCTGCCATTAGGACTTTCAGACAGGTGGAAGTTAATTAGCAAGTTGCTGGTGAAATCAGTTAAAGAATTGTTCACCCAAAAATGTTAATTCTGTCATGTTTACTCACCCTCATGTCATTGCCATTGTATGAACTTTTTTCTTCTTCTGTGGAGCACAAAAGATTATATACTAAAGAAATGTTGGTAACAAAACAACAAAATGGCTTTGGCGACCTCGACTTTCATTGAGACATTTGGTAACGCTTCCTTTTACAGTCCAGTTACCCATGTAAATACTATGTACTTATTTTAGTATCTACAATTACTGGGTAATAACTAGTACTAACCCTGAACTTACTTTATATTAGCCAGTACTTTCTAGGTAAGTACACTGTAAGTACTGTACTGTAAAAGGAAGCGTTACCAGACATTTCTCAACATATCTTCTGTTCCACTGAAGCAAGAAAGTCATAGAGGTTTAGAATGAGGGTGATTACATGATAACAGAATAATATAGGGTGAACTATTCCATAAACTTCAAAAATGTTTTATGGTTTATATTGTATAGCCATACACAAAAATGTTAACTGTTATAAAATAATCACTTATTACAACCTTCAAAAAAGTTCTTAAACGAAGAGGAAAAAAACAACAATTACTGCATGTTGCTTCCTCAAGAACAAACTCGCTCTCATCCACACATTCTGGACTTCTCAAGTCTTCAAACAAACTCTTTCACCACATTTCATGGCAGAGTAACGCAGGTTTGTGTGGATTGTGGAGAGCATGAAGGGTTGAAAAGTGATCCAACAGCAGAGACTAGTGGTGAGACGGGAGCTCTGTGAACGTTCCTTCAGACTCTCCGCTGTTCCTCTTTTATAGCCTTGACCTTTCCCACTGTTTGCTCAATGATCTAAGATACATTTATAACAGATTAGGCTGGAAGGCAGGAGGTCATTAGGGAGAAGTCTCCTACAATATACACAGAAAGTAAACTTTCTATATAATGAAAAACCAAGAGGGTCGTAATCCCTATATGAAAATTCTTTAATGGATTGTATTGACTTGCCGTTCTGTGAAGAGTTATAATTAGCATTTTTAATATGTTGGGTTAAACCTCTGTGTATTCACTTTCTGTGTGTTCATTAACATGTATATGCCTATAGAGATATTTCTGTTCAATGCATAAGACAATTTTTGAGTTTAAACAAAGTTCTAAAATTTCCATGTTTCTATGAACATTTTATTTCTGGAGATATCTCTCTTCTCTCTTTCTCTTGCTGTCGATCAATCGCTCTTAAGCAAACACAGGAGATAAAGTAAGGCTTTAATTAGAGATGTGTCATTAAAATATCCTCTCTTTCCAGAGATGGTGGGGGTTTTGCTTCTGGATGGTTGGGTGGGTATTAACAAGTTCATGGATCTTATTACTTTCTCCCTCCGTTGCATGCTGTCAGCTCCTAGGGATATGATATCCGATGGCTGGGCTCACATTTACAACAAGTTCATTACGAGCACGAACTGCCGCTCTTCTGCTTGGGCCCAGCTGGTTGGAGGGGTCTGTGTTTTAATTAGTGCTGAGGGTGTGCATATTAATTACAACATGAGTGATATTTACTGTACCTAAGGAACACAAGACCGGCTAAAGACACTGGCAGCCTCAGCTAATAAAGCCAGCCATGCTAATGAGCAAAAGGAACCATAAAAATAGACGGTGGAAAAATAATTCATAAAGTTTATTGATCTCGAAGTAAAGACGTTAAGCTCCGATTAAGGGCAACAAAAGGAAAGGCATCGCACTTTATGAAATGAATAAGCCGAGTGGAGAAATGTGAGCACGGAGACAGATTGTCATTAAGTAGGTCATGTGACACTTTCCTCCTGAGAACCGGCACATTCGTTCATGCGTGGAAAGAATAAAATAAAGGAGGGGAAATACAGGAGATTTAACATAAATCTGATAAACGTAAAATTGGTTGCGTTTTGATTTAAAAGACAATGTGATTAATGCACATTTCTCAAGTTGTTTTAGGTCTTATGCCGATTGGAAAAGGTTTCCGCATTCGATTCGTTGAAAGTTTGACTTCAGTAGAAACCATTGCAATTTTCTTAAAGAATTGACCACCCCTAATTGGAAAAAAAGTAAACCATATATTCAGGGTTTTCTGACCCACATGAAACACACACAAAGATATTTTTTTTTTATTTATTTATTTTTTGATCAATGTGATCTCATGAATATTTGTGTGTAGACAATCAAAAGTATGGGATGGGCGGATGTTGATATATCCTGGTTGCTTAAAGGAGAACACAATGAACCTTTGGTCTAATAAAACATCGGTACCTAGTTAACCGTTCTCTGAGATTTGTTTTCACGATAATCGAATGTACAGAGTTTTATCTCTAAAAACTGCTTAGCGTATAATGCTAGTACTGGGGGCATTAACTAAGTTAAAAGAAAATTGCAAGTTTATACCACTAACTAGGCTCAAAATAGTAATATAATGAGGGTCCATACATGCAAAACGAAGCAGGAACGTTGTAAGTGTACAGACCATTTAATAAGAAGATAATTTATAAAGACAGTACACTTCAAATATACGGACAGAAGCCATCTTAGAAAATGAAATGTTTTTTAATCAGACCAAAGGTTCATTTTGCGCCGGAGTTCTCCTTTAACTGCATGGTACTGTATGTTTACAGTTCTCAATTTGATATTAAATCTACTGATGAATATCCAACGCATTCTCATCCTTTAGCGTCATATAGAAGAGCCCGATCTCATGAAAATTCGTATTCTATAGCACGAATGTCATTTCTCATGGCATTTATATGCCAAAAACAAGTTTTAGCGTGTATATGGCACGCGTTTTCGCATGCATATGATGACGCACTTTTTGCCGTTTGAATACGCACGAACTCCCCACCCCCCTCCCCTGGAACCTAACCCAGGGTTTTTCAGTGCGCACCATATAAACGCAAAAAAAAAACACTTTTGGCCTATAAATGGTACGAGAAATGACATTTGTGGCATATAGATATGCATCTTCACTGAGACTGTGTTGTATAGAACGCTATATGACAAAACGGCACTATACTACGCACATGGTACCCTTTATCGTTTATATACTGTAACATGTGCCGTGATGGGTTGGTTTAGGTGTGGGGTAGGGTAGAGTAGTCTCATATTACGCTATAGGATTTATGATGCCTTGAGTTTGGGTGTTATATAAACGATAAAGGATACCATGTGCGTAGTATAGCACTGTTTTGTCATAAAGCACTCTATGTGACGCTAAAGGATGAGACGGGCTGGAATATCAGTATGGTGGCGCTGGGTCTGCTATCCCATCTGAGTTCTGTCCATGTCCAGTCAGGTTCCTTTCTGTCTGTTGGTGTGTAATTATGGCCCTGTACACAGTGGACTATGACCTCACAGTGTGCCAACCCTGTGCCAAGATGGTTCCATATGTCCTTCACACAACAAGGCCTGTAATGTGGGAGGTCTGGCTCTTATCCAAGACCATCAAGGTGTCTAGACAGGTATATGCTGAGTAGTCATGAAATCTGCCAACATGTGTTAATGAATGTACGACTGAAGCTGACCGCAGTTGTCTGTATCGAATTGGATGATAGCCCTTTAGCCGGCTATTAGCGATTTCCACTGTCCGCGCATTCACCCGGCCGACCAAATCCCTGATTATTCGGGAGATGGCTTCTTGATGGTTAATACGGTTCTATTTACTGAGTCGAATCCACCGTTCACACCAGATCACAAGTTCGCTTGCGCGTGCGTGAAACCTAAGGGCTGAGTACGTCGCAGGTCGCATAAAAGGCATCTGAAACAGATGCCATGTTAAATGGCTGCTGTGTGAGAGTGCACATTATGCAGCGGGTGAAGTGGAATTGCGTTGGCAGCTCTCCAACTGAAGGTTGTGCGCTAGCACACACCGGGAGATGGAGACGAGATGGCGAAAAAAAAAACGAGTGAGAGAGTTAGAGATGGCTTCCACTGTAAGTCATGTCTGGTATCAAGGCAACACACTAAAACAGCAATTTGTTTCCCTTCATTCAATAAAGAGCTCATTCCTTTTCCAATCAATCACCTGGAGCAGAAAGATTGAAGTGGGAGAGGAACTCTGGCTGCAGGTCGCCTCTGGAGAGGCAGCGGTGCGAGGCAATCCTGAACTCTCTTCCTCCTGCAGAACAATAACCGCAGATCCTCTGAACCGACTCATTTTTCAGTTTTACCACTTTATATAAAGTGTAATCCAATTGTCGTATGGGGTATTGCTAGGTCTAGTGCTTTGATCAGAATTATTTGTGGGAATTCTGATTTGGAAATGTTAGTGTTTTTCAACAACTGTGGATGATATTTCTTTCTTTATTAGTTTCATATGTAAATGTTAAAAAAACATACAAATATCATAAGTCATATGCTCATCAGAGTTTCATCAAAATGTAAAGTAAACTGTGGTCTTGTAAACATGTCTCTAAAACATTATAGTCGCATCATTTACATACTTTCTTCTGTTGAACACAAAAGAAGACCTACTGAAGGATGTTAGTCCCCCTGTAGTCAATAATTGTATTCCTTAAAACTCATATGTGATCACCAAAACTAAATATCTAAACGTTTTTCCCTTAAAAAATTCTTCATGCCTTAAAATAGCTTGAATGTAACACACTTGCCTCATTATAAGCGGTTCTATGAATATGCAAATTACCCAGCCTCCACTCACTGACACAGCTCAGCGATCAACTATAGACGAAAACATGTTAACGTGATCGGTTACAAGGTAGTTTGTGATGTCAGAAACATCAGCGATTTTAAATCACGTTTCCGAGACCGTCTTTGGTTTACAGCAGTTTTAAAGAGAAAAACAGCAATGGTGTTGACTTGTGATTTGATGTCTGGTTTGTTCTATAGCATATTAAAAACACCACATATGGTGCTTTTCACTGCATGGTACGGTTCGGTACGGCATGCTTTGGCGCTTTTTCCACTGCATGGTACGCGCTACGGCTCGGTTCGGCTCACTGCATGGTGCATTTCCACTGCATGGTACGCGTACAGCTCGCTTCGGCTCGCTTCTAAATGGTACCTGGTCTGTTGAGGTTCCAGAGCCTGACCGTAGCCGGTACTAAAATGTGACGTGAAACACAGCTGATCACTGATTGGCCGAACAGAATCGTCACTACTAGCGTCATTGTATTTGCGACATGAGAAACCAAACCCGCTAGATTTAAATAGCCAGTAACAGCCACTGCTGCAGCGACTGCTTTTAAACTAATCCCACCCACTTTATTGCAGTGGGAAAGCAACCAGAGCTAAAGCTGAACTGAGCCGTGTCGAGCTGAGTTGTACCACGCAGTGGAAAAGCAATGCAAGACGAACCATACTGAGCCGTACCGAGCCGTACCAGCAGTGGAAAAGTGCCAATAAACATCATTAAAAGTTTGATCTTTACCATAGGGGGACTTAATAGTGAACTCTAACCATTGACTATAGTATGGACAGACAAAAAAAAAAGTTTGGATTGGCATGAAGATGAGAAAATGATTGCAGAAATAAAATTTTTGGTAATTTTTTTCTTTACTGGTGAAAGTGTACTTATTGCGAACCTCTCATTGCGCAACGCCGCATCTTCAAAATCCAATCAACAACTGATAGATAAGAACCCTAAAGTTCTTCTTTTCGATAATCCTGTATCAGATGTACATCACAATAAGAAAGAAAGTATCTGTCGCACTCACTACTTCTGTTTGATCGAGACTTTAAGGTTAAGAGAGAAAATATCATTAACTGAGCATAAAAACACAAAGTCGTCATCATGACAGAAACATCTTGTATTGTGAGTCTGATTATTAAATGCTTTGTTTGTCATGCAAGAGAGTGAAACCAAATGGCATCTCCTCCTCTCTCACCCTTGGACACACATCATCTCCATCTTCCTTTTCTTCTATCATTCCATCTCTCTCTCCTTTCCCTCTCGGTCTCGGTCTCATCCTCTCTCTTGCCATTTCAGAGATAGGGCTATTTCCAGCCCTGGTGTTGACAGGGCAATTAGTCTGAGCACCAGATCTCTAAACTCCCAGCAACTCTATCATTCTGCAGCACGTCAATTCATCAGCTGATATGCTATTAAAAAGAAAGCCGGTGCTATAAAACTGGACAATGAGGTCCTGAACTTGGCTGTTTGGAAATGCAGACGTATCACTCTGACAAATTTGTTTTTTTGCAACGGGTAACCAGTCCAGGCCTGGCGTGGCCTGTCTGTTAGCCCCAGAGTCTGTGTTTCTCCCTTGACTTGGAGGCACGAGGCCGTTGTCCTTGTCAGAACACCCACCGTCTCCGCCGCAGCCTCGCTCCGGTCCTCCTCCAAAGATTTCATCAATCCAGCCCCGTGAGAGCTCCCCAATCCGCACCCACCACCATGGAGACTTTAGAGCATGACAGAAAGAGTGCGCATTAGCAAGTACGACCTATAAAAGTGTGTCAGAGCGCTCTTCAGTGTATTGTTTGTTGTTTGTTTGTTCTTCTTTCAAACGAATCGTTCGAATTCAAGCTGGGGAGGGGTTTCTGCGTGGGGATGGTCCCTCCCGCCTACACTTTTCTTTCTTGTTATGCCTCCATCCATCTCTCTATCTCTCTTCAATCAAAACTCCAGACTTTCCCCCTCATCATCCCCTTTGTTTCTATCTTTTGTCTAATTTTGCCTCTCCCTTGACATATTTCTTCCTTTTCCGTCTCATCCAGCTTCACTTTCATTCATCTACCTCTCTCCCTCTTCTTTTTTTCTCTCTCTCTCTTCATCCCTTTTTCCCTCTCCTCCTCCTCTCTCTTCCCTCAGCGTTCCGAACCGTTCATTATCCTAATTAAATCCAGCAGCTGAACATCCTCTTATCTGTAGGTGAGGAGAGAGGCCATGATGCAATAGGGCTGATTTGCATATCCAAAGTTAATTAGTGTGGAGGAGCAGGTGTACAGTAATAATAATCATCACACATGACAGTCACCTGTGCCCGCTTTGCTCTGCCCTTCCGAGATGTGCCCCCTCCCTCCACTGTCCCATATCCCCCATCATCTCACCCCTACGTTGATGGAATTCACTCTCTTCCTCTCTTAATCTCTCACCATCTCTCCCTGTCTCTGTTTTTCTTTTCTTTTTCTAAAACCCCGCACACATGCTTTTTTTTCTTTTTCAAACGCTTCTCTTTTCAGATTTATTCCACACACACCCCGTTTTATTTCTTACAGGAGTTGTTGCTTCTGTTTTTGTGTGTGTTGGCTTTTCATTTTTGTCTTTTTTTCCTTCCCATCAGCTCATGGCATCTGGTTAGTCTTTGATGACTCTGTTTCTCTTGACTCCATTTTCTTTTCAAGAGCTCTGGTGATTTTCAGCTGCCCTTATAGCTAAACATGCATATTGATAAACAGCGGTTATTGACTTTAATGTAAATGACGTTAAAATGTATTTATCATCATGTCATATTCATTCTTTTTGTCCATTTTACTCTGGAATTGCATTTAATTTTAGTCAATAATGTGCAAAAATTACTACTGTTTTATTACTGTGTGCATTGCTCAGCTGCATTTATTTAGAAATATTTTAGACTTTGGTATACCTTTTCTATTTAAATATATTTTAATACATTTGCACTGTAAAAATTAATGCGCTTTATCTAATCAAAAAAATTGTGGCAGCAGATTACAAGCAATATTATTAATTAAATATAACAATAGAATTGAGTAATAATTAATTAAATTAATTCAGTAAAAGTCAACCATTTAAAAGAGTAAAACTTTTTTAGAAAGTATGTTTAAGTCACCATTATGGTGCTTAGCGTTTGTTCTAGGTTTGTTTTAAAATAAAGATAATATAAAATAATTATTCTTTGACGTCTGTACTGTTATTCAGATATTTTTGTTAAATTGTTTGGTGTAAACTTTACTCATTTCATAAGTATTACTCAATTCTGATTTATTCAATTTAATTAATAATACTGTTTGTGAATCTGTTGCCACAATTTTATTGATTAGATAAAGCATATTCATTTAGTGTATTTCTGTGATGGTAAAGCTGAAATTTCAGCATCAGTACGGCAGTTCTCAGTGGGATCCTTCAAAAAATCAGTTCGAATA
This sequence comes from Hybognathus amarus, assembly GCA_030378365.1. Taxonomy (NCBI): domain Eukaryota; kingdom Metazoa; phylum Chordata; class Actinopteri; order Cypriniformes; family Leuciscidae; genus Hybognathus; species Hybognathus amarus. The sequence goes on along the minus strand of JAQIUQ010005625.1, from coordinate 432,061 downwards.
TGCTTGCTGCTTAAGAAACATTTTATTATCAGTATTTTATTTCATAAAACAATTTCAAACTTTCAATTTGTGTAAATTTACCAGGTTTAAGACTTTAAATCTTTAAAATATATGCAGGGTTTAGTCTGAAACATTTGGAAGCAAGTACAATATACATGGGCATATTCTGTGTAAGTTATAAGAGATTTATAGTCTTATACTATAAAATATTAATTAAAATCAAACCCATATGAAAGATATTAGCATTTAAAATGCATCACATAAAGATTTGAGCTCCTAAAATTGCATATCATGACTATGCTGTTTTGTATTGTGTATTTTAATGTTTAGAGATTATGAATTTTCCATGTTTAAGAAACATGTTCTATGTTGCCATAACAACACACTGCACATAGGCTAATGCAATAACATATTCACAATTTTTAATGTTCTGTACTGAACATGTAACACAGTTCAAGTTCCCCAGTAAATTTCTTTGTGTTGGTACAAATATAAATAGCATAATAATGTTTATGTTGTGGCTATATGATTCATTTTGTACATGTATGTATGTCAGGGAACATAACCTGCTACAAAGTGGCTCAGTGCAGATTCAAATGCACCATTAGATCAGTTCTTCCAGTGTTATTTTTTTTTCTTGTCACATTTCTTTGCTTTAAAAGTGTTTTATCATTGGCATCTTATCGCAGATAAAAAAGCCTTTGTCAATGAACAGTTCCATCACACTAAACAAGGCAGAATAAAACTGAGCTTTCCCATTTTACATCCCTTCTCCTCAGCACACTCGCTCTCAGAGCTGTCAGTCTGTGTGATGAGGCTCTTTAGGTCCGGCCTGTTTCTTTTCATCCTTGTGTTGAAATGCCACTAATTGCTGTTGCTAATTCTGTATGGACATTTCACAGTGTTTCTGCTTCTCAGCCCAATGCGTGGTTCACACCTTCCGAGTGTCCAGGATAGTAGTGACGAGCCACAGATGGCGTGTGCGTGTGTGTGTGTGTCAGTCTTTGAGGTGTGCTTCACTGGGCATATTTAACACTGTCACCATCAGCACCATTTCAGAGCCACAAACTGATGTGGTTACCTAGATACTGCTCCCTTGGGATGCAAATTAAATTCTGTGAAGAGATGTTTTGTTATGGTTGTTTTCCACAACAGAAATATTCTTTCAGTCATCATTGGTGTTCATCCACCATTACCATTTTATATGTATTTACACCTACATTTCACAATTTGAAAGTGAGACTTTCAATTCTGTTCGGCCTTGTTTTTTTGTTTTTTTTTGCAATAATAATTTTGCTAATCACCGTTTTTCTCTTCTTTTTTACAGTACAAATTCCTTCCAACATTCTTAAAACAAAAGACGTTCACATATTTCTATAGAGACTGTGTGATTTCAATTTATATATATATATAATATCCAAATTGTTCTTGTTTTAAGCATAAATCTCAAATAATTTAATGAGGTTAATTGCTTTAAAAACTGTGCAGTGTCTAGATATTTTCTAGTTGAAAAAAAGATCAAAATACTGATTTATTTATTTATTTATTTATTTGGGAGTACCAGTTACCAAATAACATAGAGACACAGAAGATGAATGCGTTCCTCGGTATGCTGTCTGTTACGGCTTGCCTCTCAGTCACACAGGTGGAATAATTTGTCTGTGAGGAATCACACAAGCCACCAAAATAAACAAGGCCTGTCTCCTGTAATACATTATTTATCATTACAGTCAGTCTTGCTGCTCACATTCCCCTCTCATGTGCCTTTATGGATTATTTATGCTGTGTCAGTCACTTGCGTCATTTGCATCTTTTATATGATTTAGAGGCCTGAGTGTCTCTTTCATGTGGGCTGAGGGGTGGAGAGGTTGGCAGGAAGACCACAGATTGGGAAAAGTGGACCTGAGATGGACACGTGCGTGACAGGGTGACGAGGGGTTGGGTTTGGTGTCTTGTGGACCGGGTGGCTTGGATTATTATGAGTTTCGGAGCACAAGGGAAGGCCGCTGATGCCTTTGTGTCTGTTCTCTGTCACTTTTTGTTCATGTTTGGCTCGCTGGTGATTCATTGTGGTTACATCAACAGTGTTGTAAAATAATGACACAAGTGTACAAAATTACATATTTTCAAAATCACTTTGTTTTCTAGACAAGTATCCCCGGGGTGCTGCAAGAGGGTTTTAGGGGGCGTGTGGGAAAAATGTGAAAATAAGTAGGCTATTTTACTATTATTATTTATTTTAAGACTGTAAAAGTTAAATAAAAGCACTTTAAAATTTGATTGAATTGTAGTGAAATTCACATTATTTATTTTATAAATGCATGTCATTTGTTCATACGTTTCCTTTTTTCAGGTTTCTCTCTGTTGGCATATGCTGGATTATGGGGCCGTTTACATGATGGCAATTTGGGGGCCTGAAAATGCGAAATTTTGAAAACGGGTTTTAAAGTGCATGTTTTTTGAAAACGATACCATTATTGTCACTGTGTAAACTACAAAAACACGGTGATATGATGTGCATGCATATTACTTGTTCAGTCTATGCGTGTAGCTTTTCTTTACAAAGGGACTTTGCCAGCTACTGGGCTGGCAGCATAATTCTGCGCTTTTAATCGTTTTCATGGATTCTGTGTGAATGGGGATCATTTTGACATGATGAAAACATGTACATGAAAAACAGAAAAAAGGTCTCTATTTTAGAACATTGTTGTGTAAACATACCCTTAGTCAGGTTAAACCATGTCCCTTTCTTACAATTGACAAACTCTCATTTTGGCTCGATTTTAAAGGGATAGTTAACTTCGAAATTAATTTTTGATATGTTTCAGCTTACCTCAAGGGCATCCAAGATGTCAGGTGTCTTTTTTCCGCAGTATTTGAATTTTGATATTTTTTGGTTAAAACCGTTCTTGTCTGTCAGTCATATAATGGAGATTTATGGGGTCCTCCCTGGGTTCACCTCAAAAAGCATGCACAGAGAAGTCCAAATTAAACATGATTTAATGACTCATATCATTTTTATCTTCTGTAATCACAGTCATGTCCAAGTACTCTGAGGGCGAGGGCATGTACTATCTGCTCAAGTGCGTCGAAAGCCACGGAAAGTAATCTCTCCTGCGTGTACGGTCACTCATTGTTACACACAGATTTCAGAACTATTATCCTTCACTGCGAAGATCTAAACATATTTAGATACACATGAAATTGCAATGGAAGACAATTTGGATATATCAACAGACAACGTTGATTTTTTTTTTTATTTATTTTTTCGCAACCATGCAAGAGATCACTTCCGACGCCTTTCACCTGCCGCAAACCGAAGAGCCCGTGCCTTCAGATCACTTGGAAGTGGCTGTGATTACAAGAGGTAAAAACTATATAAATACTGTTCGTTTTCTCACACAAACTGCTCGTTTTGTGTCTTAGGCCATCAATGTGTACCTACATTTACGAGTCATTAAATCATCTTTAATTTGGACTTCTCGGTGCATGCACTTTGAGGTGGGCCCAGGGTGGACCCCATATACCTCCATTATATGACTGACAGACAAGAACCGTTTGACCTAAAAATATCAAAATTGAAACTGTGGAAACAAAGACACCTACATCTTGGATAATCCTTAAGGTAAGCTAAAACATATCAAAAATTAATTTCAAAGTGAACTTTCCCTTTAATCAGCAATGCATGGATAGAAGTAAGTCCTCGTCGTACTTTTTTCAGTAACCCGTTTTACTTGGATATTTCACAATAAGTAAAAAGACGTGCTGCTACTTCCGTTACAACATGACTTTAAATGGACTGAATTTAAAGCTTCTCTGAGCAGGTTTTAGTATGCTAACAGTGACTTTTAGTATGTTGAAGAGCAGCGTGTTAAGGACCATTGTTAAACACTTTTTTATACTGCATGCATTAGTATACTGGTATGCATGAGTTTTATCTTAAAATTCACAATAACCTTACGTCTGCTAAAGATTTCATTATGATTTATTATTGTAAGGTAATTGGCAAGGCGTTTTATATCATGTAGCATGGCACCCGCATTTGTCATCACGCATGTTTTCTGTTGTACTTCCTTACTGGCGACATATCCAGCAAATTAATCAAACATCCACACGTTAGCGTGCTTTGTGTTCTTTGTCTGCTCCTCTCGTAGTTGACTTTCTTTTTTTTTCTTACATCAGGCACCTTTTGAATGATAATATAGGTGGGGCTGTTGTCTTTCATGCTGTCGTCTGCTGTCCCGTCGCTGATGGAGATTGATGGAAAGACACTTGTTCTCCATGTCCTTGAGTTTATTAACAATTCTCCCCAGTGTGCTTTTGTCTTCATCGGCACCTCCTGCCAGCATGGCTTGGGCTCTTTTGGAAGAGGTGAGAGGAGATCGCTTGTCCGTTCTAGAGCTTTGAATGAAAGTGTGGAGGGCTTTGATATCATTAGCTCTCTGTTGACTCTGTGAGCTGGTGAGCGGCCAGTCTTCCAGCCAACGATGGAAATAAAGCTATTTACACAGCTGTTAAAGTAATGCTACCTCATACAGAGCCTCTCTATGGCTCGTGTCTGAATCTGGACGCCTCTAATTCTACTTTCCCACAGAGGATGCCCCCACGAGAGAGTACCAAGAACCGTTTCCCTTAATAACCATACATCCCCAGATCTCTCATTTGGCTCAGTCTAGAGGGAATGAACTGCCCTCGCCTCCTCAAACGAACACAATTCAAGGCTTCACGTTAAGTCCCCTGATCTCTAACATTTATCACACCTAAATGCTCTTTTGAGGTGCATTTAGATGAGAATGTAGGTCTGTTTCGAATAGGGATACTAAGGCTTTTTCACGTTAAAGCATTTTTCTACTGGATACTGTATGTTGTCCGTACATGTGGTTTGAATTAAAGTGTAAGCATAACGATGGTCAATGACACAAATGTTCATAATAAAGTTTTTAGAATTGAATTTGGATTCATTCAACTGTTTTTCAGAACCATGTGAGTCAACCACTGTAAAAATGTTTTTTTTTTGGTGAAGTAAATACTAGTGAAAAAAACAATGTAATTTACTTGAATTTAAAAAACGAAGTAAATTCCATATCAGTACTTAATTCAAGCGAGTAGAAACTGAAAGTGTAAATATCAACTCAAATAAAATTAAGTAAAGATTACTCAACTTTTTTGATACTGGGGTTCCCATCATGCACTGGACCTTGAATAATTAATGAGGCTCATTTTTCACTGGTTTCCAGCTGTATTTACACTGTTTTATCATTGATTTTTGTTGTCAGTATTAGTAACTTGCCATTTTGTGACATTTCGAGTAGTTTTTTGCTCAAAATAACACAGAAGTTACCGCCATTGTATTTATATGAGGTGTTTGTTTTACATGATTTTAACATCTGACATGATGTAATATAAATTACTTAGATTATCTAAGTAAAGCACATACTATAAATGACTAATAAAATTCAAGATTATTGTTTTTGTGAAATGTAATACAAAGGCAAAGGAAATTGATATTAATCAACCTTTTACTAGCCAAGTTAAAATTACTTATTTTTTGTAAAGTTTACTGTAATTCCATATTCCAAGTAAATTTAACTTAAAGATTTCCAATTAAAGCTACTGATGAATATATTTAGGTTTTTACTTGGCAAATCTTTGTACATTTACTAGCATTTTCTGAGTGAGATAGTTTTGCAAGCATTTTTCAAGTAAATCATACTCCAAATTTTTTACAGTAAAAAATGCTGTGTTGTTTCAACCCAACTTTGGGTCAAATGGACAAATTATTATTTTTTTTTATTACACTTTTAACCCAACATTTGGGTTTGTCCATATTTGACCCAAATTTGGGTTGAAACAACCCAGCATTTTTTAGAGTGTGTAAAGTTTCAATTTAGTGACTCTTAAAAGTCGTTTAGCCATCTAGTAAAAAGTAATTTGTACATCTTGAGTACATATGAGTGTATACAACTAAATTATTATTTAAAAAAGTAAATATTTCAAGATTTAAAAAAAAGTATTCAGTTATTCATTGAATCAGTAATTAATCAATTATTCATTGAATCAGTAATTCATTAATTACACGTAATTTACTCAGTCATGAGTTCTGCAAGGATCCAATTATTTATTCACTTTATTTATTTATTTATTTAGCTGACTCTATATTTTTTTCACTTTATTTTTATACCAACAAAAAACTAAATGAGTTTTAATCCAGAAATTAAAACTTGCTCATTAAGTGGTATGCTTGTCATTGTATGAATTTATTCTATTTCGAATTATTTTTTTAATAGATTAATACAAAAAATCAAAGCCATATCATTGACCCTTGAATTACAGAGAATTACAAATGAGGCTAAAGTTCTGAATTGTCATTATAGCTGAGCTTGTCAGACATGTCTGTGAGAGTCATTCTCTACCACGTTGTGCCCAAGTAACCTCATCCACCCAAACTGGCACTGTCACACTGTGCAGATAAGTAGCTCTCTCTTTGCGTAATGGGAATCAGGAGATGACAGGAAGAAGGATTGACATGAGCAAACAACGGCAAAAAGAAACGACAACAACAGACCGTGTCTAATTCCTTCTGTTACTTCCTTTTATAGCGGAATAAACAGGGCCATCTCGTAAATTCCTCCTGAAAAGTATTATTGCTGACAGGTCTGACCTCGGCAAGCCTGCAATGTTTACCCATAACTCACAATTAACAGAGACATTAGAGAGTTCTCCTGAGGATTGCCAGCTTTATTTCTCTCTAACTGGGCAGCACTAAATCTGGAAGAGATCCCAGTTCTGCCATTTACCATCGAAGGGCGGATTCCACACCGGAGAGAAGGGGCTCCACAGACTGAACACACTTCTGAGCTTTGGGGCTGTTATGGATATGGCGGCGGTAATTATTCAGGCCTTGTTATTGCCCAGAACACCACACCTGCGTCCAGCTCACCGCCTGTTATTAGAATATCAAAAAGGCCATGGAAGAAAAATGTCTTGCACAATCAGAGCTAAATGTGGACTGGGATATTATGTGTTGTTTTTTTTTCCCCACACTTAACCCTCCCAAACTTTTTCTGAACAACTCTGAAGAAATCACAGCACCATTTATGGTTTGTTTTAACACATGCATTGAAACGGGCAAAGTCTCTTTCGTTTTACTTGGGCGATAAACGTGCACCTGCTCAAAGACGTGTCAAGTCCAATCAAACGCCAGCGGGATAGATCCTCCGACATTTTTTACTACGCTTTATGGCTAATTTCCAATTTATTGCTGTCAGCCTGTCATAGCCGGAGACATTCAAGTATTTATTTATTTCATCATTTCATCTCATGATTTTATTAGATCAGTAACAATTGTGGTGTTTTAGAAGCAAACAGGACACAGGCAACCCGAAGACTGAACTGAATTAATGAAGGCTCCATCAACCGATAATCTGTTTTACCACTTGCCCGCCGTCGAATATCAATGAGACAGGGCCGTTTGCTGCTCTTAATGGACTAATCTTTTATGTCTGAGTGTAGTTTATCCCAAATCATCCATGAGAAACGTTGTCAGCGCGAGGGTCTGCTTGTCAAAACACTACGCTGCCGTGGCCTCAGGACAGGAAAGTTTCCATGTAATTAAACACAGCATATGACAGAGGCAAGGTCTCATTGCTCACTGCACATCAGACGTACCAGTGATAGTTGAACATTTGCATGTTGTCAAGCATCTTCTGCCTATTTTGGTTTCATTTTCAGAGCGGAAACAAAAAGAAGCCGACGCGCGAAGATATTTCTGTATGTTTACGCCGTGCTCATTGTTCGTATTCCGCACACACATGCACGTTCATATGCGTGCCCATCTGCGCTCAAATTGAACACTAATGGAATGTTGTCATGTACTATTGCTGTTATTGTCATTGGGAGATAACGGAAAAATGTTTGTGGTACCTTAATGGTCAATTACAAGCCTGGTCCAATGGAGATGGTGCTGGGGTCCCACCAGAGACAAGATAAAGGGCCTAGATGAGCTCGGAGGCCTCCATCAGGAGTGGGTCATTGCTTATAAACTTGTGAGTCAAAATTTGGATCATTTCCCAGCTTCTCCCTGCTCGACTGCTACAGATGAGGTTCTTTTTTCTGTCCGCATTGATGAGAAGCCCTGTGGCGTACCTCTGTTGATTGGAAAGCACACGTTAATTTAACGAAGCTCATATATCAAGATCACAGGAGGCCTTTTCTTTATCTCTTTATGCCACTTTTTCTCCCTTCAGTTCTCAGTTTTCCTCTGCTCAATTTATGACTTAGGTTGAATTAGGATTTATAGTGTATGCTTCAGGGATTACATTTACCATTCTATTTTGCCCAAAGAGACTCCAAAAAGCATTTGGACACTTACGCTCCACTTAAAAATGAATGTCATTGTGTTGCATTGCAATATATTTATTTTGATATACACAAGCACTACAGACTTCTTTTTAAAGGTGCCCTAGAATGTTTTTTTTTAATTATTTTATAATGTTAGTATGTTTTTTAGTTAAAAAAGGTAATTTAGAAATAAAAGGCATTTTTCCTAGCCTTATTTTAGCCTCTGCTTCGAACACTCTGATTGAAGGGGCGTGTCTGCTGTGTGTAACCGGCCTCTGCTGTGATTGGCTGGCATGCTTGCATATGAAATAGCTATGTATTACATGTGAAACTTCTCGAATAATTTTACTACAGCTATTATAGGTTTTACTATTCCAGCTATCGAGATTAACGAATCGTGAGATGTTTTTGAAGTATTTAGATCTATTCCCATCACATAAAGTGTTGCTGTGATGAGCATTGAGCAAGCAAAGGACAGTGAGTGTGTCAATTGTGAGAATGAAGATCTTATCATTGTAATGCAGTCTCTCTACTCGCTAATGCAGCAGACACGATGGTGTAAATACAGTTAGAGCTTAGTTGTGCAGTGTAACGTGCGTCATTGAATTCATAACGAGTTTGGCAAGTGTTTAGATGAACTCAGGCTGTGATTGTTCTTTGATCACTTTCTTTCTGTATATAATTCACAATTTAAGTTTTTTTTTCATCCTACTAAAAGAAACAATGTGAAGTTGATTTTTAATCACTGGCCTGACTTACTGATGCAAAAACAGTATTAAATGATTTTAAAGTGAAAGATTACCTGTCTGAACTTGAACAACGAGGCCAGCTCTTGGCAAGTTGAGGAAACAGTCGTCGGTGAAATGTTTGAAATTTTCCAGAGAAAATAAAGTTAATCCATTGTTTCTTCAGAGGCTCTGGACGAAGAAACTAAAATATACTTTTGTGTTGATGTCTACATCCGAACACTGATCAACTGCCATGCTTCGGCTGCGCCGTATGCATGCCGTCTCGTCTGTCATTGAACATGGGCTGGCATATGCAAATGTTAGGGGTCGTACATATTAATGATCCTCAACTGTTGCGTAACAGTCTGTATTATGTGGAGATTTGCCAGTTTTTCAGGGGTGTTTTTCAAAAATGAGATTTAAGTGAGAAGGAGAAAACAATGGTGTTTGAGACTCAACCATGTACTGAACTCTTGTTATTTAACTATGCCAACATAAATTCAATTTCACATTCTAGGGCACCTTTAAAAACATTTAAATATTTTTTTTTATACCTTGAATGGTAGCGTGTGTGAGTGCAGTATGTATCCTAATACACTTAAGTGTGTCCAAAAACATTTTGAGGCCACTTTGTGCATTGTCAACATGCAGGCCTTATGTATAGTTTGGATATTTGCAGTGGTGTTTGTGTATGTGTGCAAGGGAACAGCTGCCCTTGCCACCTCTCCATCCGTAACAGAGCTGTCACCCGCTTTTAAATAGATCTGAGTGAATTAACACGGCGCTCCAGGTCGGGTCCGCTGGGGCGCTGGTGACAGTAGCGGTGCCCTCCACTAACGCTGGTGGAGGAGGCTTTGGCACGCTGACATGGCTGGCAGGGCCTGCCCAAAGTGACTCTACAGGGGCTGGATGCCAGCCAATCAACTGAAGCCTGGCCAACAGCCTCAGCCCGGACGAAAGAGGAGCGCAGAGAGGCCACTAGAGAACGCGAGAGCCAGCTTTTTCATTTAGCCGTCCAACTGTTTTCCCCTCTCCTCTCAATTGACAGAATAAATGCACCTGCCATTGTGTGATATTGGACAGATTAGTTTTGGCTGTGATTGAGGAGTTGGTGTCAGAGTGGGGCATCTCTAAGGGGACCCACCCAGGGTGTCGGGCTGCTGGGAGCTCTCGTTTGTACTCAAATAACATCTTTACGCCCAGCCATTGGTGCATTGATATTTCAGAGGAAGTGTAGCCTATTGGTAAAGTTGATTTAGAAAGAATAATAGAGCAGGTAATTGGTGTGAGAGGATGTTTGTGTGTTATTTAGAGCAGCACATTTTTTTTTTTTAAACAGCAATCATTGCTCTGAAAAACTATACTCTATTGCTATTGATATTGATATTTTTTGTTATTCCTACAGAGTCTTGGATAACTTGACTATTGGCCAATCCTGGCATTCAAAGGTTTAATGTTTCCTTAAATTCACCTTTGTCCATGGCAACACTCATTCGGGTGACTGAAACAGGTGCTAGTGTCTCATAATATAGCGTGGACTCACTTTGTCTTGTTTCATACGAATGAAATTGGTGACATATTGTGTCTCAGTTGTAATATTGTAGTTATACTGTAGCAATGGCCTCAGACTACTTCAGTTTTATTATTGCAAATTTGTTGCAGTGTTTTTCTTCTTCTTAATGGAAGTTTTTATATAATATACTGCTAAAAATATAGAATCATTTAAAAGGTGGTTTCAAATAAGAATCTCAAATGATCACTAAATTAGACAAGCTAAGATTAGACAAGCTAAATATTATGTCGGTATATATTTAGTTGATATATAAGTTAATATTTATTTAATTTGTTTCCTTAACAACTGTGATTTCTATACCTAGTCGTGGAATAATAAAATCCCTAAAAAGTGAATGTAAGTTTCATTCACTTATGCCAAATATCAAATATTCAGGCCTTCAAATATGGTCTTTGACACTGGGGGCCATTGGAGTCAAAAACTGCTTTAATTTGATGAAAGATGATCACTGTTGAGGTTTATGATAAGAACCACCTGACTTTACATTGTCCTTTACAAAATTTAACAAATATCACATTTTCTATATAAACAATTAAATTCACCTGGCATGCATATTGAGAACACTTGCCCAGAAAGGTCTCATCTTGCACATTGTTCATACCACTAAAACAATTAAGCTTTCCTGTCCTGTGACATCTTATTCTGATGTAGAATTTTCTGCCGCTTAATTTATATTTAATTGGACCGTACCCAACTGGCTCAGGTCAGTACGAAAAAGAAAATCAGGAACATTAATCAAGGTAAAATTATCAGCTGATTAATCAGTGTTCTAATTATGGCACACTGCGTCTCTCTCTTTGTTCTGTTTTAATTACTGTACTTCATTGTCTTTTCCATATGGCCAGCATGTTTCTGCATAATGCCAGAGTCTCTCAGCTCAGGAGCCATTCAGTACCCTGCCTAGTGCTGCTGTCCCAGCCCTTCTCTCACACTACCTCCGTCTCCCTCCCATTTTTCTGTTTGGAAGGCTTGTAGACACTGCAGCGATGGATAATTCTGTAAAGGGAAAACGGCAGTGATGTTGGTTCAGTCTATAGACAGTCTGTATGTAATGATGTTTGGCTGTTCTGTCGGCGGTCTGAAATGATAGCTGGGAGGTCTTCAGACAGGCCATGCCGCTGCTGGGCGGATCTAGACACTGTGCATGGTGGAGTGGTGTGGACTCAGCGTGTTAAGTGCCAGAATGGATAGGGATCTAATAAATTGTTGAATAAAACATGCTCTGTTGCCACGGGGTGCAAAATTAGCAGGGCAAAGTGGTGATTAACCATCCTATCATACTTGCCACTGCAATTCCCAACTTCCTATTCTATCTTTCTCTGAATCTCTTAACTGTCCCTTTTAGTTTCCCCTCTTTTCTGTTGATTTCCATTCCCCTTGCTTTCTTCATCTATGAACAGAGAATATTTTGTGTTCTTAGATGTTTTAAAGTATTTTTTTCCAATTAAAGTTTAGCCCTATAGAAATTAATAGTAATTTAGAAAATGGTTAAAGTCATGTACACTAATAAAGTCAGTAAGCATAATAGATGCGATTTAATTCTACATGGAGCTGGTTGCCTCATTGCGGCAAACATTTTCATTCATAGAATAACCTCATCATTATGGAGGCATATTGCATTCACTTGAAGAAAAAAAATCTACTCTGTTTTTCCGAAACAAGTTAATTTTCTCAGAATTATGAGATCATTTTTCATGAGAAAAAAATTGCTATGTTTTCTAAATTAACGAGTTAATTTTTCATGAGAAAAAGTTTTTGCTCTGTTTTTCTGAATTAACGAGTTAATTTTTCATGATTTTTTTTTAATTCAGAAAAACAGAGCAAAACTTTTTTTCTCACATGAAAAATTAACTCGAAAAAGTTAATTTTCAGAAAACGGAGCAATTTTTTTCTCATGAAAAATTAAACACAAGTTCACACTACAGGATTTTAAGCCCGATTTATGCCCGATTTGCAAATCGTTGAGCTCGCCGACAGGTCAGGGTGTAATCGCATGCAAATCGCGGGGGATTAGCGGATGAACGCTTGTTATGAAAAAGCCAACAACGCAGCTAAAACGCTCGCAGACGCGTCGCCAAGCCCAGAAAAATATCTAGCCTGCTAGATATCCAGAGCCGTCGCGCAACTCAAACTCAGTGATGTCATGAGTACAGCCAATCATAGCAACGCGGTTGAGGACACCAGGTAAATCTTAGTTTTTCTTTTATTTTTGATTTTTTTTCCTCAGAGCAGATTGGCGCGCAAACAGTGTGCAGCACTAGTTTCTGTCTGACTTCCATATTCGCATGTTCGTGTTCTCTTCTTGCTGGGTATTGACGCACATGCTGTTTCACGTCATTTCTGGTTAGTTTTATTGCAGTGTTTTTCGTGACAAAACGTGGTTTGTAGACAAGATAGAATCGTTGGGTGACAGAGTTGTTGTCAACTCGTTATTTATTTGATTATTTTCAGGATTTAGACCGCACCATAGTACTGAAACAGCTCTCATTGAGTCACAAATGATTTGCTCTTATCATCCGATCGTGGTTGTATCTCTATATAGTGCGTTGTCAACTCGTGTAGTGAGTTACCTCCTGTTGTGTATAGATCACGTTGTGTTGTGTGGTGTGAACAGCTAAACAACTTGAACACTCCTGATTTCACTGAGAGCAAGTCATGTACAGTAGTGTGAACCGCACAGTTCAGCCCAATGTTTTAAAATCATGTAGTGTGAACAAGGCTTAACTCATTAATTGAGCAAAACAGAGCAAAAACTTTTTTCCATGAAACATTATCTCGTAATTCTGAGATAATTAACTCGTTAACTCAGAAAAACAGAGTCTATTTTTTCTTCAAGTGAATGCAATACGCTTCCGTACATCATGATAACCTTGAGCAGATCGTTTTTCACAGTGTCACTAGTAACAAAACTTTATTTGATGCTGCATCCACACCACTAGGTGTCACTATCCAAGATAAATTCCACAGTGGCCAGCACAACATACACACACACACGACACACACACTGTCTGTAGTGCACCTTTAACATTTTAATTGTGATTTTTTTATGATTTATATTGAGACTGTGTGGGCAGAACGTTGCAAAAGGTATGATGCAGATAGCAGCATTGCATATGTATGCAGCAATAACCAATATTAACCTCTGCAAAGATGTACCATTATGTCTGGTTAACAGAGACTGTGTTTTTCTCGATTTATAACTCATCAGTGTTTTACAATAGTTTGTATGAACACCTTAACCTTCACATTCTCCTGCAGTCTTTCTGTTTTCGTTATTTTTATTTTTTTTTTTAAAACAGAGTAGGCCTAATTTCTATCTCCCTTCCGGTCAGTGCCGTGCGGCGTGCTGGAATTGAGACATCACTTAAGAATACTTACGCCAGCGTCTCACTAGCACATGAAACCTTTTTTCAATATGTAATTACTGGAACAGTACAAGTGTCTCATGCATATTCATGTGGATTTTAATTAAGCCCATCTCTTCACAGTTTGTGCCTTTGCCTCATGAAAAGTTGCTTCCTCACACTCCGCAAGCTTCACACATGCAGAAACACTCACAGGAATATCAGTATGTGTGTCCGTCGGCCTTGAATATACAAAATGCACAAAGCCACAGCAAAACGCATGGACAGTCAAGCACACACACATAACAGGTAAGATGTTATTGCATTTTGTCATCTTTCACACTGTCTTTCTTCCCTAGATTCTTCCATCTCTGCTTTTGGCAATTGTACATTTAGCCATTTCATGGTGTCTACAGCTGTGCATTTAGCCCAGGAGAGAGAGAGTTAGGGATAGAAAGACAATCAAGCTCTGTGCAATGTTTTTAGCCTTGAGAGGAGGAGAGAGGCTCAGTAGCATATGTTTGCAGACGGATCAGAGACAGACAGCGCTGTGTGACTCATCAACTATTAAAATGGCCATATTATTTTAAATGACAAAATGTAGGTCTACAACTGTGATTTTTCACTCATTGATGGTGTAAAGAGCCACCTTACAGAAATATTTAAATTAGCACGTGTTATAAATGGGCTAAGAGCTGTGATAGGCCTACTACTGAGTGTGCACTCATATGTTGTGATAGGTTTGGCAGTACAAACTCTATAAACACTTGAAGAACTCTTACACTTATTGTGTGGTGAAAACACACACTCACATACACATGCTGTTTAAGGACAGGAGGGAGAAAATATGCTAGCATAAAGCCACTTGGCACTTCGCTCTGACAGCAATCCGATGATTTCAGAAGGACAACAGCGCCATCTACTGAGAGAGCAGACGACATGTAGAGAAAGGGAGATGGAGACTTGGACAAACACCAACTCAGTAGGAATTCTCAGATAATAATCAGTTTCTCTGGGCTTGTGAAACTGGCTCATTAAGCCTCCTTTTTAACTGGAAATATAGGGAGTGATTAAAGCTGCATTACTGAGTGGGCACAAAATGGCTAACCTCCGGCCACCCACTGCTCCTAGGTGTCTGGCACGGGGTTGTGCACGCAGCATAATGTCTTCACTTTGAGAGCGGCAAATCCATCACCTGCTTGTTTATCTACTTTCCTCTGGCAGCCTTATCAATCAGTGTTAAACCATCACACTGGCATATTTTTCTTTTAAATATCATTAAATGCAGCGGGCCAGACCTATCAGTGGGCACACCATCTCCTCAACCTCCTTTGGGTTTCGCCTCACTGCGGCGGGTCGAAACCAGGTGCCTTTCATTTAACCTCCTACTCACGAAAGATGGCAGATGATCTATGCTGGCAAACCTTGAGTATAGTAGAACATTTTTAAAGGAATAGATCACCAAGGAATGAACTGGCATATCATAACGCTGTTACAAACCTCCTTGACGTGACTTTTCTTTTTGTGGAAGGCAAATGGAGAAATTATGAAGTATGTAATGGTTGCTCTTATTCGTGCAGTTACGATCAAACGGGACTGAGGCTTTCAATATTCAAAAAAGATGCTAAAGCACCATCAAAGTGTTTGTAGATGGCAGCCGAAAGTTTGATTTTGGGTGAGCTAATCCTCTGTACGAAGATGTTTATTAAAATGTGTGATTTATTTCTACTGGCAGAAGGTTTAGTGATGTCATTTGGGTTCGGCATTAGCATACGTAATTAAGGCTGGGGAGGGCATCTGGAATGGGGCGAAGCTGGTGTCATTGGGCATAATTGCTTCAGGAGGACATAATTGGGCCGCTGGTTGATTTTCAAAGGCTCATCCCTCTGTTGTCGTGGACACAGCCTGTGGACTTTGGCCTGATGCCAAGCAGGCTCTTAAAGAACACACAGTATCTATCTGTCTGTAAATGGGTGATAAACACAATTAATCACTATATTATATTATAATATCAAATATTCAGTTGTTTTTCAACAAGTGTTATGAAATGTCAAATTACATATTGCATTTCTTCTTTTTCCTATTATTAATAATAATAATAATAATAATAATGTAAACAAGTTATGTATACAAGTTAATATCTACTTAAATGCATATTTAAATATACAGACAATTACTATAAACCTATATGTAATATATATATATATATATATATATATATATATATATATATATATATATATATATATATATATATATATATATATATATATAATTCATTAAGTGATTAATTACTGTAATTTAATTAGTTTTCCCCTTGGAAAAAGCATATAAGGATTACTCTCAGTTTTTCTGTAATTTAATTTCAATTCCTTGTGTATTACTTGTTTTAATACTGATGTTAAATACTGTATAGACTATAGAACAATTATGAAACAATAGTGGATTTAACATCAAAATCGATGCAATTTATGCAATTTTATATTATTTATTTGAAAGAATTAATAGAGCAGTTTCATGTATACCCTTGTATTGTTCAACTGGTCAAGTCAATATGGGATTTAGAAAAGTAATTAGGACAAAAAATAATTAATTACATTGTTCAAAATTAGTAGCTAGTCATCAATTACTTATTTTTTTAACTACTACTATGTGTTGTGTGTTTGTATGTGTGTATATTATTTTATTTACAGTAATTGTCTATATAAACATAACATAAATGCATAACTTTGTTTTCATATTAATATATGTGTATATTAAATAATATTTATATATATATCTATATATATCTATATATATCTATATCTATATATATATATATATATATATATATATATATATATCAACTAATAATGAAATAATCTACTATAATGTCTATGTAATAATATATAATCAAATAAATATCCAGCTGTAATTCCAATTCTACTCTCTAAAAATGCTGGGTTGTTTTAACCCAACTTTGGGTCAAATATGGACAAACCCAAATATTGGGTTAAAAATGTAATTAAAAATATTAACCCAATGGCTGTGTTTGTCCAATTTTTTACCCAAAGTTGGGTTAAAACAACCCAATAATTTTTAAAGTGTAGGCATCATTCTCACATTTCACTAAAACCACATCTGTGTTGGCCAGCTAGGTAATGATACTTTGCACGACACATCTAAACCAGCACAATTCGTAATATTCTTTACCTCCTAGATATCCAAATGGTTAGGTTTGCAAGGCATAATGACACATGATCAACAAACAAAAGCTGGAAGTGACAGTTCTGTCAGCTGGCCCAAAGTTTCTTACATTGGCCCAGAGCCATCCCTATTGTTGAGCCCTGTGTGTGTGGGTGGCGTGTGTTGGAATGGTGCTATCACATGTATTGTGATGTTATCAGTGTTCATGAAAGATGCAACAGAGGACCAAAGCTCTCTACCTGAGGTGTTTTTCAGGCAGCAAAGCCCAAAAAGGAAGAGATCAAGCTACAGATTAGTTTTGTGAGTCTTGAAGGTGGGGGTCAGGTTATGTGATGGAGCGATGGCGAAGATACTGTGTGTTTGCGCACAAGTCTATGAATCTCTTGGTGGCTTGTCCGGTGTGGAGGTTGTGGGCAGGCCTTTCGGCTGACGACCTGAGTCCAAACATCGTGGCCTGACATTTTTATCATCCGTCAGCACAGATAAATCTGGCCTCCCGGCAGCCTGGCAGCCTCCCGCTATCTTGTCACATTCCAGACAGTCGGGGTCGGTGGGCTGAGCCAAGCCAGGCTGGGAGGGAATGAGGCCAGGTAATCCATTACTGTCCGGGGGCACGTCTCCGCGCATACGGATTTAATATCAGCCTGCCGAGAGTTATGAGCCATCCCCATCCACAAACACATACCTGACTTATGCAAAACGACAGGCCCACAGCTGGGGGATTTGGACCCACTGTATTTTCTCTCTTTTGTCAGTGAGTGTGAGGTGTGTGTTTTTTTGTCCTTTGGCTCTGATGTTTGGTGTCTCACCCTCTCCTACACTCTCAATCTCCTCCGTGTCCTCTAGCAGCAAAGGCTGGACTGCGTTCAGGATGCAAACGGACTGAAGGGACGCCTTCCGTCCTGACCCATTTCTGGAAAGGCAAGGTGACCTGGCTACAGAAGTGCCCTGGCACTCGCCTCGGAGTTGAGAGGTGGTGCGGCAGATGGAAGCAGTACGCTGACGTTGACATTTGACCCTGATATACTGTATGTCCCCCAGAAGATATTCTCTCCTGAGATACTGAGGCTCTTTGTAACTCTCTGTGGTTTCTACAGTCAAACACATGCAGAAAAATACCCATGGCCATGAACACGGATGAGGCATGTCCCAGTTCTAGCCCTTATGGCAAACTAGGTGCAAGAGGAAGTTTTCAAGTTTTCAGATTGTCTCAGGTGGTACATCTTGTCCACAGTAAAAAGGACATGGAGGTGAATTTTATGGATGCCTGTTTCTGCTTTAAAGTTAAAATGAATAGTTAATATAGTGAGACATAAAAATTGCAATTGGACTTCCGGTGTAGCAAATGACGGAGTAAGTCGTGATTTCTGCCCTGCTCCCAACCTCTACATTTAAAACTATTCTTATAGTCCAACAAAAGTGTCAAAAACGATCCCATTTTAGATTCTGTGTATAAAAAAAGGAATGTTTAAAATTGCAATTTAAAGGGATAGTTCACTTTGAAATTAATTTTTGATATGTTTTAGCTTACCTCAAGGGCATCTAAGATGTAGGTGTCTTTGTTTCCACAGTATTTTCAATTTTGATATTTTTTTTTGTATTTAGATATTTTTCAACAATAAACTGTTGTTGTCAATCAGTCATATAATGCAGGTTTAGGGGGTCCTCCCTCAGTTCACCTCAAAGAGCATGCACAGAGAAGTCCAAATTAAACATGATTTAATGACTCGAAAATGTAAGTAGGCCTATATTGATGGCCTAAGATACGAAACGTGTCTTCAGACCACGAAACGTGTCTTAGGACCACGAAACGTGTCTTGAGGTAGGGCTGTAATCAACCAAAGAAATCCTTAGTCGACCAAGGTCTTGTCCTGCGTGACGATTAGTCGACTAAAAAAAAAAAAAACGGATGTTTTGATTGAACATTTTTTAAACAATTGTCATAGAGCATTTATAAAACAACAACGAAAAAACATCGAAAACAAATAAAACTATAATAATTATACAATTCTTTGAAAATTAAGTGATTTTTTTAACTGCAAGTGAGGAGCTCTGTCCTTGGTCTATAGTGACAGTCACAATCGCGCACCTGATCACACCACACGCTACAAAATAATATAACTGCTATAGCTGCCACATAATGAAAAATCTAAAAAAGCTCTCGTTTATACATGCTGTATTCTTCTTTACTTACAAAGCTATGGGTTAACTTTTGTCCAGCCGATCTGTTAGGCGTTTTAAAACAACAGACAAAATAGCCTAAAAAACAATCTGGAATCTAGGCTCTGTTGTAAGATAGCATATACGTTTAATTTCGTTTTGTTACATTATTTAGGCTACTTTCAAATGAGTCAAGTGTACAAATAAAAACCTATTAAGAAAACAATCGATTGAGTCAGTATGATAAAGCCGTTAAAAGAGCTGCTCACGTCTTTTGCGCGCTCAAGTTCGATTTCAAATAGGCACGCGATGTGCGCGCTCATAATGGAGCAATGCGGTCGCCACCGTCGCCTACCTCCACAAAAATGTAGCCAGACAAAAGATTTAGATTTCTTGGACATTCTGTCGACTAAAGTAGCGTGAACTGAATGAATACAGCAAAACTACCTACCGGTACATCCCTTATTGAGCGCGAGCAGCAGCGCAGCCAGCCATGCGGTTCCCGAGTGTGTTATGTGTGTGCGCTAAACTGTGGCGCAGTTACAAGAAATAGCCTAAATTAAAGCATTTAAAGTTGGGGATAAAACATAGGCTAATTATATTTAGAATACAGTAATAAATAACTGCTTTATAAAGGAATAAATATCAAGGAGTAAATCATTGAAAATGTATTTCTATTGGCAAAAAAAATAAAAAAAATAATGCGACTGGTCGACCAATAAGAATTTCAGTCGACCAAGACGGCATTCGACTGATTAGTCGACTAAACGACTAAAGTTGACAGCCCTAGTCTTAGGACCACGAAACGTGTCTTAGGACCACGAAACGTGTCTTAGGACCAGGAAACGTGTCTTAGGACCAGGAAACGTGTCTTAGGACCACGAAACGTGTTCTTAGGACCACGAAACGTGTCTCAGGACCATGAAATGCGTCTTTGGACCACGAAACGTGTCTTCAGGGCCATCTATCAGAGATTTCAGAAGTTTTACCTTTCACTGTGACGATCTTAAACATATTTAGATATACAGGAAATCGCAATGGAAGATGATTTTGATCTAAATATGTTTAGTGAAAGGTAAAACTTCCGAAATCTCTGTGTAAACAATGAGTGACATAGTGATCAGTGATCAGCGTAAGTGATCACTTCCGGCGCATGCGCAGACCAAAGCGCCCGCCGTCAGATAAGTTGGACATGGCTGTCGTTTTCTCACACAAACCGCTTCGTTTTGGTGTCTTAGGCCATCAATGTGTAGGCTATTCATTTATGAGTCATTCAATCATGTTTAATTTTGACTTCTCTGTGCATGCTCTTTGGGGTGAACTGAGGACGACCCCTAAACCTGCATTATATGACTGATAGACAACAACAGTTTGACCTAAAAATATAAAAATTGAAAATACTGTGGAAACAAAGACACCTACATCTTGGATGCCCTTGAGGTACGTTAAAACATATCAAAAATTTATTTCAAAGTGAACTATCCCTTTAAGTTGCGATTTAAATTATCACAATAATGAGAAATAAATTGAAACGATTTTAGATAAAGTAAACATTTGACAGAAAAAAAAATGGAATCTGAGGTGGAAAAATAGCATAAAGTATGTGAGAAATGATCTCAAATGCTAAATAATAATGTTGAGATGTAAAGTCACATTACGAAAAAAGATATAAAGTCGCCATTGTGGCATATAAAGTCATATTGTGAAATTTTAAAGTCAAAATTACAAGAATTAGAGTTTACTTTGAGCTAAGAACAGGCTTCCATTAGTATAAGAATATCAGAATCGAAAGGCATTTTAACCCTTGTGAGGCCAAAGCAATACCATCATCTGGCAAATCACATGGGTGTGCTCCAGGAAAACACATGGACTGCGGTCAGAGGGTCTGGATCTGACTAGTGATGAGACTTTGACCTATAAAAATAGAGACTTTTTATAGATTTCAGCCAAATGTCAGACTTAATGCCAATGCTTGACCCCAGAAAAGGCCAATGAATGCCAAGGGGCAGAGATAGATGAAAATAAAGAAAAAATGCTTCAATAAATAATACGATTGCTTTTCAGTCAGCCCTGAAATGGGCTGTTGGCAAGTAAACAAAGATATTTGTTATTATGTCCTCTGAATGTGCTGTGAAACTTCGAAAGTATCGGCCCCTGATGCATTTGGCTGAACTGAAAGATTGACAGTGAAACATTTCCAATTAACCTTAGAATAAAAGACATCTTAATGAAATCTCTCACTATTTCAGGTTTTCCGAATCCTCACCCCCCTCTTTCTAGTCCCGTCTGTAGAGCTTATGGGAATCGTGAGGTTACTCTGGGATAGTAAATTTGTCACAGATCGGCAAGCGTGATCTCTTCCAGCACCCTCATAACTTTATCAGCATTCTTCTAGAATAAAGGGGAGCAGAAAGAAAAATGCCTGAGTAAGCACAGCCTGCTGGGAAAAAAAGTTGGCTGATCCATCAAACCTGCTCTCGGTTCTGGAGCTACAGCCTTGTTAGCTAATTGAATATATGAAAAATGGGGATACATCTGAGTGGGATTTTACATCAACCTAGGTTTCATCTTATCTCTAGCTATGTTTCCATCCACACGTTTTTATCCGAATTAAGAGATATCGAATGAAAAATGTCATATGGAAAAAGTAAAATTCGATTGATTTTCACTGAATATCGACTCAAATGAAATGGGTTCAGTCTCGTCGGATTTTATCTTGATCGATATACAAAGCACTATTAGGCTTCGACTTGTGCAATATATTCATCATTTGTTGGTAGATGGTGCAATCTATTTTGTCTAGCAAAACTATGTTTGCAAAATGTTGTGAGATTCATTGCGAAAATGAATGGGAACACCTTAAAATGACTCAAATCAATTTGATATACCAATTTGATCACAAAACAGCATGTGACATCATTAGGTACAGGTTTTAATTCACTTTAAAGCTGTTGGATGGAAACAAACTTTCACCAGCTTTATTCATGTGAGTTTTCTTTTTACCAAACTTCAGATAATTCGATTGACAAGTGGGTGGAAACTTGGCAGATGTTTTATCAACTCATCCTCATGCTTAAATCATAAACAGAGCTTTAATACATTATGAATGTGATAATATGAAACTTGGATGTCAACACGTTATGACCAGATGTGTGAGCGCTGCTGATTCAGGCATGCAAATCTCTCTCTTCCTGTCCTTCCCCTCTTGTCTCATCTATCTATCTGTTCCTTGTTTCATCCCACAATTTCCCTCCCTTTTCCCCACTAACACATTATTCTTTCATTTTTCCTTGTTTTTTCCCTTTCTCTCCCACAACACAATTCTTTCTTCGTCCTCACCTCTCTCTTACTGTCTGGCCACGTACACACTGTAGGTGAATACAGTTTTCACTCATTTTATGAGTGTGTGAGTTTGGTTATAGATCAATTATATGAAAGGGTTTTCATTCGACAAAAAAATCAACATGGTATTATGGAATATAAAAGAATGGAGCTCTTCCCCTCTGGTTATTAACACAAAAACAAAATTCTGTCATAATTGACTCACTTATGTTGTTCCAAAAGGTATGATTGACTTTCTTCTGCAGAACTGGATTTGATTTTTATTTTTATTTTTTAAACTCAACATTCTTCAAAACATTCTTCAACATGTCTGCCATTCGATCTACCGTTCTATCTTCACTTTCAACATATAATTCATCCAAACATACTGAACAAAAAAAGTTTCATCCATGTTTCATGTTTGGAGCTGCAAGTTGCCAAATCATTGATATACACGCACCTAAAGGATTATTAGGAACACCAAACTAATACTGTGTTTGACCCCTTTCACCTTCAGAACTGCCTTAATTATATGGGGCATTGATTCAACAAGGTGCTGAAACCATTCTTTAAAAATGTTGGCCCATATTTATAGTACAGCATCTTGCAGTTGATGGAGATTTGTGGGATGCACGTCCAGGGCACGAAGCTCCCATTCCACCACATCCCAAAGATGCTCTATTTGGTTGACATCTGGTGACTGTGGGGGCCATTTTAGTACAGTGAACTCATTGTCATGTTCAAGAAACCAATTTGAAATGATTCAGAGCTTTGTGTCATGGTGCATTTTCCTGCTGGAAGTAGCCATCAAAGGATGGGTACATGGTGGCTATAAAGGGATGGACATGGTCAGAAACAATGCTCAAGTAGGCCGTGGCATTTAAGCGATGCCCAATTGGCACTAAGGGGCCTAAAGTGTGCCAATAAAACATCCCCCACACCATTACACCACCACCACCAGCCTGCACAGTAGTAATAAGGCATGATGGATCCATGTTCTCATTCTGTTTACGCCAAATTCTGACTCTTACCATCTGAATGTCTTGACAGAAATTGAGGTTCATCAGACCAGGCAACATTTTTCTAGTATTCAACTGTCCAATTTTGGTGAGCTCTTGCAAATTGTAGCCTCTTTTTCCTAATTGTAGTGGAGATGAGTGGTACCCGGTGGGGTCTTCTGCTGTTGTAGCCCATCCGCCTCAAGGTTGTGCGTGTTGTGACTTCGCAAATGCTTGGCTCCATACCTCGGTTGTAACAAGTGGTAATTTCAATCGCTCTGACTGCATACTGGATGCTTTTCCCTTTTTACACCATTCTTTGTAAACCCTAGAAATGGTAAAGTCATTGAGGAAAAACTGTAAATGTGGTTGTCTCTGCCCAACTTTGCACTTGCAGAGGCCTCGCTCTCTCTGTTTTCTCTTTTTTCTTTCTCTCGTTAAGAGAAAGCACTGCAGCTGGCGGATGCGTTTCTGTGTGCTGCATGCGGGGCTTTTTAAATAATGAATGAGGTGTGGTGCTGTCACACAGACTTTTGCCTACTGTTAAACGCTGCACTGACGGCTGGCACAGTGACTTGTTAAAGTGTTAGAGGCCTACACCTCCGCCAGCAATTTATAAGGGTCTCCCAGAAACTTCCACCTCTATCCATTCTGATCAAGGAGCACTCCAGACTCTCCCTCCTTCTCTATCTCTTCCACCCCCAGTTTTTTCTCAGCCCTTTTCTGTTCCTCCATCTAACACGCCCCTCGCTTCCTCTCTGTCCGTTTCATCCCTCTCCCAGACTCTATGTAGTTTTCAGAAGTACAGCTCATACAGTTTTTCCATCCTCTGCTCTCGAGCAGTTGGAAAAGAAAAATGATCAGCTCTTCCTCGCTCATTACGTCGTGGACTTGTACCACTGAATGAGCATTTAGCCCTTGAGGGTGCGGAAGTGTCGATGTGCCTCATCAGATGGTCTCAGGGATGATGGGATGTGTTCGTAGGCGAGTGGAACGTGTGAATGGTGTGAAGCCAGGGTGTCATTCAGAAAGAGATGGGAGGGAAGCTGTTAGCATGCCCTTGTCTATCTGAGACCCCCCACCCCCATTCTGGAGAAATGAGGGTCAGGAGTCAGTCAGAGTGGTGCAGCTAATAGAAGATTTATGACTCACTGAATATGCAGATCTGCTTGCTGTGATTGACCAGGATCCACGTGACTGCTTTGGGGGGGGGGGGGCTGTGGAGGAGCATAAAAAGGAAGAAAAAATGCAAAAGGAGAGGACAATGGAGAGAAAAATGCACTGGCAAATTAGGCAGCCTCTCATTTTCAAATAGTCCGAACAAGATTGTACGGTCTCCGGCAGAAACAGCTATTAGTCATTTGTCCGGGGGGATGAAATCGTCATGTTTTTTTCTTCTTTGTTCTCTCTGCTCACTTTTCCCTCATTTCAGGCAATTTGAACTCCATTTGCAAGAGTGCAGATACCGCTCTAGAAAGCAGATGTGTTTTACTTTATTTGAAATATACATACAGGCATAATGAAGCTGAACCCTGACCGGGGCTCTGCCGTCATATAAGTGCTGGTAGTTTCCTGGCTCTTCTACTGAATGTCTAGGTAAAAACCCAGCACAAGACATCACGCGCGCTCGTCCGTCTAAGATGAGAGCGTTGAGATGGAGAAATTATAGAGCTGGGCCTGGTCTGCCAAATGAATAGGCATACTGACAAATTGAATTGAGTTGCGTCAGGAGGGCCTCCATTTAATCTTCTAAGTCTTTTTCACCCATTAAAGAAGTCATTCAGCACCCATCACACATGCAGGTCCTGCCACCCACACCCCGCTCTTTATGTTCCAGATACTCATCTCTGCCATTTCAGCTTTGCGTCTGAGTGCAAGCTGAGTTTTTAAAGTGCCTGCGTGTGTGTCCATTTGTGCAAGGTTTGATTTAATGATTTTGTGTGTTTTTTTATAAGTCATCATTTGTCATAACAGTTGCATACATATGGCTGTATAACCTACAGGTATTAAATGTCCATTGGAAGACTCGCTTTGTAATGGCCATGATTGTTTCAGGAGGCAGTGTGGAATTGGTCATTAAAGGATGGTGCTATATACATCCAACCATGATGATGTGTGGTACTACTTTCTAGTGTGTTTATATAAGTCTCGCTGACAATGATAAAAAAATGATCATGAGTGAGTTTGTGGCCAACACCATAGGGAGAAATTGTTTACCTGTCCATTGACATGCATTATGTTTTAGTGCCCCCTGCTGGACTGATATTAGGACACCTGTACATTCATGGAATATTGGATATTTTCACACAAATCAGTAAAAACAATTAACACAAAAACCCACAGAATATATTCAAAATTAAATTAAACAATATTTGCTTGTGTAACAGATTGTGGTACACACATTTAAATTAATGGTAATTTTGATGTTTTTATTTATTTATTTTGTAAATGTTTATACATTTTCTCAACAAAAAAATATATATATATAAATGTGAGTGATACAAGGAAAAGAGTTCACTTCCTTTCCCACCCCTCAGACAATTGTCCTTTCTCATCTTCTTTCCTAATGGAGACAGTATGAATTGCTCTGACATTTATATCACATCCCTGATTCCTTACAGCTATAAAAGTCCAGCAGGTAAAGTTTATGTGGGTGTCTTAAGTGTATTACAAACATCTTTACAAATTGCATTAGTGAGTCATTGGCTTCTCTCTGTTTCCAACGGTCATTGACAAGTGATGAAACTTCACACAGAGGACCAAGAAATGTGCAATATGTGGTAAGAAAAGAAGATGAGGAAGATTAAAACTATAAGAGCAGGGGAAATTTACCACCAAAATGAAAGAAAACTGTGAATGAAAACTCTTTTTTTTTTCAACTATTCTTTGAGTAGTTTATGTTTTTCAGTATTTTTTCACACAGAAATGTGCTATCTGACAAAACATTCCACCTTTGACTCTTGTGCTTGTGTGTGTGTGTAGAGAGAGATGCTCTCTCTCCCTCCCTTGCACCGTGTAACCCTTAAAACGTGAATGTGGCCCATAGGAGCCACCATGGGAGTTCTGACGAGCATGCTTTGATAGTGTGTCAGAGCAAATTAGCTTCTGTGTGGAGGTGCCCTGGCACACAAAGCCGCTTCCACTCCCTCCATCACCCTGCATATGTGCACAAGATTATAATTAATAAGCAGGCCCGTCAATCACACTTTAATAATAATAATTTAGCATTTAGGGGGCAGAGTGAGGTTATTGGCATCTGTGCCTTTGATGTGGAATATGGGTTGGCTAATAGGAAGGCAGTGAGGCAGAGAGAAAGGGATGGAGAGACAATACCCGCCCCATTCAGTTAAAAGTCGGCACGAAACGGAAGTTGCGATAGTCTTTCCTTCCTGATTGTAACGTAAATCCAAGTGAAACGGCTTCTCAGATAAGAAAAATGTAGGGATTCTATTTTTGTCCATCAGAAATTGATTAGATCTTTGAATCTTTGGGGTCTACTTTTGATGCAATGTGACCTCATGTGAGCGACAGGTTGTCCCGCCCTCACACAAGTGAACACGCTATCAGAACAGATTCTGTTGTAAATATTAAAGGGCACAAATATTGAAGTGCATGAATAAATAGGGGGTGGTGATGGCACAGTGGATACGACACACGCCTTTGGTGTGAGACCTGGGTTCGAATCCCACTGTGAGACACCAATGTGTCCCAGAGCAGGACACTCAAACCCTAGTCTGCACTTGCTCCAAAGGCGTACATGCGACCTCTGACATATAAGTCGCTTTGGATATAACGCGTCAGCTAAATGAATAAATGTAAATGTATAAATAATTTATAATAAATGCTGCAATATTCCAATCATCAATCAATGACTTACAACTGAGTTTTAAACATGCACTGTATGCAAAGGTGTCCTTTTTATTAGTCCACTGGATAAGATGCAATCAATAGTATATTCTGAAGAATTACTGATTTATTATAAAACAGTCAGTTCCACCCTTGAAGAGTGGTTTGTCTGTGATTTCTGTTCTGCCTGTAGGTGGCAACAAGTCAAATGATTTTTAATAATTTGTTCAAAACACGGATCAATTCAGGAACAAAACAAGGCTGCATCCGATATGGCATACTCTTTTGAATGAGTAATTCTTGCAAGCGCTGCAAATGTATATTCTATGTAGTATGAATGTAATGTGTGCATACTACATTTGCCATGTTGTCATTATCATGTGGCCTACCAGCATCAGTTGTATCGATTCACTCCATTCACAAATCCTCTCCCATTGCCTCATGGAATATTGAAAGTGTCCATCATACACTCTTAGAAAAAAGGGTTCTATATATGTAGCATAGGGTTCTTTACTCAACTGCAAAGGACCTTTTATGCAAAAAAAAATAATAAATAATGATAATGACAAGAAAAACCCTTTTGGCACAAAGGTTCTTTATAGGCTATTATTCATTCATATATTACATTATTCTGCAACATTTTGCAGCTGTAAATAAATTGTTTATTAAACTGTTGTAGTTACTTGTTATCCCATTTTAATCATGCTGATTTTTGGAGGATAAAAACTGAAATGGCACTCTTCATGTGATATTGATTAATTACATTTTTTAACCCCCATATCTTGAATTTTGTGATCATTCATGCATTGCATTTCAGGGGTTCCAAATACGATCACGCTTTAGAACCTTTTAGGGTTCTATATAGAACCTTTTCTTCTAGAGTGTATACACACTTCAGAATCATCCGGCTACTTTTTGCCTTATCTTTGAGTTTGGTGAATTTAAATACTTATTTTGTCACACAACATGTGATCAGTGAATCATTTGAATCATTCACTTTTTTCTGATTTTGTACAAAAACATTCAGTGGTTCATTCAGGAATGCCATTGTGCCGCATTAGAATTGAGCCTATTCACAGTCATGTGATTGATGTCAAATTAATAAATTTCTAAAATATTTAGATTAGAAAACAAAGATCTGTGGAAAAAATGGCTTTGCCCTCCAGTTGGACATTCCTATAGGTTGAGATCGGAGGTGTTCAAATAGGCTTGTATACAGAATAGATCATCTCTTGAAAGCTATTGTTTTGGTGTCAAATACTTTCTTTTGTCCAAGTTTAATATACAGAGACAGCTACAAAGTAGCCATCTGTAAGGAGATTTTGTTTGGCACTATAAACATTGCTTAGCCATATCATGTTTGTTTGCTTGGAGAACATTTGACCACTCCCACAAGCAATGGCAAATGTGGGAGTGTTCAAGACCCGTGGTTTAAAACGATCATTTTTGCAATTCTGTTTTAGTGAACCCTGTGATGCAGAAATTACTTAAACACAGAATAGCTCTCACACAATTGTGTATCAGTGTGGTGAAATTAACAGGCTATCAGGCTATGTAGCTGTCCCTCACTCTCTCATTCTCTCTCTCTCGTTTGTTCACTGAGGTGACCATATTGCCATGGCCCTGTTCCATCGTCCCTTATTACTCAGACACATCTGCTAATTGCAATGAAAATAACAAAACAACATATGTCAACACCCAGAGACCACAGCACTGGTGTCCTGCAGTCACTGAAATGAAGAGTGATGGTTGACAAATGAGCAGCTTGATTGGTTACATAAATTACTTTCAGTAGACAGAGCATCTCACCAGGTACTGCGAGCAAACGTTCATCATTAAACTCAGGGATAGGGAGTGCTGAGAGAGACAACCAGGTGAAGAGAAAAAGAGTGGCAGAGATCGACAAAAGAATAAGAGGAGGATACATAGGCAGTAGACAGTAGTTGTATTTTGTGTATTATATACTTATAGACATTTAAAAAGGCAAGTACACACAGGTAAACAGCTATTCAAGCTAGAATGAGGCTGCTGCATATTTTATACCTTTTGGATGACAGTTGATAGTTCCATCTTCATAATAACCAATGCATTCTCATCCCAAGGTGTCATACGACTCTTTTGCCAAAGCGTAGACATCCAACGCACATTTGGGGTAGGGTTAGACCACTAGGAGGCGCCTTCTGGCCCATATATATCTAAAGGGTGTCATGTGCGTTGGATGTTTACGCTTTGGCAAAAACGTCGTATATGACGCCTTGGGATAAGAACGGGCTCTAATAACTGAATGCTTTCTCACTATCTGTATGAACTTTAAGGGAGTATTTCTAACTGATGCACACAGCGTGCATTCCGGGACTGATTACGGCACTGTTACTCAGGTCCCTACCCGTCATCGATGCCGGATCTTGAATCCCGGGTCGTGTTTGCAGTTCACACAGAAGGCGTTCTGGCAATTTCCCGGGATCAGACACGCTGTGTGAAAGGGGCTTGTGTAAGATTCACTCCCATCTAGCAGTGAAATTGTATTTTGTATTTAAACAAATTGTGCTCTCCAGCACCTCGCTTTTTCAAATGCGCGTTGCATCTACGGTAGCTGTTATGTACCAAAAAGCTATGACAGGATGTCTTCTTATAGCACTTAGTTGAATTTTCCTTCAGGTGAACAGGTTTGTAATTTCAAACAAACTGCAACTTGACACAGCACACAAACAAATGTTACAGTATGAATTACTGACTGTGAAAAACATGAACTATTGTAATTAGTATTTATGCCTTCTTTATTCATCACATTAGTCACACAGAAATGAATTACCGTTAGGTTTCACAAAGATGGGAGTAAATCTTACAGAGTCCCTTTAAATAATTGGCCATCGTAAAATTTTCACTTGTCGCCTGTCACTGATGTAATATCCGTGTTATTACTGGTTTCCACTCGTGCAGTATGAGCATAGTAACCATGGCAACAGATGTGGACTATAGTGTTACGTCTAACTGTTAGCTGCAGTTGTTTCTTTCAACTGTTTGTTTCTTTGTCGCGTCTGTTTCTGTTTATTTGGTAACTTGGTTACAGGACTTCTTTCTAAATCTTATATAAATATGTCCTGTAACTAAGTTACAGGACACATCAGGAGCTTACCCTCTCTCGACTCCCAGTAGGCTACAGATATTTTCAGTCAGAGAAAAAGAGGAAGCTCCTGAAAAGAAAGTTGCTTTATTTTTTCTTAGTCAGGTATAAATATTCGAGACAAAGACTATCTGACAGATAAAATAAAAACATGATTGTGATAGCCTTTATGATTGATCTGATTTCTTTGAACGTTCACCATGTATTTTTTTTACTATGTGGAAACAATGCAATAACAAATCATGCTCTTATTAATATATTTTCTTATCAAATTTCTAATTACAGAAAGTAATCGAACAAACCTTGTTTTTAACGCCTTCTCTACTTTACTCAATAGCTGCTAACGTTATTCATTAAATAGTCTGTTTAACCTTTCACTATAAATGTTCTACTGTCTATATTATAAAATACACAACCAAGCAAAGAAAAAGTGCTTGTCGAAACCTGTCGAGGAGAAAGCAGGCAACTTCAGCATCTCTTTTGGAAATCGTTCTCCTACATTAGCTCTTTCCACCGAAAGCTATCCCAACATTTACTCTTGTTTTTTGTACTTTGTGGTCACATTTCTTTTTTTGTTCAATTTGGGACTTTGGCAACGAGGATTTCTTCTCCTGTGGCTCAGCATATGTATGATCCGCCAGAGAAAATAAAATTGCAATTCAGCTTTTTAAAATTGCCGGGTTTAGGCGGCTATGGTTTAGAGCTAGAGCCTCTCACTGCTCTGCTCGTCCGGTTCTGCTGCTTCAGTCACGTGATGGTGGCTCTGAACAAAAACCTAGTACTAGCCTAATACTTTTTGATCCTCTCTGCTATTATAGTTTTTCAATGGCAGAACTACATGGAAGCCTCCGGGGACTTACCCGTCCCATGTAGGCCTATATACAGATAATACATTCTTCGTTTAACGAGGATAAGTCAGATAATTGGCAGAGGTATTTGTACACCACTGAGGACATATTTATGAATAAAAATATTGATTTTAGATGATAAATTATCTGAAAAGTTACACAGTCCCTTTAAATTAGAATTTGACATTTATTTGGAAATTTTGGGATATTGTAAGTACACAACAGCAGGAAATATATCACACTGTGCAAGTGATTTGGGGATATTTTATTACAAAATTCTTACATATTGTACCTTTTAATGAGAATGTATAACCTCTGAATGTAATGATTCAATTAGCTGTTGGCTTTATCTTCAGTCTGGATTTATCTGGAGTTTAAAACTTGAATTATTAAATTTCCAATTCATGAATGTTTTGTAGTTAATATTGTGGTTCTAAGATAAACTAATAATGTAAAGAATTTGGTAGGCGTATGTATTTTTAAGCTGTATTTTTAATATTTACCAATAGAGGGCAGTAATCAGATGTGTTGCTTAATGAGTTCATTGCAGTACAGTATATTGTAGCAATGTATTCGAATAATATTTGTCTGTGATGAGAAACTTGTATGCTTGAAGTTTTCATGATTCTGGAACTCTTATAAAAACTAAAGTCAGTGTGGAGATAGTCAGTTTTGTGAGCTCAGCTGTCTTTCACTAATGCTCTATGATATCACAAACTTTCAGCAGAGGGCAGACGTGTCTCAGATGTCTGATGATGTGAGCAACACTTTTTAGCAAGTTAAAGAACACGCATATATATCGCTTTTCATTTCTTTACTACACTTTCTAAATTTCTGTCTTCATCTCTTTTAGTTTCTTGTTAAGTTTCACTGTTCTTCAATTAGTAGAAGATATGAGCTTAAATGGTGAGCAGTTAGCAGCAGCCCTCCAGGATTTGCCTGCAGTAAAGATAAGTTATTTTCTGTATTTGGCTTTTTAGACTGTTCAAAGTGCCTTTGATGTGTCTTCATAGAAATTCTTGTTGATAAAATCAAACTGACTGACAGTTGCTGCTTATTCTACTTCAATAAATAATTATATTGGTTTGGATAGGCTAATAATCTTAATAGTGATCTTGCGGAGGATGGTCTGTCAGGCTTGTAGGCACAGAGAGATTCACAGACCTGACAGAACTAGCACATCTGAGACGAGAGAGAGAGAAAAAGCAAAGTGGGTGAGGATGAAGGGATTTTAGGAAAAAGAGTTATGAAATAGCAGGTATTTAAGTGTTTTATAACACAAACTCAGTGAGGAGTGGAAACGTTTCTTTTTTTTTTTTTTGAAAAAGGCAGGCCAATGAGAGGAGAGAGTGTATAGCCTACAAAGTACAAAAACAAAATTTGAAAACATGATATGTTTAAATATTCTGCTATGATGAATGAGAAATAGATGGCTGCAATCTGCCCAAGAAAACATAAAAAAATGTATAAG
Organism: Hybognathus amarus; assembly: GCA_030378365.1. Taxonomy (NCBI): domain Eukaryota; kingdom Metazoa; phylum Chordata; class Actinopteri; order Cypriniformes; family Leuciscidae; genus Hybognathus; species Hybognathus amarus. Next base: position 399,122 of record JAQIUQ010005625.1, on the reverse strand, counting down.
CTCTGTTTCTGGAGCTTGATCTCTAGCTGTAATGAATTGTTTTGTTTTCTTCAATTATTTGCATCGAATAAAAATATTACTGATAAAACTGCATTGTAAATATAAGTATAACTTTTTGAATAATGAATAATTTGTGATGTCAATAATACATTTATGTGTACAGCAAAGTCTTACAATTTGAAATAATTTTAAACTTATATTTCTAAATAAATTATTTTTTTTTTTATTTTGAAAACCACACATAAAATGTCCCTATGACAGATAAGACTAAAATAGGTGTTTTGAAATCACTGTCTCTTTGACAGCTAGGCCTGTAAACGAAAAAAAAAAGGTAAGGGGAATGGCACACGCTTCTTTCATAATCAGAAACGCTCTCTGCCTTAGAAAACATGTCATGGCACCTTTTTATACTTTATTCTTCTGAGTTTGACAACTCATCTTCTGCTGCCCAGATTGTTCTTGGACAATGTACTAGGGTGTTTTTGTAGTTTAGAATTTGAAGAATTCCCTGTGACTTGATAGGAATGATAGGAAACCCCTTATGGTGATATTATTCTAAAGCTCCTAATAGTCCCAAGACAGCGGTCTGGTAATTGATAACCCCTTTGTAATGTTTTTCCTGTTGCGGCACTCAAGCTAAATGGATTATCTTTATCTGTTGAAGTGTGTGTCATTGAGTTCAGTAGCTCTGGTCTAGTTCTGCTGGACATTTTGAAGCGTTTGAGCTCTGTATTCAACCAGCAGTCTCCTGGGCTTTGGCTTTATGATACAAGTACTCTATCAGGCTCTTTTTTCTGAAACACAAAGCATCCTTTGCAGATTTAAACTGTGCTTCAGCAAAAATCCTTGTTCCATTCCAGCAGTAAACTGTGTAACTGCAGAAGTGCTAAATCTAGTAGGCTATTTTATGATGTCCTTTGTTTGAATGTAATATTTAAAATATGACATGTCTGAGCCATGGTGCATGGGAATAAACATGCTCTCTATAAAAGTGGTTTTGCTCACAAGAAAGAAGGTTGACTCTGTTCTGCATGTCCCAGTTCCCCCTCTTGCATTCCTGTCACTATACACTCCTAACTCAAAACATCGATCTTAATAGACTACAAAACTAGAACTTAGTATTAGTATTTTAGTTACTGTTACAGTTACTGGGATTATACACACAACCATTTCTAGGGTTTACAAAGAATGGTGTGAAAAAGGAAAAACATCCAGTATGTGGCAGTCCTGTGAGCGAAAATGCCTTGTTGATGCTAGAGGTCAGAGGAGAATGGGCCGACTGATTCAAGCTGATAGAAGAGCAACTTTGACTGAAATAACCACTTGTTACAACCGAGGTATGCAGCAAAGCATTTGTGAAGCCACAACATCGCACAACCTTGAGGCGGATGGGCTACAACAGCAAAAGACTCCACCGGGTACCACTCATCTCCATTACAAATAGGAAAAAGAGGCTAGAATTTGCAAGAGCTCACCAAAATTGGACAGTTGAAGACTGGAAAAATGTTGCCTGGTCTGATGAATCTCAATTTCTGCTGAGACATTTAGATGGTAGAGTCAGAATTTGGCTGTAAACAGAGTGAGAACAATGGATCATGTGCATTGTTACCACTGTGCAGGCTGGTGGTGGTGTAATGGTGTGGAGGATGATTTCTTGGCACACTTTAGGCCCCTTGCAGTGCCAATTGGGCATCGTCTTAAATGCCACGGCCTACCTGAGCATTGTTTCTGACCATGTCCATCCCTTTATGGCCACCATGTACCCATCCTCTGATGGCTACTTCCAGCAGGAAAATGCACCATGACACAAAGCTCTGAATCATTTCAAATTGGTTTCTTGAACATGACAATGAGTTCACTGTACTAAATGGCCCCCACAGTCACCAGATGTTGAACCCAATAGAGCATCTTTGGATGTGGTGGAATGGGAGCTTTGTGCCCTGGATGTGCATCTCACAAATGTCCATCAACTGCAAGATGATATATTATCGATATGGGCCAACAAGTAATGCGTGTCTGGGTCAGACACAGTTTGCACTAGATTTAGATTAAAACCAGATAAATTTAGATTCACCAGTATCTGTACATTTAAACTTATGTTGTGTTTTAAATTTTGTATATATTTATATATATATATATATATATATATATATATATATATATATATATATATATATATATATATATATATATGATCACTTAAAGTAATAGCACACTCTCATTAACAAACCATCTAAAGTTAAAGTACTATTTTCTGTCATTTTGTTCTCTTGAATATATTTTGTAGGAGTGTAAACCGGTGTCATATGTTACAGTATACAGAGTTACGTGCATTTCTTTGCATGTATCTGTGAGTGTATGTGTTTTGTAGGGTGGCTAGGATAATTGGATCGTTCAGGGTAAAGGACAAGGTGATGGATGACAGTTTAACAAGACTAAGATTGCACAAAATGGGATTTCAAAGAGCAGAGAATCTATAGCCGCCGCAGGAGTTAAGACAGAGCTGGTCACGGGCTGCCAGCAAGCGCCTGGCACTCATCCCATCTCCTCTATTAGAGCAAGAGTGGCTTACAGCTACAAAACTGAGACAATGTGCTATTTCTCACTTCAGCAGAAAGAGAGCCACAGAGCACTGAGATAAGCCACAATCAGATGCAGCACAGACCTGAGGAGACATTTCAAAGTGTCTTCTTAAGGAATTCAGCAAGTTCTTTACGTTTATGTTCATGCCTGATGACCACCATTTAGGATAATTAGGAATGTAATTTTCATTATTAGAAAGTGTTAGGCCTAATAAGAAGTTTATTGTTGAACCATTTGGTGCTGTATATATCTGTGGAAAAAGAGAAAGGAAGTAATGGAGGGATAACAAACGTGCTGGAAATAAAATAGTATGTCAACTGAGGAAATAGTTTACAAACTGCTGCTTTTAAATCCGACTGTTGACCTTTAGATTGACTTATCTGGATCACTGTCTGAAATGTCTTTTCCCAAAAAGTTGCATATCCTCATTTGCTTTTGCATGTCCTCATCAGTAATATAGGGGGAAAATACATATACTTGGATAAAAAACTCTTTTATTAGTGAATTATTTTATTAGGATATTATAATTAACATATAGTGAGAGTGCATTTAAGTTATTTAAGTCATTAAAACTCCCTAATTTTTATATAGGCCTATTTATTTATTTGTTTCTATCAATAACACTCATTTATTTAGGTTTCTAGATTTTTGCAATTTTATTATGGTGTGTGTGGTTTAACAGTAAAAACAGTAGATGGCAGCATGGCTTACCGTTAGGAAAGCTATAAATTCCTCATCCATGATTCCATCCCTGATTCCCCAGGGTTACATGGGAATCGCAAAGTATGATGTCATCTGAATGGCGAATGAAAAAAAGCTGGATTCCTAGATTCCAATTCTATTTATTTCTCCACAATTCTGCATGAAATCAATGACAAAGATCCATACAAATGTAACAGGAGTATGAATTATTTGATTGTGTTATTTCCCTTTTCTTGCAGAAATGCATGAAAAAAATGTTTTAAATAAGCAATAAGTAATTGAATGAGTAGGACATAATTGATATGTAGGATGATGGAATGATTCAGTAATGTTGGCTGAAGGGTGGGCTGACCAATTTCATATCCTGCCAGGAGAGTTAGACTTCTGTGGCATTGCTCAGCTTTAAGCCATCATAAATAAGCAGTTTCATTCCCTTTAAGCTTTCAATTTGATTGATTTCACCCAGTGCTTCATTTGTCATTTTAAAGTGGAACACAGGGTACAATTCAGGCAATAGTTGCTTTAGTGCTGTTTAGTATTAATGACAAAAACAAACACTAGAGAAAATTAGGCTTAATTTAATGTACCCTCCGAGCACCCCAGGGCTGATGAATTGAAGTTCAAAACATCGGCTACATCTGAAATTGCATGTGTCCTTACTATATAGTAGATGAAAAACAGTATGTGACAAAAGAACTTTGTCAGAATTCACAGTACTCATAAAATTATATTTTATATGGCAAAAAGTACCCTGATGACCTACTATGTCCGGCAAGATTCTGAAATGTGGATGGACACTTTAATTCAGTTTTATTCACATGTATTTGTATAGCGCTTTTCACAATATGAATATTTTATTAACAAAGTTCGAGAGGAGCACGTTCAGATAATTAACATAAGTAACAAGGGTGGAGAGCATTCAGTTAATCAACGATAAGAGGTAAATACAGCAGACCTACCTCCATTTGCTGACAGTTTATCAGCATCCCTCCACCACCCCTTCTCCATACTTCTAGTTTTAAATCACTTCTATATACGGAGGGAGTACTGGTTCGGGCAATTTCAGAGCTCGTAGTCCTTCCCAAAAAGCACGCCAAATGTGCATATAGCATTACTCCATATGAACACATATCATTTCAAAGCAGCTTTACATAAAATGTATGTGTCTACATTACAATTAACAAACTTTACTATCCCATGAGACCCCTGGAAGATTTATGAATGGCAGTATAGCAACTTGACTGACGCTGGTAGGTCACATGATAGTGACAATACACTCTCAATATAGATTATAATTTATTTAGGGGATTACTTACTGAAAATAAGTGCCCACTCAAGAGAGCATGTGCATTTTTTCTTCCATAAATAAGGAAAATAATTTGAATGTATTTATCAGGACTGTGATAATCTCAGTGCTTCATTGGAGTAAAATTGCCCCAAAATTATTATTTAATACATCTCAAAACTCTTATTTTCAGGTCAAGAGCAGCAAATCCCAGTCCTGCTCTTGCAATGTTTCTATCATCTGTGGGGTGAATCCAGGTTGGAATGTCTGTTTGAGGCCAGGATGCAAGAAAGTAAGCCCTCAGCTGTGGAGGAGTTTGGACCATTATCCCAGATCATACAGGGCTCAGCAGGAACGGCACTAGAAAACACATTAAGCCTGCTATATGAGGTAAATATGCACTTGACATTAAATACAGGCTTATGGAATATTGAAATGCCCACATAGTGATAAAAGGCATTAAACGATGTGCACATTAAACCACCAGTCCCTTATTATGGTAAAATCAGTAAAAAAAAATCTTATCCCTAGCAGCAACAGCACTATTATAAAACACACCACATCTATTTTATGTTATGTGGCAACAAGACTGAATCATTGAATCATTCATTCAGTTACTCGTAGAGACACGACTCAGTTGATAAGAGTGCAATAGTCAGGTTCTGGAAGTAAAAACGCTATCAATTTTCTCCATATGGACATAGATTATTAGCAATAACTTATAAACCTTTAAAGAAAGCCCTACTGTGATCTCTGAGGTTGTAAAACGATGGTATTTGTTTTAATTGAAGCCATCCATTCACATTAGTTTAACTTATTCTCTCCCTATGCTCTCAAATGTAAAATGTTTTTCATCAGTTGTATGATTATGAGTTTTAGTTTTATTGTAATTTGCAATACATGATGGGATTGTGGTTATTTCCCTCATAGCCGTTAAGTACACAGTCTTGTACCTTGGTCTTTTTATCTGATTTTCAAATACGTTTTGCTTCAGATCAAAGATTTTAATGTTGTGATTCACATTCTTAGCTGGTTGGTTTGGTTCATGGTTTATAAATCTTTAATGAAGACCTTTTCAAAATCCCAATGGGAAAACTAAAGATGAAAAACACCATTGGAATCAAGGCTGCTAAAAGTGGATGGGCAGGCGCTGGCTTTGTTTGGAATACATTTCATTGCTATATTGTATCTAAAATGTAAGTTTCTCAAAATATTAACTTTTTGAACTGCATGCAATATCACTCTCACTTTTCATACCTTCAACACCCCTTATGTGGGTATTTTGAAATGATAGACAGGCAGAAACTCATTGACCTTGAAGACTTTGACGGATGTAGGCCTTTCCTGATGTGGCAGCCCTGAAGAAACAAGAGGTCCACTTCACATTAAATTACAGGAAAGGGGCTTCAGATTCCATGTTGCTAAATCCTTTATGTTAGGTACTCCTCGGAGGAGCTGGAAGACATAACCTTGACATGATACCGTCAGCAGCTCAACTTGTTCACACAAAGTAACAGGCTGAGAGTTAGCTGAAGCAATGACTGCAAGGCACTAGAACAGCTGAGGTTGAATAGCATACAGAGATTTGATGTGCCTCCCTCATGCCTACAGTGCCCTGTTTTCATTCTGTCACTCACGTATGAATCTACAAGGCAGGGGCTGAGAGTAGGGTAAGCTTACGTCTGTCATTTTCCAAGTGTCTCTTGCCCTTGTACTCTATTATGTTATCAACGAGTCTCTTATGGAGTGGTAATCGTTACCAGCATATTGAAGTGATTTCTTTTAGACTCAGTGTGAGAGATCGATTCTGTTTGTCATTCCTCCCTGCTCGCCCATCTTACAGGGTGTGTGGGGTGTATATGGGTGCGTGTGTGCATGTGTTTTAGGTATATCCTACGTTCCCCACAAAGATGGCAATATCTAAAATCCTTGAACTTGTTGATCCTCGTGAAGAAAACAGCTTGGAAATTATACTAAGTGGTGTTTTTTGAAACTACAAAAAGTTTAGGGGTAGGGTGAAGGTTAGGGGATAGAATATAGTTTGTACAGTATAAAAATCATGATGGCTAAACTATCCCAATAAAGTGTGTGTGTGACCCTCTGTTAAACACTGAGCCTAATTCATTAAACATGTGCATGCACAAATTTCTGTGAACAAAATTAACCTTCATAAGTTAGGAAAAAATTTAGGAGCAACTGGAAAAGCACTTCAGGAGGGATAAACAGAAGCTTTCATTTTCGCGCAATGTGCAAATAGCAGGCTAGGATATGATATATGGTTGCTTGGATTTTGAAGTACTTCTGATGTGCAGGTGCTTCTGCAATGGAAGAACCAATAAGACTTTCCTGAAGATTACATTTGTTAAATGTATTTCATCATATCAGTAAAATAGTAAGAAAAGTGTTTAAAAGCTCAAGCTGTGAGGTTTTAAAAATGTATATTTACAGCTGGTTATTAAGGGTCTGTAATCTGGGTCTATATAAAAGGTGTTTATTGTGTTTTAACTGGTTTTGAGAATAGCAAATTTTTCATTGCTTGAGGATCTTGTTGAAAGTCTTTACAGATTCTTATGTTTGCTGAGATTGACAAAAAGGAAAGCGGTGATGGTTGGGTGTGTTATGCATATCACTAACCTCAGGAACATGGTTGCTTCTTTGGAATACTTCAAATTTATTAACATTAAGATTTAAAAAAAAATTCTTGAAGTTATAAATACAAAACCACGTAATTATTAGTGAATGAAACCCATTGTCTGTGAAAAAACAAGTAAATTGTATGAGCATCTTGAGATGATGAGCTAATGCTTGTGCTGTTTCTAACTCTGTATCTCTTACCTTCTTATATCCTCTGTCCTTCACGCTTGTGGCTCTTTGGGTTGTAATTGGTGAGATTGTGACGTGACCTCTGGTCTCCGTGGAGACGTGTCCTTCTGAGACCTTTGCGTGTTCATGTTGTGCAAAGGAACTCGGGCGATAAGTCATGCTACTGTATTAGTCACTGAGGCAGTAGTCTCAATGTCTTCTGGGCAACTCTAAGGGTGTCAAAACTAGCAATGTGGATGTGCTTGTATTATTGTATTATTCATTTAATCTTTTTTGTGTTTGGTGATGCTAATTTGGTAATACTCTCACATGCTGCATTATCCTTTAGGCAAAGTTGTCTTGTTTGCGCACATACTGTATATGGAAAATGTGGGTTTTAAAGAGAGGGAGGGCAAAAAGAAATGGTCCCTCTGAGTTCTCCCTCTGTGCTATAGGGGAGGGAGAAGATGAGCATAGTGGATGGTTGCAGCATTCATTTTATCACCATGGGACTTAGGAACCACGTTGCATGGAAAGATAAATGCTTATCTTATGTTGTCTTTAAAACTTAAAGACTATAAAATGAGACTGTCTTCAGTTTTCAATTGCTCTTACAGAGTGCAGCTATATTACAGCTAAACATTTCACTTCATAAACCTCTAAATGCATTTGCAGATGAATAACCACATCTTTTTCTCATGCAATCACACTAAAGCACCATTTCTCAGCTGGTTTTGGACCTAGATTTCATTGAACTTATGTGGGAATCCAACACAGCACTTAAATGGTTTGTTTTACATATGTAAATAGATCTTAAAAATCAAATATTGAAATTAATTTGCATGTATGCATTTAGCAGGTGCTTTTATTCAATAGATGAACAATGCACAGAGGTGACAATATTTATAGTGTACATTTAATATTAGGTTTTACTTATTAGGCGAATAATTTAAAAAATATTAGTGTTTACTTTCTAGATGTCTCTTGAATTTCACTGGTTTCATCAAGGTCATTGGAGCCGTCACAAACCACTAAACTAAAGAAAATGTGTCGTGAAGTGATGCATGGCACAATAAGCAGCTCATTTCTGTCTTTTGACTTTATTTACAAGTGCAGGAGAATGACTGCAATATGGAGGGTTTCTCATATCCATTCACTTTCTCACATTGGCAGACTTAGAGGGCAAACAGTGTTCTTATTGCAAAGTGTATTGCTGATAGCTAATAGCAAATTACTGTATTGCTGATAGCTTGCTGCCTTGGATAACTTTGGCTGTATACTTATAATTGAGGCTGGATGTATGTGGATAATGAGGCCTGAGATGTGCCTGTGCATACTGTTGTTTATTCATATTAATTTTCACTAGTAAAAAAAATTGAATTATGGCAGACAGTATTGACATTGCTAACAAAACTGTTTTGCAGGCAGAAATTTGCACTGGATGTAAAAACAAAACAATAAATATGTAAAATTATAGATTATGTAATGTGTAATAATACATATTTATAATAATAAAAACGAAAGATCTAGTTCAAGAATAGTTAAACTGTTTAAAACAAAATAGTATTCTTTAGTGCTTTCAGTGATATATTTACTTATTTACCATATAGTGAAACTGACATTCTACAGTATTGTAGGCATAAAGGCCAATGTTATCAAGCTGTTCATGCATCTCAATCTTTTGACAAAATAAAGCAGAGAAACACTGGGGGTTCCATAAGTCTCTCTGTAGGTTTGAAGCTCATCCCCAATCTAATTAAAAGCTTTGATTAAAAATCTATCATTCTGTCAAGCACCTCTGCCATACAAAATTAATGAGTGAGTCTCCATCATCATAAACAGCTCTAAAGCACTGCTGAAGCTGAATAAAGTCACATTGCAGTAAAATGATTTTTTTTTTCCCTCAGAACACAGATTTACTCTTCTGCTGATATGAATGCAGTCAGTGTGGCATAATTTATCTAAACAATGTTAACAAATACAGCAAAATGTGAGTTTATATGTGAATTTATGTCTACAAAGAATATGTGGACTGCGTGTGAATGGAGTACTATACTAGAGAACCATTCTTTTGCTGTATAAAATGTCTCGCCTCCTGTCTCTCTGTAGGTCACTTTTTTAGTTTCTGATCTCACATGTTCAATCCCTCATTCTTTTTCTCTTCCACTCTCTGACATACAAACTCTCTTGCATTTTAAAATGGCAAATAATGGATGGAAACAAGGGAATTACCAGTAGCTGGTCAGGAGGCTTCAGTATTGATCCAGGGGGTCATGAATATGCAAAGGGTGATCAGACAAGTAGGCCGGCTGTATCTCAACGTTTATTGTTTTTCGACTGCTTTCCATTCTGAGCAGTTACTGAACATTAAAAGTATTTCATATTTATAAAAGTATAAGGAATTAATGTTGTTTTCTCCATCAGTTGAGTTTAAGCTCTCTCTTTTCCAAAATAATAGCTCTAATCTTGCTTTTCTCTGTTTATGTATTCATTTAAATATTTACTTAAGTAACATTTTATTTCTGTTACTTATTTGAAAAGCTAGATGTATTCTTCACTAGGCTCCAACTAAGAGAATGAAATAAGTATACTTCACAGCTTTAGCTGGCTCTTCATTGAACTCAAGTAGAGAGAAGGGAGGTGAGTACACTTCACAGCTTTAGCTGGCTCTTCATTGAACTCAAGTAGAGAGAAGGGAGGTGAGTACACTTCACAGCTTCTAGCGGCTCTTCACTGGACTTAAGCAGAGAGTAGGAAGGTGAGTAGACTTCCCGGCTTTAACAGGCTCTTCACTGGACTCAGAACCCCCCTGCAGGCTTTTTTCCTAGGAGCAGGTCAACAGGTAGATGCATGTGTCTCCCAAGCATCAAAAATGACGGGGCATACCCCGTACCGCTATGCACGCTATTATTATTATAGGTCTGTACCAAAGAGGGGAGACACTCGGCCCACTTGCTCTGTTGGTCGGCTTCCAGGGGTCCCCAGGAGGCCTAGCAGGGTCTTTTTAAATATTTCAAATTCCCTGTTGCCCTGGGTGTGATTCAGGGTAGAGTCTTTCAGCACCCATAAAGACGACGGTTCCTGGATGACCTTGGACTCAAAATTAGGGCCCTGATTAGATTGGATGGTCTCAGAGCACCCAAAAGGCTGCATCACCGTCCTCCAAAGTGCACCAGTCACGTTATTTGCTGTCTGGTCTAAGGTAGGGATGGCCCAAGCGTACTTAGTTAAGAGGCTTGTTACCACCAAGATGTTCTGAAACCGATCCATCGGACATTAAAGCATCAGGAATTCCATTCCCACAATATGCAGGGGTACCCTGGGCCGCATGGGGACCAAGAGAGCTCTAACCTCGCTTTAAAAAGCATGCACCAGGGGCAGATCTGGACAAAAGCTTTAACCATTGCTTCCATCCTGGTAATACTTTCGCATCAAGGACAGCGTCAATTCCTGTCCTTGGTGTCCCATATACGTATGGTAAGCCTGCAACAGGCCCTCGCCAGACCTTCATCATTCCCTAGTAGCTTTCTCCACTGTCCAGGGTCCCACCCCCAGCTAGGGGGCACTCCGTCTAGGCGGAGTACGGGGGCCTCCACTACCCCCCGTCTTCAAGCTCAGGGGAAGAGCCAAAGCTACGCCACTCTCACCCGTCATCGGGAGTCTGGACAGCACGTCTGCTAGCGTATGCAATGACCCTCTCAACTCCCTGTTGTTGCTGTGCCAGCACGGCTCCCAATCCTGCAGTACTGGTATCAGTGTATAAGATGAATGGCTGTGAAAAGTCACCATATGCCAGGATTGGGACCCGCAATAATTCCTGCTTAAGGCTCCGGAAGCGGTTTCACACGTCGGATTCCCAAACCAGAGGGGGACCTCTCGACTGACGGGAACGTCCAGTGCCCGTGAGGAGTTGATTTAAGGGCCTGGCGATTTCTGAAAAGCCTTTAAAGAGTAACTAAACCCTAAACCAACTTTTTTTAGTTAATGATCTGTAAGAATGGATCTTTATTAATACCAGTCATTGATTCGAGTAACTTTTTTTATATATTTGTGTTATATTTCTATGATATATGATTTAAAAACATCTTAGTGCTGCCCTCTTAAGGTTGAACGGTGGCTACTGCAGTTGAATGTTCCTATTAAGTAAAATTTTATTGAAGTAATAGTACTTTTACTTGAGTACAAAAGTTGTGTACTCTTTCCACCTCTGCCCGGCTCGGTGTGGAGTCGCCTGTGGGTATCTGATGTTTAACAACACCAGTACAACCATAATCTTCATCATGAGTGGGAAACACATGTTGCCACTTGGTCAAGAAAAAGCACAGCTGACATTGTTGATCATCCTCCAAACCCTCTCCATCCAGGGAGTCTCCCCAAGATGATCCAGCATTCCATCCTCCGAGAGATCTGGCCTCTGTTCTTCCTGCCGAACGGCCACCTCCACCACCGCAGGGACTAATGCAAACGTCCTTGCTCTCCAACACTTTTTGAGGACTCGCTGAGGTAACTCGGGCCAAATGGTGGTGGGACCCTGGTAATTTCACTGAAACCCGGGGCCGTCGACGATGTCCGGGCTCCCGACTCCCATCCGAGTGAGTCTGTTCATGTACCACAGGCACCCTACTGGGCTGACCCCGGCGCCACTCCTCTAGGAGAGTTTTAGACAATTCTGCCATTTGTGTTAGACTTCACCTCCCAAACCATGGTCAAGTTGTCCCTTAAGTCGAGCAAACTGTTCCCGCAACTTCAAGGAGAATGCCTGTTTGCCTGAGTCTCTGCTGAAAGTTTAAGAACTCGGCCCTGAGGGCAGCTACCAGGGTTGTATCGCAGTAGAACTCAGTCAGAAAATCAAAGATGGCTTTGAACTTCTCTTTTATCTTCACCTTCCAATGACCCCACCACAAACTTTACTTTCTGTTGATTGCCCAGTCCTTGCAAGCCCGCCAAATGTTCCATCTTATATATAGTTGAGTACACTTTACAGCTTTTAGCGGCTCTTCACTGGACTCAAGCAGAGAGCATGAATGTGAGTACACTTCATGACTTAAGCAGGCTATTCACTGGACTCAGGCAGAGAGAAGGGGAAGTGAGTACACCTCACAGCTTTAGCTGGCTCTTCACTGGACTCAGGTAAAGAGAAGGGGAGGTGAGTAAACGCCACAGCTTTTAGCTGCTCATCAGGACTTAAGCAGAGAGCAGGAAGGTGAGTACAGTTCCCGGCTTTTAGCGGCTCTTCACAGGACTTAAGCAGAGAGCAGGAAGGTGGGTACACTTCCCGGCTTTAACAGGCTCTTCACTGGACTCAGGCAGAGAGGAAGGAGGTCCTTACACTTCACAGCTTTAGCTGGCTCTTCACTGGACTCAGATGCAAAGAGAGATGAGTATTTTCCACCACATCAACAGGCTTTCACAGCTTTTAGTGTCTTCTGCAACTGGTTTCAAATGGAGAGAGAGATGAGTATTTTCCACCACATCAACAGGTTTTCACAGCTTTTAGTGTTTTCTGTAACTGGATTCAAACAGAGAGACATGTATTTTGGCTGGGACCACCGATGCTTCCTCTCGTGCTTCACTGCAACCCTCACAAGTAATCACACGTGAATATAAATATATAGAAAAAAACACTGCAAATCTCGCTACTCATAGAGAAGGCGCAGGCATGAGGTCTTGTCCACCACTCGCTGATGTAAAGCTAGCTGGGAAACAGCTGGAAGCACAATTCACTCAATGTAGTTAACTTATAAGTCCCCCAGTGAAATTTCACTCCACCTATCGATTCCAAACAGTTCACAGGAATGTCAATTGTTCCATAATCCAGCTAGAGCTCGACACTTATCTTACCCAAGGTGCTGACTTCTTTTTAGCTTCTCCCTTTCTCCTTCAGCCCATCTTTCTCCTTGCCTGAGTCCAAATCTCGTTCTTCTTCTCCCACCTGATTAACTCGATGCACTCTTTGGACTTAACCACAATGCCCTTTTATACTCCCCTATACAGCGTGCGCCCCAATCGCCGCTCTGTTCCTCTTCCTCCCGCCCCTGTTTGCAATTCCACTCATCAATCCGGTCATTCACGCATACACCCGGAACCGGCAATCTCATTGGTCCGCCGGAAGCACTCCCATAGGAACTCTCGCCGGAATCAAAGGTTCTGCTTCAAAAGTTTCGCCACCTAAAATCGTCACCCGTGACACAAGTACAAGACTTGCTACTGCCAATAAGTACTAGACACACTGCTGTGGAAGCAAGTAAGACATGCTGCTGCTGTACAATATACAGCATACATGAATTACCTGGCAATAGATTTAAAAAAGATGCAGCTGGGGAAGGTGAAGTGTTTTTTGAAAGTGTGCCGCAACTGCTACAGCAATGGTAACCAGTTGAAGGTTGAGCAGCGAGCTCATTGGCTACTACAACAACCAATCAGCTGTGGCATATAGAATGATGTGATTGCAAGCAGGTTGAGTACCTATCAGCCTGTTCCATCTAGAGTTTCATGACAGGACTTTGTATTACAAAACAGCTATTTTAAATTGTGAAATAGAATGTAGCCTTGGTAAGTGTAAGCAACAAAGAATGTTACGTGAATGTAACGCACATAACTTGTTACAGCACTGTCTGGCACAATCAAGATGTGAATAAAATTGAGAGGTGCAAATCTATGCATACTTACCATTCCCCTTGTATCCTTTTTTCATCTTTTTTTGTCCTTTGCAAAGCTTCATGTTTCCTTTGAAGCAACGGATGTGTTTTCCTCATTTGTGCAGTTGGTGTAGATGTGTTTTGTGTAACACACACATGCTCCTCCATGTGGCTGCGTCTGTTCCCACAGAATTAGAAGTCTGGCTCAATGTCATGGTGCAAAGGACCATTGGTTGAAATTACTCCTAACTATCCCTTGGGACATGAATTTGAATAAATAAATAGATGAAATAGCTGTTGAAAAAGACTACAGTATAGCACAATAAATGTGTCCAGCAGGTTACTCTCAGTTCTTTGTTTACCTGCTACTTTGTGTAACTTTCTAGGGTATAATGACATCATCTAGCGAGGTGACTCACGCTGACCACTGAGACACATTGTCATTGGACGCTCCCAGGCAGCAGGTCACAAAATTCAGAGCAGACATATGGCCACGCTGTGCCCTACCAAATGCTCAGAGAGAGGTTTAGGCCCTGCTCCAGGACCCCAAGCCAGCTACTCTGGGCATCTGACCCCTATCTCAGCTCAACGGATTATGCTGATTGGTCGGGAGAATAGAAGGGTCACTGGAATGGCCGCAGGGCCCAGAGCTCCGGCCTGTTAACTGTGATTCACTCATTACAGAAGCACTGTTTAGACTCGCAGAGGGAGGGAGGGATAACCTAGAGCAAACCACAGAGAAAGGAAGAGAGCGACAGAGCGAGTGGACAGAAGAACAGACAGATGGGTCACCGGAAGGGCTAACAAATGCACAGCTTTGACCTGTTTTCAGTCATTTATTTTATTACGGTAACACTTTTCAGACAGTAGTAGGTAGCATTCAAAGTTGATTTATTACAAGTAAATGTTCTGTCGGGCACTTCATACAACCTTTTAGGGGTTCCCATCATGGGTTATTTTATGGATTTATTTTATTTAAGTAATTTTATTCTCTTTCATTTTTACATAACATTTTATGAAGCAGCTCAAAAAACGTTCTTTAAATTTGAATTTTTATTTATTTATTTATTTTTTGGTACAAAAGATTAAGACATTTAATTACAAAAAAGAAATAAGCAGCTCAACATTTTTTTCTAAATGTATAATAATACATGTTTATTGAACACCAAATCAGCATATTAGAATGCTTTCTGAAGAATCATGTGACACTGAAGACTGGAGTAATGATGCTGAAATTTCCGCTTTGCCCTCACGGGAATAAATTACATTGAAGTAGAAATTATTTTAAATTGTAATATTTCGAGCACGATCTCATGAAAGTTCGTATTTATAGCACGAATGTCATTTCTCGTGGTATTTATACGCCAAAAACAGTTTTAGCATGTATCTATACCAGATAAGATCATGGTATAGATACGCATTTTCATGAGACTGTGTTGAATATTTCAGTGTTACTATTTTTTTTTGCTTGGTTTCTGATCAAATAAATACACCCTTGGCGAGCTTAAGAGACACAAACAGAATCAGCTGATTTGATTTGAACACACCTTCAGCATGATTTATCAAGTATATAAATCAGACAGCCTTGGCAGTAGGTGCTTACACAAATACTTGCAGTGCTAGGAAGTCTTTTCCCCTTTTTTTCTGGCTGACATTAAAATGTAGTTTGTATTTTCATTTAAGCTTGCCAATATATTCTGTTCTCGCTGCAAACAAAGCTGGGGGAAAGTTAGTGGTTTTATGAAGCCTGTGCACAGTGTGAAGTATTTGGCTTGAGATTGTTCACATTCTCATAAAAAAATGAAAGAAAAAAAATGCTTGGAAGTATATAGCCTAGTTGAAGTATTATTGATTTTTCTAGATTTCGATTAAACGAAGATGATCATGCAATTCAACGCCCGTTTCAGCAACCTGAATCATGCATAAATATTGACTAGTTTATTTAAAATAAATGTTGGGTTAAATCAATCTTTATTTGTCTGTTTTAGTCAGAATTAAGCAGCTGATGCCTCACTGTTGTGTCTGGCAGTTTGTTTCCCGTCATTTATTTTTATTTCATATCATATTATTCATTTTGAGATGATGTTTTCAGAGATGTTCATTTGAACAAGAGAAAAATTATTGAGTAATATAATTGACTCATTTCTTGCTCTCATTTAGACATGCTCGTAATAATTTATAAACGGCATGTGCTGAGATTGCTTGCAAAATGCATAATCGGAAACACAAACGAGACCCAGTGTAGTTCACACACACACACATAAACAAGATCCTTGTGTTCATTTGCACCTCCCTCTCTTTTTTGCTATTGGGAAATTGCTGTAAAATTTGTGTAATACAGGTATGTCGTGCTATTCAGTTCATTGCTTTTCTCAGACAAGTGTGAGAGGTTCATGATGTTGCCCTGGAGCTCTTCTCAGCTGCTCAACTAGCATTATCCCACCTATTTTTCTTCATTTAACATAAAGCTCACAAATGCTCTGAGCTCTCATTGAGGAATGTATTACATAAAGGATACAAATCGGTATATTTTTAGTATATTTGCCATTTCTTTACATTTTGACTGTGATGTTCCGACTAATTATCTAACGGATCTGTGGTGTTCCATTAACAAACATTCATTGTGGGTCAGTGGAAGAACATATATAGCCTATATCTCATGGGGAATGGATGGGGGAGCTGGCCCAATGCATTCTGGGAGCAGGTTGAGAGTGGGCAGGGGACAGCGTGCCCAGATCCATCCGTGCTCTTGTGGAGAGCAGGGTTAAGGGCCAAAGAACAAGCTGCACCACACTGCCTCTATTCCCAAACTTGCAATCTAAAGGTCACTGCTTTTAATCAGAATGGGGGCCCGTGAACGACCATTCATGATCAGAGAATGTTGTACAGAAAAAAAAATATAGGTTTATGTTATATGATAAACAATTAAACAATGTCATTATAAAATGAAAATTCACTCTATTTTCTAAATGCATGTTATTGAGATATTTGTAAAGAATCTGTGCATAGGTTTAAACTTGAAATCAATGTAATAATTTGATCTACCTGTGAAACGCATGCCTGACTTTGCCAATCATGTAGTCTGCACCCCTTGTGATTGCAAGTTCACATTCAGATCTGCTTCCATCCAATCAACAACCGATGGATAGAACCAAGTCCCTTCCTTACATTTTATTCTTTTTCAATATAGTCTGTTTTACTTGAATGTACATCATAACGTAAAGAAAAGAAAAGATCTAATTGTGACTATATCTCATGTGCTTCTTGTAATTTGACTTTACATCTCGCTATTTCTCTTTTTATCTTTTATATCACAATATAACTTTATATTTCACTTTTTTAATGATTGTGACTATATCCCTTAATTCTGAAAGAATTTTTATATTATTTCACACTTGTTTATTTTTCATTTCCTCTCAGGCAGAAATGGTCTTCCATAAATATATACACCCATGAGGCTTAAAAGACTTTTTAAATATTTCGGTGAGTAGCTAAAATATCCCCAAAATTGCTAATTAAAAAAAATACCCCGCAACGTACGTCAGCTCTCATTACTCACACTGTCTATCACAGGGTTAAAGCCTATGTATCTCTCTCTCTGCACACACACACCCATGTGCATTGACAAAAGCTGCAACATGCTCTCACTTTCTCTCTCGCACAGGCACACACACGCACACACACACAAGTGGGAAATATTGCAGTGAAATGGCCCCAGGAAGTGTTTGGAAGTCAACAGTATAGTGCATAAATAATGAATGCATCTCTTGCACACATCACCCTGTTGTGACAGTTTGTCTTGTAAAATTGCTCTCTGATTTAGAGGGGTGAACAGGGAGTGTAGCTAAATGTTAGATGAGAGAATAAGGCCATTGGGAATCTGACTGCAGATGAAAAAGTGTTTTTGAGAGGTAAATGCAGTTATCACCCTGGATAGTGGAGGGCGGCTGCTAGCACAGCTGTTTCATAAAGGGATAATTCACTGATAATGTGATTGGCTTTTGGCCACACTGTCAACATGCCAGCTAGGTGGTTCAAATACAGAATATGTATGTGTGCAAAGCATCCTGCAGCCTTTCTCTGCATGCGCTGTAATTGTTGTCTCATGCTCACTGTTCTTTCCAGCGTTTGATTTATACAGCAAAAGACACAAACGCACCGAAGCACCAGGTGTTCCATCATCACTGTGTCTTTACATAAAGTTTGCTAACTTTTATTGCCTATTATTTTCTGAGCCATAATAAGTTTCTTTACTATGGTTGTAAATCAGTGTTGAGATGAGGGATGTAGAAATGATTGGAAAGAGTGTGGGTGTGTGTGATTTAGATTGCTCTCAATTGTCAATACACATTCAGATTCTCGCTCAGTACCAACAAGACAGGTTTTTTTATAGCCAATAACCTGGTACAGTGTTACTTTATGCTAAATTATACTATTATAATATGAATTAATTAGTTAATATTAATAATATAATACCTTGAAAAAAGTTTTGTATTTTAATTTGAAAGTTCTAGTAATTTTGTAATGTGAATTTTTCATTTTTTATTAGTTTTAAGCATTTTTTTAAAATCTGTATTTTATTAGGCCTTAGTTTTAGTAATTCTTTGGAATTTAATAATTGCCAGTGCAACATTTCTAATTTTCATTTTCTTACGTTTATATTTTATTTCAGCTTTATTTCAATTACCAAATTTTTAAATAGTTTTAGTTAACAAAAACACTGAAATGCTTGATATTCTATATTATTTTGTCTGAATAATTAATATTATATTTAATAATTCTATGTGAGCTGACAGTGAATGAATGGACAGTTCTGCAGATGTCTGACCTGTAGTTTAATTTTTGTTTACGGGAAGCCTTGAAGCACAGAGTCTTTGCCTTGAGTTGAGAGTAATGGTGACTGATGATATCATTAGATTATAGAGACCTCACAAGGCTGATAAATTGAAATAGCAGATCCTTGAGGAAACATGTCTCGGTTCGTGTCTGCAGTATAAATGTTGCCTGAATTGTTAAGATGGCGACAAGAGAAGTGAATCATCCTTCTTGGTTTAAATGGTCTTAAGTTTTAAGAGTTTTCTTCACCCAAGACAAGAGGAAGCTTTTCACATTTACATTCACATTTATTCACAGTTCTATCCAAAGCAACTTACAATTGCTATATATGTCAGAGGTAGCACCCCTCTGGAGCAACTAAGGGTTAACTGCCTTGCTAAGGGACACTTTGGTGTCTCACAGTGGATTTGAACCCGGGTCTCTCACACCAAAGGCATGTGTCTTATCCACTGCGCCGTCACCACCCCATACGTATTTTTCAAATGCAATGTCCATTGGTGATTATAAAATAATCTCATGGGAGTTAGGATGTACCAACGGCCAGAGGTATAAATGACGTGACAAGGGCAGAAAAACACAGTCCAGTGTGGTTTTAATTCCAAAAGGTGTAAAAAAAAATAATCAAAATAATCAAAATCCAACAGGAATAGGAAAGTCTTAGAAAAAAGATTATCAAAAATGATAATACAAAAGAAAATAAATCAAAATTGTTTTACATACATGAATGTAAGTTGGCTATGCCAACGTACAGGCCCACAACTACAAACGAGCTTCAACCTCTCCACACCCACCTTCTTCCCTAAAATGGCTGCCTTTTTTGTAGGCCTAAACTCCTCCTATTTTTGGGAAATGCCATTTAGGAAGAAACCTATAAATTACAAAGAGGTGACAAGACAAAAATAAACATATATATATATATAGCCTCAATAGTAGGCAGTTATAGGAAAAGTGCAATGGGGTTTGTGGCAATGGGATGGATGCATAGTATCTTGAGAGCAACTTAAAAACATTGACCTGCTAGGACAGAAATCATTTTTAATTAAATGAGCGGGTGGAACATTTAGAGTAGGTCCAATCCAGAATATAATGACAGGACAGATATCTAAATACATAAGTAAAGGGAGCACTCTGAGAGCTGTTTATTGTGCTACTCCATAGAACATTACCTAGGCTATATCATCGTCTGTACTTGGATTGGGTCGGTGCTTCCTATGAACTAGTGTAATTTTTCCTAAAAGCATGTCATTGACTCTTGCCATTTGGGATTTTCTTAGAGTCTAACCTTGAAGAGTGCACTCAAAGAATCCCAGTATGATGGTGTCACCCTCATGTCTTGATTCAAGAACACATTTTCTTTCCTTGACTGGTCGCTGACATTTCACTCACTCCTGGTTTAATTTGTTAATTTCTAGGCTGACCTGCAATTCAATTCCATGTGCCCTTTCACAAGCCTGAGTCTTAACTGAGAGGTTTATAAGTGCCATTTATCAGATAGCACAATGGAAGCCACAGCGTAGAAGAACCCTAGAGAGCTCCTCATATTGGAAGCTGATGAACATATTCTCATGCATGGGCAGACGCATTTAAAAAGCCATTGACATTTTAATTAGCACTGAACTGATGTGAAAATACAGCTCTTATAAGTGTGTTTTTAATGTGCTCTGTGTGGTAGTTATGAATGCTGTGATAACACATGTAAATGGCACTCTGTATCTCTATGGCGATCTGTATCTTCTTGCAAAATTACCCAAGACACCGCATTTGATAGGAACCGAGTTCCAGCCTTTCATCTGCTTTAGAATTTTGTATATCCTACTTTGTTCTTTATGGATAGTAGTTGTTTTTTTATTGTGAAAGAGTGCAGTACTGAAATGCTCTGGTCCAAAACTTGTTTTTACTCAATAATTTTTGTGTGCTGACGCTTATCCGTTTACCAGGCCTTAGCTTTAGCAACATGCTAACATCAAACTATTGATTTTTTTTCCATAGTATACTATGTATGTGGCATTTGGTGTCGCTGCCTATAGTAGGTAGAGCAACCAAATCGGATCACGGTCACTTGTTCTTTGGTCTTTGTTCATTACAAAATGAATATTCATGAAAATTTGGTTTGAAAAACATTTTAATTTGAATGAATGACTAATGCGTCCATTTTCAGATCCACACAAAAATTTGAATGCCGTCAAGTGCGAACCGATGCTCAAGAACAGTCTATTTTGCTTAACAACAGTAAATAGCAGTGGAACAATCCGGAACTAGCTCTATTATCTCTGAATTCTTATATTAGGTGCTATTTGATAAACACCATAGAAAGTTAAGCATTGCTTCATTGTGTAACGTAGTAACCAGGGTAACTTCTATATTTTGGCTTTTATGTGCCACCTACTTTCAGAAAATGAAATGGCTTTTTCATTCAGCCCGTTTGCTGTTTTTTTTTTTTTTTTTTTACATATCGGTCTGAATAGACAAATCACATGCGACAAATGGGCCAAATGTTCATGATTAACATTCAGGTATTTTTATAGGCTTATAGCAACATGCTAAAGTCAAACTCTGTTGGCATGAATTGTTTTCTGTGCAGAATGCTATTTAGGTGCTGCATGAAGTTGCTGTCTACGGGTATGTAGAATCCTTTCTAGAGCTGTTTCTTTGTGTTCTCAAGCTGTCACTCATTCAGACAGTTGCTGCACTTCCTGCTCTGTGCCTGAGGAAGAGGAGAATGGTAAGGAGGAAGAGGTGATTAGGATGCTTGTCTGAAGTGGCAGCAGGTAGTTGGGGAGGTGAGGCACAATTACCCACAGAGAGTGAACATGACAACTACTGTCATGTCTGCAGAAGCTTTCCTCTAAGCTATTCCAGGAGAGAACCACCATGAAATGTCACGTCATCTCCCCGTGTCTACCTCCAACACTTCGGCATGCTGTCCTGTGGCGTAAAGCCCAGACGTAGGAAGATGGAGGAACCCAAACGGCCTTGAGGGTTCAAACTATTTAGGACAAAACAAAACTGTAGATGAATAGTCTAAGCCATTCACTTTCTAAACTGTGCATACTGACATCTCAAGGACACAATATGAATAAGAATTAGTCAGAATTCAATTAACTATTAATTTCAAGGCATAATGAAGGAGTTGATCTGTGTGTACACTTTTAGCAGGACTTGCGCTGTCTTCATTGATTAATTCTTGGCACATTGTCTTCTCTCTATTTTGAACTGTGGCTCTAGCATAGCTGTGACTCAAAAGGAGGATTGACTCCTGAACCTAAAATAGCTGGCCAGGACTGCGGAAAAGATGAAAGTATAGCTGGATCTTTTTGAGGGAAGCTGATTTTTTTCCCCTCTGACTTTGCCCAAGTGGGTTTCTTGAAGGTTGAGGTCAGTTTTTATTATTTTTATGTCTTTAGACTTTTTATTTTTCAAAGACTTGTTGTGGGTAATGTTAATTTAGCCTGCCTCATGTGGGTTAGTCGAATAATATATACTACAATGTATATATCGTATGTATATATTTAATTATATATAAATTACTGTTACAGACATCATGGCTAATTGAAGTGCTAAGATTTGGTGATACAAAAGTTCTATGTTTAGCTCTAATTTCCTTGGTTTCTGTATTCAGTGCAAATGATATCCGTGTGTGAAGTGAAGGTGTAAAGAGAACACAGAAATGTGTGACTGCAGGTGTTAAGAATCAGTGTCATTCCACGCTTTAAACGGGAGACCTGACTCTCCCTGTACTTTCAGGAAACACCTTCAGTTTAGCTCTAACACTCCAAAACATGCTGAAGGAAGTAGCGTCTCTGCTGGGGATCTTGTTGACACTACTGGAACAGATACGGCTCTTCCTCACGTCGGAATAAATCACTATACTGTTTGGATTTGGCGTGGTTTGAACCACATAGCTTGGTTAATCAATGCTTGACTTAACCTGTGGACCCCAGTTAAAAATACACTGCTTTTTTCGTTTTTTGGTAACACTTTATTTGAAGGGGTGTGCATAAGGCTGTCATGACACTGTCATAAACATGACATAACACCTGTCATGAACATGAAGGAGTCTTTATGAATGTTTATGACTGTTGTCATTAAGTGTCATTCGGTAAATTATGACACTTTTAATGCAAAGTTGACATTGTTTAAAATGTCTTTGTTATGACAACTTGACATTAACAAAGACAAAAATGTCTTGATTATGACAACTTGACATTAACAAAGACAGAAATGTCTTTGTTATGACAACTTGACATTAACCAAGAAATCATAACTAGTCCAACGTGTTCCACTTTACTTGAGGTAAAGGGAAATATTAATGACACTGTTGTTAAAGCATTTGACAGTCTAATGACCCTTAATGACATCTTTATAACTAGTACAATGTGTTCCACTTTACTTGAGGACAAGTCAAATATTCATGTCACAGTTATAATGGTGTCATGACAACCAAAGTTAAAACCAACCATAACATATGATAGGGTAATGTAATGTTAACACATTACAGGTTAACAGGTTATGATTTCTTGGTTATGTCAAGTTGTCATAAACAAGACATTTTTGTCTTGGTTAATGTCAATATGTCATAACAAAGACATTTTTTGCCTTTGTTAATGTCAAGTTGTCATGACAAAGACATTTTAAACCATGTCAACTTTGCATTTAAAGTGTCATAATTTACCGAATGACACTTAATGACAACAGTCATAAACATTCATAAAGACTCCTTCATGTTCATGACAGGTGTTATGTCATGTTTATGACAGTGTCATGACAGCCTTATGCACACCCCTTCAAATAAAGTGTTACCTTTTTTTAAATTGACACTGAGCTGAAGGATGTGTGCTCATTTTATAAATAGCAGATGTTAAAAAAAAAAAAAGCAGAATATAATATCTAAAATGCAACTAAACAGGCTACTGTACTATTGATTTACTGAATCCAATACTGGATTGCTTTTTCCCCTTATCTTCGTCTCTGGCAGGTCTCTGCAGTGTATAATGAGCCTGACCTGCTTCTATGATTGTGTAATGTACCATCAGGTCCAGACATCCTGGAGCAGAAGACCAACTCACACACTGAGCTCAAAGCACAACATTGTGCATTATTGTTTGTAATTAAGGGAAGTATTTTTCTTTCAAAAATATGTGCTGGTCAAGCTCAGAGACTAAGAATCAGGGAAAGACAAAACACATTTCGGAAGAAGGATTGATGGTGTTTTTAATAATTATTTACTTTTTGTTAATTTTGAATAAAAAAAGTAACATTGGGCATCTTTAATATTA